>JAMWET010001997.1:0-82500 GCA_024036415.1 Prochilodus magdalenae | reverse complement strand
CTCTGTGTCTCCTAGGTGGCTGATTTTCTCTCAGTGTCTGTTTCTCCATGTCTGTTGTTTTTGAAGGCCGGTTCGTTTGTTTCTTGGTTGTTTTATTTTTTGTCATTAAAGGAATTTTTCCAGAATTTTTTTCCATAGAGAATGAATAGGATTGAAAAACTATCTACCCTACTTCCGCTTAACCTAGAGACACCAAATTGGATACACTAGCTCGGGGTGCAGCCCCAGAAATTCAGTGTTTGATTGATCCGCACTCGTTTGCTTCTCCTTTTCTTCCGCATCCCTTTCTCCTTCCATAGATTCCCAGTCGTTTTTGGACCCCTCTAAAGTTTTGTTTGTCCGAGAGGGGCAAACACGTCACATACACACTAAAGGCAGGTCCCCAAGCACTAATCCACAGACATACTGACCCACACTCCTCTGTCTGTCGTTTATTCATCCCTCGCTCCTCCCATAGAGTCCCAGTCATTTTCGACCCAAACCCAGCAGTAATGCTTTCGTTCGCCCGAGAGCCACCAAACTTCACATACTCACTAAGGGCAGGCCCCCAGACGCTAATCCACAGTCACACCGACCCACACTCGTTTACTCATCCCTCGTTCCTCACTTAGCACACTGCACAACCATCCCGCGTTTCCTTCAGGAAATGCACTTTTCTAGTTTATTTACGGAATTCCTGGCGGATATCGTCACATGAGGCTGAGATCTTAGTTAGCAGTCCACTCCCTGAAGAAGATGTCCAGCAGGTGGTGTTTTCAGTGTTGTGGTGTTGTGGTGTGCTGTTTTGTGCGATGGCGGTCGTAGCCAGACCAGTTCTAGGTTTGACATGGCTAACGTGTCTGCACATAGAGACAGTCTAACACTGTACTGAAGAACAGAAGGGTCAGAATGTGCTCTCTAAATTACACCTGGACTAATCCAGACCCTCTCCAACATACACCTGGACTAATCTAGACCCTTTCTAAATTACACCTGGACTAATCCAGACCCTCTCCAACATACACCTGGACTAATATAGACCCTCTCCAGCATACACCTGGACTAATCCAGACCCTTTCTAAATTACACCTGGACTAATCCAGACCCTCTCCAACATACACCCAGACTAATCTAGCCCATCTCTAAATTACACCTGGACTAATCCAGACCCTCTCCAACATACACCTGGACTAATCTAGCCCATCTCTAAATTACACCTGGACTAATCCAGACCCTCTCCAGCATACACCTGGACTAATCCAGACCCTTTCTAAATTACACCTGGACTAATCCAGACCCTCTCCAGCATACACCCAGACTAATCTAGACCCTCTCTAAATTACACCCGGACTAATCCAGACCCTCTCCAGCATATACCCGGACTAATCTAGACCCTTTCTAAATTACACCTGGACTAATCCAGACCCTCTCCAACATACACCCAGACTAATCCAGACCCTCTCCAACATACACCCAGTCTAATCTAGACCCTCTCCAACATACACCCGGACTAATCTAGACCCTCTCCAGCATACACCCGGACTAATCTAGACCCTCTCCAACATACAACTGGACTAATCCAGACCCTCTCCAACATACACCTGGACTAATCTAGACCCTCTCCAACATACACCCGGACTAATCTAGACCCTCTCCAACATACACCTGGACTAATCTAGACCCTCTCCAACATACACCCGGACTAATCCAGACCCTCTCCAACATACACCTGGACTAATCTGGACCCTCTCTTAATTACACCTGGACTAATCCAGACCCTCTCTAGCATACACCTGGACTAATCCAGACCCTCTCTAGCATACACCTGGACTAATCCAGACCCTCTCCAACATACACCTGGACTAATCCAGACCCTCTCTAGCATACACCTGGACTAATCCAGACCCTCTCCAACATACACCTGCATCTACACCCTTTCTAAATTACACCTGGACTAATCTAAACCCTCTCCAACATACACCTGGACTAATCTAAACCCTCTCCAACATACACCTGGACTAATATAGACCCTCTCCAGCATACACCTGGACTAATCCAGACCCTTTCTAAATTACACCTGGACTAATCCAGACCCTCTCCAACATACACCCAGACTAATCTAGCCCATCTCTAAATTACACCTGGACTAATCCAGACCCTCTCCAACATACACCTGGACTAATCTAGCCCATCTCTAAATTACACCTGGACTAATCCAGACCCTCTCCAACATACACCTGGACTAATATAGACCCTCTCCAACATTCATCTGGACTAATCCAGACCCTCTCCAACATACACCTGGACTAATATAGACCCTCTCCAACATTCATCCGGACTAATCCAGACCCTTTCTAAATTACACCTGGACTAATCCAGACCCTCTCCAACATACACCCAGACTAATCTAGCCCATCTCTAAATTACACCTGGACTAATCCAGACCCTCTCCAGCATACACCTGGACTAATCCAGACCCTTTCTAAATTACACCTGGACTAATCCAGACCCTCTCCAGCATACACCCAGACTAATCTAGACCCTCTCTAAATTACACCCGGACTAATCCAGACCCTCTCCAGCATATACCCGGACTAATCCAGACCCTCTCTAAATTACACCTGGACTAATCCAGACCCTCTCCAACATACACCCAGACTAATCTAGCCCATCTCTAAATTACACCTGGACTAATCCAGACCCTCTCCAACATACACCCAGACTAATCTAGACCCTTTCTAAATTACACCTGGACTAATCCAGACCCTCTCCAACATACACCCAGACTAATCTAGCCCCTCTCTAAATTACACCTGGACTAATCTAGACCCTCTCTAAATTACACCTGGACTAATCTAGACCCTTTCTAAATTACACCTGGACTAATCCAGACCCTCTCCAACATACACCCAGACTAATCCAGACCCTCTCCAACATACACCCAGTCTAATCTAGACCCTCTCCAACATACACCCGGACTAATCCAGACCCTCTCCAGCATACACCCGGACTAATCTAGACCCTCTCCAACATACACCCGGACTAATCCAGACCCTCTCCAGCATACACCCGGACTAATCCAGACCCTCTCCAACATACACCCAGACTAATCCAGACCCTCTCCAACATACACCCGGACTAATCTAGACCCTCTCCAGCATACACCCGGACTAATCCAGACCCTCTCCAGCATACACCCGGACTAATCCAGACCCTCTCCAACATACACCCAGACTAATCCAGACCCTCTCCAACATACACCCAGACTAATCTAGACCCTCTCCAACATACACCCGGACTAATCTCTCCAGATACCCCGGACTCCAACATACAGATACACCCGGACTAATCCAGACCCTCTCCAGCATACACCCGGACTAATCCAGACCCTCTCCAACATACACCCAGACTAATCCAGACCCTCTCCAACATACACCCAGACTAATCTAGACCCTCTCCAACATACAACTGGACTAATCCAGACCCTCTCCAACATACACCTGGACTAATCTAGACCCTCTCCAACATACACCCGGACTAATCTAGACCCTCTCTAAATTACACCCGGACTAATCTAGACCCTCTCCAACATACACCCGGACTAATCTAGACCCTCTCCAACATACACCCGGACTAATCTAGACCCTCTCTAAATTACACCCGGACTAATCCAGACCCTCTCCAACATACACCCGGACTAATCTAGACCCTCTCTAGCATACACCTGGACTAATCCAGACCCTCTCCAACATACACCTGGACTAATCCAGACCCTCTCTAGCATACACCTGGACTAATCCAGACCCTCTCCAACATACACCTGCATCTACACCCTTTCTAAATTACACCTGGACTAATCTAAACCCTCTCCAACATACACCTGGACTAATCTAAACCCTCTCCAACATACACCTGGACTAATCTAGACCTTCTCCAACATACACCTGGACTAATCTAGACCCCTTACTTCATCCACCACATGATACTCCATCATCCTGCCCTTTATGAGTTTCGATCAGGACCTGCGGCTAAACGCCGTTTCCCATTCCTCTCCTGTCCTGTATGGTTTGTGTGGTCTAGTGTAGGTATGTTGTGTTTACTCATTCTCTGGTCTGTTTATTGCAGGTCCTACACTGTTTTACATTGTTGTGTATCTGCGTCTGTATTCCTGTACACTGTGCTGCTGCTGTGTGACAGGCACTGCCTGTCCCTGGAATACTCAGAGGAAGTGGCTAGGCCCCTGAGAACGCTGACGCTTCCAAATGGCCCTTTATTTTGTGTTGATCATCCAAAAAGTAAAGAATGACACATTCTCAATTACGTCCGAGGTCTGGAAACAACGGCAGGCACGACCCGGGTCAATTTTCAATCTGTTGGTATCAAATGTCAGCTCCTCGGCTGCGTAATTAAGACGCTTTATGAAGCTCTCCTGCCCAACAGCTCAGCAGGAGTCAGGGCAACAGCGCTGCAATTACAGCCATTACACTCCAGCTCACTCCGTAAAAGCTGACCCCTCAAACTAAACAACCACAGCAAAATGCCCACTGGCTAATGGGCCCGGATCCGTAATGCGTCCTGAATTAATGGTCGGCCTCGGGAGACGTTTTCCAGGCTGCTAGAAGACGATGAGAGGAACAGGACGTTCAGTAGCTGGAGGTGAAAATACAGAACTGCCGCAGCGCCATACAGAATAAAGGTGGGCATTAACTCACCTTCATCACCTGATCTGATATCATCTCGTCTCTCCTGCGTTCATTCAGTCACTCGCCGCAGTTCTCTCTCTGTTCACTGACCGATTTTAGAAAGCCTGTTATTAGATGAGGTCAGTAATTATACTATTTGTGCTGCCTGTTGTAGTGAATGATGAGGGAGGTTCAATTATTTTCAGCCGTGCTGCAAATAGATAACGAGTCCGCTCTGAGGAGGAGAGGATGAGCGATGAAACCGGCTGAACTAAACGTGCTTTGTTTAAACCAGGAACTGAACCCCGAGCTCCAGGGGTTCTAAAGCAACCGTCTTAATTACTGCATATAGACAGCAGAGCCAAACTGAAACACCTTAGCAACCACCTGGGATACCATACGTACCATCTGGAACACCACAACAGCCATCAACCCCCTGAAATTCACCCTGTTCCCATCATAACCACCTTGCAACATCCTAGCCAGCATGTGATACAACCTAGCAACCAGCTCTAATTCCATAGCAACCATACTGAACTACCTAGCAGAAGCAACACCCTGGCAACCACTTAGGGTACCAAATCAACCACCTAACAACCCCAAATAACCAAGAAAGTAACCATAGTAACCACCTTGCAACATCCTAGCAAGCATCTGAAACACCCTAGCAACCAGCTCTAAATCCATAGCAACCATACTACAGAACCTTGGCAACCACCTTCAGTTCCACAGCAACCAAT
Source organism: Prochilodus magdalenae (assembly GCA_024036415.1). Taxonomy (NCBI): domain Eukaryota; kingdom Metazoa; phylum Chordata; class Actinopteri; order Characiformes; family Prochilodontidae; genus Prochilodus; species Prochilodus magdalenae. The sequence goes on along the minus strand of JAMWET010001997.1, from coordinate 77,099 downwards.
TAGCAGCATCCTAGCAACCACTGAAAAAAAAATACATATGTGAATTGCCTGCCAACTAACAGGGGTGAATCCCATATCAGCTACCTATCAACCACCTTAGCAACCACCTGGAATACTATGTAAACTACCAATCAACAGTTTAGCAACCACCTGGAATACCATATTAACGACCTAGCAACACCTTAGCAACCACCCGGGAAACCATATAAACTACCTAGCAACGTCTTAGCTACCACCTGGTATACCATATAAACTACATAGCAACACCTTAGCAACCACCCAGGATTCCCTATCAACTACTTATCCAACACCTTAGCAACCACATAGGTAATCAGGCACAGGATTATAATGTACCATACAGAACAACTGAATCACTGAATCACTGAGTCAGTGAATCACTGAGTCAGTGAATCACTGAGTCACTACACCACTGAATCAGTGAATCACTGCGTCACTGAGTCACTGAATCAGTGTTTCTGTATTAAAGCCTGTGATACAGAGACAGCGAGAAAGCCACAGCCATGAGATGTCATGTCAGCTGGTCGCTAGAGGAGACAAGAAGCTGGACCAGCGCTCCATATACAGGCCATGCCTCGTCCCCACTTCAGAAGAGATGAGAGGAGACTGACTGGACGCTTGACATCCTAACATGCACTTTTTTGCAATTTGCTGTCCATCTGTCTTGGCCACCCCTCACATCTGGTACGAGAGAGACCATCTGCGGCACATGTACTCGTGTGAGTGTGTATGTGCTGGTTAAGGCGAACGTCTCGATGCTGGCCTATTACTCCTCCTGTCTCTTCAGCTTGGCGTAACCTGGTAGAGTCATGTAATTTGACTGGCCCTCTGCCTCCTGGGAGGAGCACAAATGGGGTGTTTATTTGTAGAGACGGTGCAGCGTGGGCGGCTGGGCTCCAGGCAAGGCCTGATAACACATCACCTTCATTACAGCAATGGGTCTGCCATGGAACATCACACGGACAATCTGGGAAAGCTTAACTCAGTCTCTGTCAATATCAACCACAGAGAGAGGGAAACGCCAGTCAAATCTCATTTCAATAACGCAAACACAGTTTTATACGCAGTGGATCATTAAACTAGTCTTAACGGCTTTCAATAGTCACTTTAAACCTGCATGAAATTAAACGCAACTCCTATGAAACTCAGCTACAACAGCTGCAGGCAATTCAGCTTTAGAAAACAACATATGATTTTAAATGATTGATGGGTGTTGACAGTGGATGGTTAAAAAATGACTACCTGTAGTTTACTACTTTAGTTGCTTGAAACAACATGAAACTAAATTGCAGTTGGGTTGTATAATGTAAAGGCTCCAGCAACTCATTTGAAATGCTGCAACAAATACATGCATCTTAAATTGCAAACAAGTTGCATAAAATCAAAATGCTTAAAGCACATAATGCCAATAATTACATAATGTGTTATCAGCATTTTGATTTCATGTATCTTTTAAAAATGAGATCCTGATAGAAACTCACATGCAACTTTAGTTGCATGTGAGTTGCATTTGGTATGCATTTAGTAACATGAAACTAAATGCATAATAAGTGTCTCACAACTAATTTAAAACTCAACCACCACAGCCGAGAGCATGTCAGCTTTCTAAAACGTTTCATGAAACAGCAAATTAATACACCAAAACACGTCACATGATCACATCTAATTACGTCATTTCAAATGAATGATTTCACGGAATCAATGGACATGAAAATAAACCAGAAGATTTCAAAACAAGATGCTGATTGATTTTATTTAGGCTTTGCAACTTTCATTTACCTTTTGCTGCTTGAAACCAACATACTGAACTGGAGCAGCTGCAGCAGTTGCAAGCATCTCAACTTTGTGAAAAAGATTGTATGAAAGAGCCAATTAAAATCCTAGATCATGTCCAGGTCACGGCACGTTTAGATCAATTGTCATGGTTGTAAATGAGATCCTGATGGATCTTGTGTAGGACTGGCTTCACATCTTGAAACTGACTTGCAACTTTAGTTGCTTGAAACCAACATAAAATGTATTGCCTAATATAGAACGTCCTGCAACTCATTTGAAACTCAGCCGCAAAAGTTGCGAGCACCTCCACTTTGTGGTTCAAGTGGCATGAAATTAAAATGCGGAAACATATCATGTGATCAAACAACATCCTTTCAAATGATCAATTTCACCAAATCAGTGGCTCATTGGATGATTGAAAATGAAATCCTGACGACTGTTATGTAAGGCTGGCTTTACATGGTGAAACCCACATACAACTTTAGTTGCTTGAAACCAACATGAAACTAAGTTGCATGCTTAGTGGCATCCTGCAACTCATTTGAAACTTATCCTCATCAGCTGCAAGCAAATGAACTTTGTGAAACAGGTTTCATGAAACAGAATATCATATAGTTCAAGTCATATCAGTTAAAATGTTTGATTTCATAAAAACCCAAAGTTTACTGGATGGTTAAAGAGAACCTGATTGATTGCATGTAAGGCTGGCTTTATTCAGTGAAACTCACATGCAACTTCAGTTGCCTAAAACCATCATGAAAGGGAATTCATTAGTGTAAAAGTCATTCAGAGTGGTTTGGTGTGGAATGCTTAAAGTCAGAGCTGTTCACAGTGGTGGTGAATGGAACCAGAAGTCCCTATACAAAATCCCCCTCACTCCCATTCGAGTCAGGGCACCCAAAGTTTTCCCCCCGTATGGATCACCCACTCATTACTGCAACACTGCGGACCATTACGCCGGCCCAGATCCCCCCGTTAGCCGGCTTAGCAGTAAAGCAGTGTAGCGCCTTTCTCTGAAATGGGCTGGAATCCAGGACACCCTTTTCCTGCGGCGGATCCGCCCGTCACTGTCATATCTCAGAACAGCCTGGAGCAAACTGTGATTTAATAGCCCACCCACGCTCTCCAGCTCCCCTTCTCCTCAAATTAAGCACCCACTCTTCAGCGAGAGCCTCTCCACACGCAGTAATGTGGGGAACGTGCTGAGCGTCAGCGGCATGTTAACGTTTCATTTGCCCGATTCTTTCGGCCGCTTAATGTAAACCATTAACTGGACCTTCAGGAGGAATTCTCCAGCGCGAGACGTTTCGCGATAAGGACTCATTACACAAACTACAGCAGAGCTGAGGGCGGACTCTGCACTGGGAGAGCCGCTGTAAGTGTGACACCGCGTTAGAGTTCCTCGCTGAAGCGCTGCTGAGTGGTCCTCCTAAGAAGGACGTCTCATGACCAACATGTGTTGGTTCTTTTTGATCTTTATCGGGTGGAGGATTACAGACTGGGTTGAGGTTAGAGTTGGTGTTGGCATGCTAGCATGTTAGGTGCAGAGCAAGGCGGGCAAGTGCTCGGGCCCTCAGGCAAGTGTGGGGCTCCCGAGGGCTGACCACCTACAGCAGTGTCAATGTGCAAAGTTCGCAATGACTGCTGGAAAGACCTGACCTTCCTAAAGGCCGGCGCATGCTGGACGCAATATTGGGACCACTGTTTTTAATGGGGCACTCAGCGACTCTAAGCACCGTTCAGTTCTTCAGTACGCCACGGTATGCATAGTTGAATCACATTATTATGACCACCAGCTAATATCCAGTACCAGCTGTGAGCGGCACAGACAGCAGCCAGAAAGGCTGGGAGTGACTCCGTAAGGTCCTGATAGGTTGTCACAGGTATCCCACAGCTGCTGGTGGGAGTGGGAGGGATCATGCATAGAGCGTACATGACAATCAAGGTGGTCCCACAGATGCTCAGTTGTGTTCAGGTCTGAGGAATTAGGGGGCAGCGTGGTACTCGGGAGTCTCCTGAGGTGGATTTTGAGGTGTGTTTAGGATCATTATCCTCTTTCATCTTTAGGTGTGATGTCTGCTTCCAGAATTTGCTGGTATTTAATTTAATCTGTTTTTCCCTCCACTGGAATGTCCCCTGTGTTGGTGGCTGCAAGACAAGACCAAAGTGTGATTGATCCGCACATCAAGTTAAGATTTAGTGTCAGGGTTAGGTTGGGTGTTTTGATGATCATGATGCATGGGCATGTTGTTCCTTCTTGTTATACCACAACTTTGTTTGGAATTCAGTAGTGGAGCAATGCGGAATGCCGATCTTCATCTTCTCCTTCTTGGTCGGAAGGTTTTTATGTCCCACTGATTAATCCCATAGTTTCTAGATATTAACACCATTCCTACTCCGGAATGTTCAGTCTACATGAAATGGTGTGCTTGTATACAACATTTGGATCCAAAGATTTTTGGAAAAACTTCAAAACTGCTCGACCGACAGGTGGCATTTCACATACACTATCTCAGGGCAGACCCCAAGCACGATTCGAGTGTTGGTCTGGGCTGCACTCGTCTACACTTTGTCTTTATTCCATCTCTCGTTTCTCCCATAGCCCCCCATTCATTTCCCCCATATAACCCTACTGTCTCCTTTAACCTACAGCCACCGTGTCCTCCAATCCACAGACATACAGACCTGCACTCCTCTGTGTGTCGTTTATTCATGCCTTATTCCTCTCATGCATTTTTAGCAACACCTTAGCAACCGTCTAGCAACATGTATATATATATGTGTGTGTGTTGTTTAATCAGTATATGATGCTATGTCTGAAGGTTTAGGGATTAGGGCTAAAATTAGGAAAAGAGTTTTGCTGATAATTTCCTAAAGGTCCCTTTCTGCAGTGCCACCTTGTGGCCGGCAGAATAGAAATCATCCATGATATACGGCATAACAGACAGCTTTCTTCATATCCAACACCTGCACAATAAGAGAGAGACTGCTTCCTCGCCCACGGAGGTGAAAAACCCGGCTTATTCCATCAAAATTATTGAAAAAGAAAAAAGCATGGGACCTTGCAGCACCTTGAGGGAAATTGCATTCTCTGTCTGCTGCAGGAAGAAGCTACAGGACGACGGGAATCGGCAAAGCGTCTAGAGTTGACCATCGCCATGAAGCACCAAAGAAGAAAGTCCAGAACGATTTAGCATTCAGACTGACCGTGAGCGACATCCCTGCGCCCGATTGTCTCCGCCAGCCTGCCAGCGCCGGGAGGGGAGCGAGCAGTTTAGTGAAGTGGCAGAGCCGAGGCTGAAGGCTAATGTCACGCTGAGCCGGCGTGCTGAGAATGTGCCAGACATTATTTGTCATTGATAAATATGTATGGGAACAATGCCAATGAGATATGCATCTGTGGCTTCCAGGCCCACTTTGAGACGGAGAGGCTTTGACGGCACGCTCCAGACCATTTCCAATTACTGCCCTCCAGAAGCACTAAAGTGGCGAGATAAGGAGGTCAGCGAGCAGCCAGTATCATGTAATTGACTGATGGGCAGTTTAATTCACACAGGAATCTAATCTAATCCCGCTCAATCAAAACTCTCCAGCCGCCGTCCTACTTTGCTGTGAGTTGCAGCGAGATGACGGCATATCTTCGGTTCCTGTGGCTCGGCCGGGGAGATTAAGGGCCAATTTATTAAGTTCGGGCGTTCCATTCTCTTCATGCAGACCAAGCAGCAGAAAGCATCATGGGAAAAGGGCCCATTAGTGTTCGATCGCTTTCAAGGGGGTGCTTAATTCACCCCGGGGTCCTGCCCTTCACGCTGAAGGTCAGCCCTTATTTACACAACTCATCTCTATTATTTTCCGTGGCCTTTGTCAGCCTGGTCCGCCGCCGAGTACGAAAACAGACGGTCATGCTCTTTAGGTGAGAGCTCTAGACTAACCAGATTAATGAAAATCTGATAGGGAAGTGTTCTACTTCAATCAAATCGATCAGTCAATGTGTGTATTTGTTTATTCGCTTTGATATGGTAATGAAATACTGATACTAAGGAAAATAAAACACCAACTAAAACAAATACACCACTAACACAAACAGAATACAAATCAAACCCGACCAAAACACCAAGGAGGGTTCTTCTGGTAATCCAAGCTCAATAGAAGAACCCTCTTTGGTGCCATATAGAACCACATACAACACCTTCTCCATCAGTCTAAAGGTCCGGGCTCCGGGACAGAGAAGAATCTCTTCCTGGTGTCTTTGAGGATGGTGGTGCAAACTGAGCTTGAAGGGCTCCATGGACTGAATATTGACCTTTGCCACTGGGAGGGTCCATCATCAGGTTTGGGCCTTTGGGCTACAGGACGTTAGTGAGGCCCTGATGAACCCTCTGCTGAGCCTCCTTGTGGACATCCATGTACCATGGTGTCCTCCTTCTCCCTAGTGATTCTCCACAGACAGTGCTTTTTCTCATACTCCCCTTCGTCAAGCCTCCCCACGCTGGCCACGACATTAAGCCCCAGCGTGCCAGACCCATTGGCCAGACCCCCAACGCTGGCCTCATCATTAAGCCTTCCTACGGCAGCCCTGCCGTCAAGCTTTCCCCTGCTGGGCTCGCTGTTGAACCTTCCCATTCCGGCCCTGTCGTCGAGCCACCCACCATGGCGTCTCCATCATCAAGCCTTCCTAAGGCAGCCCCATTGGCAAGCCCTTCCAAGCCAGCCCTATCGTCCAGCCTCCCACACGTTGGCCCGATTGTAAAGCTTCCCCATGCTGGCGTAGTCATCTGGCCTACCAATGCTTGGCCCATCATGTAGCCTCCCCATGCCGGACCGCCGTCTAGCCTCCCCATGCCAGCTCCATTGTTGAGCCTCTTCATGGCGGACCAGTCGTCAACTGCTAGTCTTTTCAAAAACTTGCCTTGGAATAAAACCCTTCACATATTATCAAAATAAACAGATGTTTATATATTTACCTTTGTTAGTTTTTAAAGCACATGATGACACAAAAACCATTAGCAATAAAAATCTGAGTTATTATAGGGTTTATTAGTTCCTGTGGAAAATAGAACATCCTTATTATTCATGCACCATGTCCCTGTGTGGTCGCAGGATGACTCTGATGCTGAGGTGAGCTGTGTAGACTGTAGTGTGATGGTCATGTGGGAAACGTGTCCAGAGTAGACGGCGGTGGCAGACACCGAAGCTGGGCTATAAATAGTCTGGTTGATTTCTGAAACTGCGTGCTGAAGCAGGATAAATTACACGTTCGGTTTGTTTGCAGAGATTCGTCAGAGTGAATCAGAGCTCAGAATGAATCATACGTGGAGACGGTTTAGTCTGCAGGAGCACACTGCAACAAATCACGCTCATTCCTTCCTCGCGGTTCGCACGCTGCATTGTTCCGAGCTCTTCTCAGCATATGCCGAAGGAGGTTTAAATGAGGCTTCCTGCCGGGTGCTCCGAACTCGCCGTATGTGCTTCCAAGGCGCAAGTGTAGCGGGCTACTCGCCCTGATTAGCAGGGAGAAAGCTGTTGATTGGAATATTATAAATGTTGTCTGGATCTAACTGTGCTTGATTCAGCACTGTGAATAACATATTTCTATAACAACAATTCATACTGGATTATAATCCCCCCACAGTTATTACCGTCAGACTGTACACACTACACACGCTGCAGATTCATACTGGATTATAATCCCCCCACAGTTATTACCGTCAGACTGTACACACTACACACGCTGCAGATTCATACTGGATTATAATCCCTCCACAGTTATTACCGTCAGACCGTAAACACTGCACACGCTGCAGATTCATACTGGATTATAATCCCTCCACAGTTATTACCGTCAGACCGTAAACACTGCACACGCTGCAGATTCATACTGGATTATAATCCCTCCACAGTTATTACCGTCAGACTGTAAACACTACACACGCTGCAGATTCATACTGGATTATAATTCCTCCACAGTTATTACCGTCAGACTGTAAACACTACACACTCTGCAGATTCATACTGGATTATAATTCCTCCACAGTTATTACCGTCAGACTGTAAACACTACACACGCTGCAGATTCATACTGGATTATAATCCCTCCACAGTTATTACCGTCAGACTGTAAACACTACACACGCTGCAGATTCATACTGGATTATAATTCCTCCACAGTTATTACCGTCAGACTGTAAACACTACACACGCTGCAGATTCATACTGGATTATAGTTGTCCAGTATGAAGTTCTCTGCCCTCTCTGGAGTTATCATCCTCTAAACAGTCATGCACAGATAACCCACTGCTCCCCTGACCCGTCTACCCCACCTAAATATACCCCTCATTCACACTGCCCCTGCGGGCACCTACCACACTCACTCTTTCTCCTCTCTGCTTTCCCAGCAATCCCTCCACCTTCTCCGCCTCCGAGCCACATCCAGCGCAGGCTCGCATGATAGCAGCACCCACACACTAAAGCCACGCCGGTGAACACGCTTTCTGAACGTCCCATATAATCAGAGCAGCAGGACTGGAGGAAAACGATCGAGGAACCATCAAAGGCCTTCGCCTGGCAGAGGACACAACCACAGTTATTTACCGTGTCATACTTAAACACTACCATAATATATCATGGAAATTCAGGAAGACCTGGAGGCCCTTGTAAGGAGCAGTCCATAGGTTCTAAGTGTTAACTGGACAATGGTGGCATACAATCTCTAAAGTCCCCGATAAGTACAGTGTGCTGGGTAGCATGCTGGTAGCCGGTGTCCAAAATACACCCTGGTATTCTGGAGGGTCCCATGTTGGCCCACACCCCGGGCGCTGATGCATCAGTGGCTACGGAATATTAGCAGTTCCTCTTCTGGAAATGCGAAGTCCGGTTTTGTAGGTACTCCAAATGGGTGAAGTGTTTGCTACAGCGCCACCCTGAGGCAGATCAGAGCTGCAGCTAGTTAAGGAGCTCACTGATTGTGAGTGAAGCCGCTGAACAAGGCCATTCATTCATTCATTCATTCATTCATTCACTCACTCCCTCACTCACTCACTCACTCACTCACTCACTCATTCATTCATTCATTCATTCATTCATTCATTCATTCATTCACTCACTCACTCACTCACTCACTCACTCATTCACTCACTCACTCACTCACTCACTCACTCATTCAATCATTCATTCATTCATTCATTCACTCACTCACTCACTCACTCATTCAATCATTCATTCATTCATTCATTCACTCACTCACTCACTCACTCATTCATTCATTCATTCATTCATTCATTCATTCATCTTTAAGTCATTTATCCTTCTGGGTTGTGGGCGGTGCTGGAGCCTATCCCAGTGCTCACTGGCTGGTAGGGGGTAAACACCCTGGACAGTCCCCCAGACCATCGCACAGTGAACAAGGACAGCACCTCTTATTTTTATGGACCCCCTAGAATTTAGACTCTGAGACATTTAGGAGGTCCTTAAAAGATACTGATGTCTCTGAATAAACAGAACAACAAACAAACAAACAAACGGTTCCTTGACCAAATCAAGCCGCATCTGTAGCCAAGATAATCAAACTGAAATTCTGAAACTCTCAGAAGAAACAGTCCACTGGAAAAGTAGTTGAAGATAAACACGGAAGAAGATGGAGGAGATGGCTGGAGATGGCTGGAGATGGATGGAGATGGCTGAAGATAGATGGAGATGGATGGAGATGGATAAAATCCAGTAAGAGTCCTAAAAGACCCAAAGACAGGAGGTCAGAACCAGCTAGCCAGCACGTATCAGGTCATAGTGCTCGAATCTCATTCACTAAACCTTCACGAAACATCTGATCCATCACCAGCAGCCTCACGCTGGAGCTGCACAGCTTCGATCCTGGATCGATCATTAGCCTGGCTGACCGTCCAGGGGCTGTTCCCCCCGATTAAAGATCAATAAGCAGATGTTGGAGATGAAACGGGTGCTGTGTTGAGTTTGCGGGGCTCCTGCTGACGAACATCTCCACGTCCTTCAGAGGGAGATGGTGAGGGACAGACAGAGGAGAGGAGAGGAGAGCTCGGATGAGGAATGAGAGAGAAGGAGAGACGCAGCGGCAGGCCCCGTACCCAGCAGCAGGTCCCCACTCCTCTGTTCTTGGCAGAGACTGCCGCGAAGCCTCGCTAATGCACACCAGATGCCGTCGCACCGTCAACTCGAGTGTGTAACATCCATTTGTGTGCGTAATCTTCGCGGCACGCCGTGCACAACTCCCATTTAGATGGACAATTACTTTGGAAAAGCTTAGCTGTGTGTTTTCGCCAACTTTGTGAGGCACGATTTGGACCGCAGCACGAGCCAAAACGTTCGGATCTGAAGAGTGTGTGGAAGTGAGGACAGGAACTGGCCTTGTACTCTCAAGTTATAGCTAGCGGCTATCGATTAGCATGATGCAATTTCCATAATGCTAATTATTAATGTTCTGTTTTATTAATCCTAATTTATTAATCCTAAATTTTTAATCTGCACTAGTATTGTAATGTTGGTATTCAGACTGGTATCTCACCATGGGGAGTGTATTAATCCCAGTATGACCGCTATATCAATCCCACTATTGCCTTAACTCTAATACAGTTGTTGTATTAATCCCAGCAGTGGTAGTGTGTTAATCCCAGAATGTGGAAGTATATTAATTCCAAGGAATGGTAGAGTATTAATCCTAGTGTGGGTAGTGAGTTAATTTTAGTATGAAGATGCTATTAATCCCAGTATGTGGAGCGTCTTAATTCTAGTGTTGGTGTTGTGTTAATCCGAGCAGTGGTAGTATTTTAATCCCTGGGAATGATATCATATTAATCCCTGTATGGGTAATATATTAAACCTGGCGATGTTACCGTATATAAACCCAGTTTGGGTAGTATATTGATTCCAGTTTTTATTAAATCCAGAGTGTATTAACTGTAGGAGTATTAATCCCAGCAATGGTAGTGTGTAAACTCAGTATGGGTAGTATAGTAATCATAATCCAAATAGAATATTAATCTCACTGTTAGTGAATTAAAGCCCAGAATGGCTAGTATTTCAATTCCAGGTTGGAGATGGCATTAATCCCAGTATGTGGAGTGTATTAACTGTAGTAGTATTAATCCTAGCAATGGTAGCGTATTAATCCCAAATTAGGTAGTATGTTAATCCCAGGGAATGAAAACATATTAATCCCTTTATAGGTAACAAACCCAGCAACGTTAGTGTACTAAACCCCAGTATGGGTGGTATATTATTTCTAGTATGCAGACGGCATTAATCCCAGTATGTGGAGTGTATTACTCTGTAGGAGTATTAATCCCAGTATAGGTAGTATATTAATCCCCAGGGATTATGGTTTATTCATTCCAGTATGGGTAATATATTAAACCCAGCGATGTTACCGTGTATAAACCCAGTATGGGAAGTATAGTGATTTCAGTATGTATTAAGTCCAGAGTGTATTAATTGTAGGAGTATAAATCCCAGCAGTGGTAGTGTATTAAACTCAGTATGGGTAGTATACTAATCCCATTTTAAGTAGTATTAATCCCTGTATCGAACTGCTTCTCCTTTCCTACTGCTCCAGATGGTTCCAGTGGTTGACCAGCGGTCAGTCTTATCCTTGTTAACCTGGTAAAATCAGCGAGACCTTCCCTGGAGAAGACGTCGTCTGGATATAGACACCATGATATATACTGCTTAGCATTTTTATCCACAAATCAACAAAACAAATAGTCAACACACACACACACAGCATCACAGTGATAACTAGCCAAATGGTTGCTCTGCTCTTCAGCCTGGAGAATCCATGAGTTCCGAAGAGAATTCCAGATTCTGATTCCCATAGGAGAACTTTTCTACTTCTCCTCAGGCCACCCTATAAGATCGGTGTCCAGTCTGAAGGCGGTGGACTCTGTTTTCTGGTTCTGAGTCTATCTGAGCTCTTTGTTTGGGTTTTTTAAACTGTAGTGCCCCCTGTCATCATTCGAAAAGGACCTGAAGGGTTTTAAATGATTTGGTAATCTCATCACAGCATTGGTTTTCATTTATTTAAAATATAAATTTTTGGTTTTTTAACTGTCAATTTGGGGCTGACATGGCCTGTTGGGATCCCAGAGATACGGGGCGCTGTGGGAATTCTAGAATTAGAGGTGTATTAATCCCAGTACGGGGCTGTGCTAATTCTAGAATTAGAGGTGTATTAATCCCAGTACGGGGCTGTGCTAATTCTAGAATTAGAGGTGTATTAATCCCAGTACGGTCATTGGGCTGTGGTCCCATTGGGATTAGAGGTGTATTAACTCCCGGTACATTGGGCTGTGCTGGTCGTTCTAGAATTAGAGGTCATTGGGATTAGATCCCAGTACTGGGCTGTGCTAATTCTAGAATTAGATGGTCATTAATCCCAGTACGGGGACCTGTGCTAATTCTAGAATTAGGGCTGGATGGTATTAATCCCATGTACGGGGGGACTGTGATAATTCTAGAATTAGATGGTCATTGGGGCTGAATCCCAGTCACGGGGGCTGTGCTAATTCTAGAATTAGAGGTGTATTAATCCAGATGGTCATTGGGGCTGTGATGGCTTGGGCCTAATTCTTGGAATTGAGAGGTGTATTGGGACTGAGTACGGTCCATTGGGCTGAGATGGTCATTCTAGAATGAGATGGTCATTGGGACCCAGATGACAGGGCTGTGTTGTAAAATTCTAGATATTCTGAGGAAGGAATATTCACAAATTTTGAAATTTGATGGAGTCTAATATGCTGTCCAGCGTTAATGGAGCTTCACAGACGTGCAGGTCATGTGCACTAACACCCCCCCCAACCCCACACACACACACACACAGCATCACAGTGATAACTAGCCAAATGGTTGCTCTGCTCTTCAGCCTGGAGAATCCATGAGTTCCAAAGAGAATTCCAGATTCTGATCCTATACGAGACTTTCCTACTTCTCCTCAGGCCACCCTATAAGCTCGGGTCCAGAGAAGGCGGTGGCTCTGTTTCTGGTTCTGGTTCTATCTGAGCTCTTGTTTGGGTTTTTTAAACCTGTTGCTGCTGTCAGATTCGAAAAGGGCCTGAAGGGTTTAAATGATTTGCACATCACAGCATTTAGTTTTCATTTATTTAAAATATCAGTTTTATTTATTTAACTGTTTTGGAAACAGGCCTGTATTAACCCCAGTATGAGGCTGTGCTAATTCTAGAATTAGAGGTGTATTAATCCCAGTATGAGGCTGTGCTAATTCTAGAATTAGAGGTGTATTAATCCCAGTATGAGGCTGTGCTAATTCTAGAATTAGAGGTGTATTAATCCCAGTAAGTGGCTGTATTAATCCTGGACATGTGACGTGTAGCAAGGCTCAAAGTAATGTTTATAAATAGAGGACTTTTATTTTGAAGTTGAGCATGATGGAAGCAGTGAGCCAGGTAGAGACAGGAAGTGGAGAGTGAACCCTGGAATGAACACAGGTGTGTTTAGGAGTGAGGCTACAGTGTGCAGTAGCAGTGTTCACCTCACACATGATGGAGTAACCAGCTGAGCTCTGTGGGAGGTTAGACCAAACAGCCCCCTCGCTGGGTGGAGAGCTCCAGTGGTGAGCTTGTATGATGGTTTGTGCTGGTGATGGCCGTGTCCCGATACCACACTCCTCTCTGGACGTCAGAGGTAAATGGTTGGATCTGCTGTTCGTGTTGTGGAAGCCGAGCTTGTTTGGTTGTGTGGAATGTTTGGGAATGCTTAGCTGGAGTCTTTTATGTTGTAGTGATAGTGCAGTGCAGCGTTAATCCCAGCATGGGGAGTGTGTTAAAGTGCATGACAGGGATTACTAGGCCTTGTAAAGCCATGTTGACATTTTGATGATGGTGGGGAGCAGGACGTAAAGAGAACCAGGAATCTTTTCCAAACATTTAGACTGGATATGCATCTGTATTTCTGCAGGCACTGCTTAGTCCGGAGACTTCCCATCAGAGATTACCCAGCGGAGCTCTGTGGAGAACACAGCCTGACTGAACACCTTCAGTGAATGAGGAACTGCTAACAGTGAGTCTGTTGGGTTTACTTTCTGGGGATGGCCGTGTCCCAGGTTAAATCCCAGCAATGGCAGTGTGTTTGTTCCAGCGATGCCAGTGTGTTTGTTCCAGCGATGCCAGTGTGTTTGTTCCAGCGATGCCAGTGTGTTTGTTCCAGCGATGCCAGTGTGTTTGTTCCAGCGATGCCAGTGTGTTTGTTCCAGCGATGCCAGTGTGTTTGTTTCAGCGATGCCAGTGTGTTTGTTCCAGCGATGCCAGTGTGTTTGTTCCAGCGATGCCAGTGTGTTTGTTCCAGCGATGCCAGTGTGTTTGTTCCAGCGATGCCAGTGTGTTTGTTCCAGCGATGCCAGTGTGTTTGTTCCAGCGATGCCAGTGTGTTTGTTTCAGCGATGCCAGTGTGTTTGTTCCAGCGATGCCAGTGTGTTTGTTCCAGCGATGCCAGTGTGTTTGTTTCAGCGATGCCAGTGTGTGTGTTCCAGCGATGCCAGTGTGTTGTGTTTAATGCCAGAGATGCCAGTGTGTTGTGTCTAATGCCAGGGATGGCGGTGTGTTTAATCCCAGCGATGCCAGTGTGTTGTGTTTAATGCTAGAGATGGCGGTGTGTCTAATGCCAGAGATGGCGGTGTGTCTAATGCCAGAGATGGCGGTGTGTTTAATCCCAGAGATGGTGGTGTGTTTAATCCCAGGGATGGCGGTGTGTTTAATGCCAGAGATGGCGGTGTGTTTAATGCCAGAGATGGCGGTGTGTTTAATCCCAGAGATGGTGGTGTGTTTAATCCCAGGGATGGCGGTGTGTTTAATCCCAGAGATGGCGGTGTGTCTAATGCCAGAGATGGCGGTGTGTTTAATGCCAGAGATGGCGGTGTGTTTAATCCCAGAGATGGCAGTGTGTTTAATGCCAGGGATGGCGGTGTGTTTAATCCCAGAGATGGCGGTGTGTTTAATCCCAGAGATGGCAGTGTGTTTAATCCCAGAGATGGCGGTGTGTTTAATCCCAAAGATGCCGGTGTGTTTAATCCCAGCAATGCCAAGGTGTTTAATCCCAGTGATGCCAGTGAGTTGTGTTTAATGCCAGAGATGGCTGTGTGTTTAATCCCAGAGATGGCGGTGTGTTTAATCCCAGAGATGGCAGTGTGTCTAATGCCAGAGATGGTGGTGTGTCTAATGCCAGAGATGGTGGTGTGTCTAATGCCAGAGATGGCGGTGTGTCTAATGCCAGAGATGGCGGTGTGTCTAATGCTAGAGATGGCGGTGTGTCTAATGCTAGAGATGGCGGTGTGTCTAATGCTAGAGATGGCGGTGTGTCTAATGCCAGCATTGCCAGTGTGTTTAATCCCAGAGATGGCGGGGTGTTTAATGCCAGAGATGGCGGGGTGTTTAATCCCAGCGATGCCAGTGTGTTTAATCCCAGCGATGCCAGTGTGTCTAACCCTATCAGTGCTAGGGAGCTTTTGTGAGATGACTGTTTGGTGCTGTTGATGCTGTTTATCCCAGCAGTGGAGTTGAGATTATCTCATCGTTGTCAGTGTGTTTATTCCAGCTATGTGTGTGTGTGATTAATCCCTGCAATGCCAGAGTGTTTGTTTGTGAATCGAGAGCTACTAACGGTAAGTGCCTGTGTACCCCTCCGGAGTGTGTCGTGTCCCAGTCCTCCCGTTGACAGGTGGTCCTGCTCTCTGGCTGTAAATGGAGATGTATGTTTACGTACCTTGTGATGTGAAGCTGTTCAGGTGTGGGTTGAGGCGCTCCTCATCTCAAACCTCTTGCTCTGTATGTGTTTCATATTTGTTTCTATGGTATGAGACCTAGCTGCTTTTTCCGGCTGTGCCAGTGTGATTGGGTTTAATCCCAGCACGAGGTGTGTATGGATTCTGACCATATGAGTCTGTTAATCCCAGCTACAGGAAGCGTGGTAATCCTTGCAGTGGGGAGTGTTTTAATCCTATTTTGTATGTATGTCATTTGTATCTCTGTAAGATTTCACCACTGGCTGAAAATTGTTTGTTTGTTTGTTTGTCCATCAATGAGAAATTATTCCCGGGATTAGCAATGTTTTTGATCCCAGAACAGGAAAAGTGTTAATCCTAGAAATCTGAAATTACGGCTATGAGTACATTTATCCCAGCAATGTGAGTGTGTTAATCTCAACATGGGGAGTGTGTTAATCCTAGCAATGTGAATGTGTTAATCCCAGTATTGGGATTGATAAATCATCAATACAAATGTATTCCCAGCATGGCAATCGTATTAATCCCAGCAATTAAAGTACATTTAATCTCAACAAGGAGAATGTACTAATCCCAGTGAAGTAAAATGATCAGTATAAGGACTGTGTTAATCCTAGAGTGAAATTATTCCCAGCATTAGGAGGGTATAATTTCTAGCCATACAGGTATGTTAATCCCAGAAGTGTGAATGTGTTAATCCCAGCATGGGGAGCAAGTTATTAATGCAAGTGTATTCCCGGCAGTGTGTGTATTGGAGATGAAGGGACGGGGGGGATGCTGTATGAAAGGATTGGGCTTTGCTTGCTCGGCTGATTGCAGAACCGCATCTTCCGGCGTCTTCCCGATCACGGTAAACACGGCGCTGGATAGAGATGCTCAGACTCTGAAGCACCTTGATGTATGCTAGGCCTGGCTGTTTGTGAAGCTTCCTGCAGTCTGTGTTAATGCAGCGTGTTCGTGTGGAAGCGGGAGCAGCAGCGTTAGGAGGGGAAACGCTGAGGTTTGGAAATGACTGTGCAGTCCGCGTAGCTCCTGGCAGAAGGCTGTTTCGTGAGTGCTGAAGCTGTTCAGTGCTGGAACTGTCTCCCTCGATATCATCACCGGCCTGCACGCCGTTTATTCACCAAGCAGCCCAGCCGCCCAAACCCCCCTAAAAACTCCTCCAGATAACCCCCCACCCCCCGCTCAGAAAACCGCGGCCCAGCAGGCCATTTCCCGCGCCCAGCCGGCGCTGACGGAGCGGAGGAGTTCTGTAAGGGCCTTTTAGGTGGAGAGTTGATAGTTTGTGTTGGTTTACATCAGGTGGAGATGTTGGCAGGTGCAGTGGACCTTATTAAGGTAGGGTCAACAGCAGGTCACGCCGTAACACTGCTGCCACCTCTCTAACTGTGCCTCTTACAACACAAACCGTCATACATCAGCCGGACCGCCTGCCAAAACAAACTTCTAACAAGCAGTGACGCTGACGGACGGAGCCGGGCAGGTTTTACTGCTGAACGAGGCGGCAGGGCCATCGGTCGCCATGACGCTCTGTAGAACAGGGACACTAGGTCCATAAAGAGGCTTTATGAGTCTCCAGGCAGTACGGAGACGCGCACTGCCTGATAAAGGAGGCATGCTATGTACATTTAATCTCAACAAGGGGGGAGATTACTAATCCCAGAGAAGTAAAATGATCAGTATTGGATGTGTGTTAATCCTGGTAAAGTGACATTCCCAACATGGAGTACATCACTTTCATACTAATGAGTATGTTAATCCCTGCAATGGATGTGAATGTGTTAATCCCAGTATGGAGATCAAATTATTAATACAAATGTATTCCCAGCATGGCAAACGTATTAATCCCAACAATCAAATTACATTTAATCTCAACAAGGGGAATGTACTAATCCCAGTGAAGTATAATGATCAGTATAAGGAGTGTAGTATTGGATGTGTATTAATCCTAGTAAACATGGAGTACATCACTTTCAAACAAATGAGTATGTTAATCCCCGCAATGGAAGTGTGTAAATCCCAAAAGTGTGAATGTATTAATCCCAGCAATGTGAATGTGGTAATCCCAGCCATGGAAGCGTGTAAATCCCAGCGTAGTGAATATGTTAATCCCAGCAATGCAAATGTGTTAATCCCAGCAATGTGAATATGTTAATTCCAGCAATGTAAATGTGTTAATCCCAGCATAGTGAATATGTTAATTCCAGCAATGTAAATGTGTTAATCCCAGCATAGTCAATATGTTAATCCCAGCAATGTAAATGAGTTAATCCCAGTCTGTGGAGCAAATTATTAATACAAATTTATTTCAAGGATGGTGAACATATTAATCCCAGCAATCAAAGTACATTTAATCTCAACAGGAGGTGTGTACTAATCCCGGTGAAGTAAAATGATCAGTATTAGGGGTGTGGTATTGGTAACTGATGAGTGGCCACTCCAGACCGAGTTGACACTAGGCCCGTGTGTCTTTGTGTGTCTCCATTCAGACACTATGGAGACGCGCTCTGGCTGATAAAGCAGGCACCCCATGCAGGGATTTAATGATCTATCGTTCTGTATGCTGCTGACCCATCCGCTGACCCATCTGCTGACCCTGCTTATTTAATCACAGACTCTTCTTTCTCCACTTCACAAACGAATCCGACCTTCTTCCACTGAACGTTCCTCTTATCCATCCTAACAGATCACCCCTGTAGGCCTCTAGCAGCTGTTATTGATGTTCAGGGTTTTTCACTGTGCTCAGTAACAGGAAAGAAGGCCTGAGTGTCATTCAGATGTTGAGGTCCGTTACCCTTTCCCTCTTAGGACTGATGCTTCCGTATAGCTTCCTATCCGCAGCAGACCCCAGTACCATCAAACCCTACCGCAGCACATTGTGGGGTATCAGCACTAATCGATGTAGGAGCGCATCCTGATGGAACACGTGATGTACTCAGCGGGGAGCCGTGACTCCTAGACCCCCACTGTGCCAGTAACCCCGTCCTGAGGAATCCGCCCCAGTGGTCATTTGGCAGGATCGTTAGTACAAAGCAATGGACACTTTCCGATGAGCTCGCTTCCGAATCTGATTTTCCGATCCACCTTAAGTGGTGCAGTGGTTGGATTCTAGCGTGCATGTTAAGGTGGAGTGGAAAGTGCTAGCTTAAGCCCAGCTTCTGAAAGGCTTTGCGTTGTTTACCTGATGCTCCTGACGGACATATTGGCATGTGTTTGACCTCGTAGCAGTCGCCGGTATCCAGTCAGTGATGTATCTAGAACCTCCAGAAGGCCTAGATTGACTTTTTTTCACCAGAAATCGGTTCCTCTCACTGGAGAGGTCTCATGTGAGTGGTTTCACTTCCGAAGCGGGTGGAGGTTCCTAGTCACAGCTCCTGTGAACACCCAGTAGGAATATGAACCTGGAGCTGGGAATCTGTTTGCTGCTTAAGACGTGGAGCACACGGATTTCCCAGTACTCCGGTACAGGGGCCCGGGATACACTCCATACCCAGATGCAGGAGCTCAGTGGAGCTCTACTCGTCACACCGCGCCATGTTGATTAGAAGTTGTGATCGGATGCTGGCGATGTTTATGCCAAGGGACCGACGCACCCAGTCCGTCCATGCGCTGTGTTTGGGGCGTGTACTAGAAGGCGTGCAGCAGTGCGCTGCAGATAAGTGGATGTGCAGTTCTGAGCGATAGCAGCCTTATCACGGGGCCCTCCGCTGGAGCCCGCAGGTGGAGGGTTTCTGCAGAAATGTATGTAATTTAATAACACTTCTGAAAAAGCCCGTTTAAATGCCTCGCGCGGAACAGAAAGCCCTTTGATTTTAATCACAGCACTCCCACTGTGACATTTGAATATGACACCAGTAGATTCAGAGTCTTCAGTACGAAAGCACAACCTCCCCCCGAGAGGACGAGCGCAGCACTGTGATTTCATTCTGCAGCTACTGTCTTTAATAAAGGAGGACCATTCCTAACACTGCAGAGCTTCAGACTGGGGCACCTGACGCACCACATGGTCCTATCTCCCTAGCAACCGTGACGCCAACATCAGTTTGGTGTAGAATACTGATGATGGCTGACATTATTCATTTGTGGGTTTCTAAGTTTAGATGGGCACCTGTCGTCCAAAAGAACAGCTGGACAAACAAGGTGTGACATGGTGAGACATGCCAATGATTCAAGTTTCATGTGAGGTAACCAAGGACGGGTCTGATCTCTGTACCTGGCTGACCCAACACCATCATTACAGACCTCCAGCGAGCAGTGGTGTCCTCCATGAGTCCTCCTGTTAGTGCAGCACCATCGGCAGACGGCTGCACCACGCAGGACTACATGCACACAGACCGTTACCACGACTGTCCTGAACACCACGTCACCGTCACCAAAGACTGCAGTGGTGTCGTACCAGACTGTCATGGAGTGACTCAGAATGGCAGCGGGTCATCTTCAGTGACGAGTCCCGCTTTAGTCTTGGTGGAGACGCCCAACGAGTCCGTGTGTGGAGGCACCGTGGTCAGCACCAAGATGAACGGTGTGTTGTCACACGTCCAGAAGGCCTGGTGTCCCTCCACCTCCACCCCTACCGCACCATCTGCAGGAACTGTGTGAGGATGTTCACGCTGCATGGGATGGATTATCACAGGACTCCATTAGGAAACTCAAACAACCACCTGGAAGACCCGGTAGACCCTCCAACACTGGCCCCGTCAGATAAACCAGACTTTCATCTCTGAGAGAGGAGAACATCAAACTCCACTCCTGCTTCAGATCTGAGAACATCCACAGGTGTTCCTGTCCATCCCTCCACTGTGAGAAGACACCTCAACACTGTGGAGGTCTGAAAGGAGGTGTAGCTGTTCCAGAACTCCTCACTGAGAAAAGGAGACTCACGCATCCAACAGAGAAGCTGCTGGTGCTCTCAGAACAATGGACTGCCCACCCCAGAGTCTAGAACCTCAACACAAAGTGAGTCTCCTGAGAAGAGCGGAAGCTGGAATGAGAGTGAAGGTGGTAGGGGAAACAGTCCGGATTAGTGGGACAGTGAACATACAGCTCTGTGTATAATAGGGATGTATGAAATTTCGTACATAACAAATTGAAAACAGACCAGTGGGAGCGAAATGAGGTCATGGGTTGCTATAGCGACCTGAGGTATGTATAGAAGGGTTAAAAGAGTGAGAGTGAATCCCTCCGTTCCTCTGGGACAGTGGCCAGTGGTGCTTGTCCCTGCGGACTCTCGGCATATGGCACAGTTCAGCCTGGATCTGAGGCGGCGCTACTTCATAAAGCACTGCTGGGCCCCTGGGGACTCGCGGGGTCCGAGCTTTAGAGGCAGTTTAGAGGCTCTTTCTCTGTTTTCTCTCATTTCCTCCGTCTCTGTACTCGCACGCCGGGCTGAGACCTCCTCAGGCAGACGCGTGGAGCTCGGCTCCTGGCTTAGCTGGGAAGGAGACGCCGGTGTTTCATCGAACAAACCACACCTATGAACAGGTGGAGGTTAGGCTCGATTAAGACCAACGCGTAGCCCTGTTCCTCCAACGGGTTCTGTTCCACACACCAAGTTGGAAGTGTTGGTTTTCAATCTGGCGTATCTGTGTCAGAAGTGGACCAGATCTGTTCAGGGACAGGTGGGGCGAATGCGTGTCGTATATATGGGGGCCACGTTTGGCTCAGAAACGCACAGTGCCTTTAAACACCCAGCGAGTCTTTGTTATTGATGGTGATGACCACAGCGGTGCCTATGGACGCGGGTGCCTCCGTGTTGCGTACGCCTGCCGTTTCTGAGCGTACGGCTGTGGACCGGATGTTTGTGAGTAGTGGACTCGCTGTGAGTCACTAGGTGATGTTCAGTAGCAGCTTGGTCTGCTCGGATAATCTGTAAGTGACTCACAGAGCAGCAGATGGCACTGTTCTGACACTGGACCTGCAGTAATGACACGGCTGCCAGTTTCCCAGTTAACCCAACGAAAATTCATCAGTAGAACAGCTGCACCCAGAAGGAGGTGCGGGAGTGCAGGTGTGTTGGGAAGGAAGATAAAGGGTACCAGGATCAATAACTGGTGATAAATTTAGGCTGATATGATCAATATTTATTGAGCTACACATACAGAAGTCTGTCTCTCAGTATGGCGTCGGGCCGCCGTGTTCGCTAACCCAACACGCCAGACGTCTCGGTATGGAGCTGTAGAGGTTCCTAATGGAGTCCTGTGATAATCCATCCCATGCAGCTTGAACATCCTCACACCGTTCGTGCAGATGGTGCTGTAGGGGTGGAGTTGGAGGGACACCAGGCCTTCTGGACGTTCAACTTGGCACTGACCACGGGGGAGGCGGAAGGCACTTTCTATACACCAGCTTCTAGCTCATCGTTAACTGTTCCACCTTAAATAGTAAGGAATGCTGCCCTATTTAAGGTGGACTGAGATAATCCGACATGAGAACCCAAAGCCTGCCTTTCTTTTCTTTATTGTGACCTAAAGTGAAGCTCGATCTGACCCTCAGTCCTCAAATTCCTAACCGGACCACTGAAATACGTTTTTTAGTGACAGCGGAATTGCAAGGAGAAGGAAAATTAAAAATCTGGAGCGCTCCTCTGGCAGGACAGGACATCGTCCATGTTTACTGTGTTCTCATGATCATGTAATCTGTTATGAGACCTGGCAGTAAGAGTGTACATACTCCACCATAACCAGAAATATATAAACTTATGTGCATTAAAACATACAGGATTCAGGAACCCAGCACGAAATCTGAAATGTGCTGAAACGTTCCTGTATGGCATGTGAGCACATGCCGGTATACCCGCAGCCCTGGCCCCTACCTGCTGTATGGGCAGCGGGCTGGAAACCCAGAACCTGCAGCTGTTTATATTATCTAGCTTAATAGTGCTGTCCAGGACGCGGCTCCTGGCCGGTCAGGTCGGCTGTGGGCTTGAATCATTTTCATAAACGATTTACGAGCTGTGTGAATTTATCCCAATTTACTCCGTCATCCAAGGACGCTCGGAGGAGCTGCTCCTGACTCTCAGCTCATTAGGAATGCCAATCCGGCGGGCTCTGGAGGATTTCTCCCTGCCTCTCTCTCCAACCTCCGGACCACGTGCCCCCCGGAGGACGCGGCCGTGAACGAACGGGCACGTTCGGCTCCCTCCTCTGATACGACGCTCTGCATAATCGATAGCGCTGGCATTGAGCGCGCTCCCCAGCCCCTCAAGGATGCGCTAATTCTTTAACTGGAGCGGCCTTACTGACAGATCTCTGCGGGAGGACTTCCTGCTCCTCTCGCAGGAGTGACCTACTCCACAGATCTGTTTACCGCTCGTACGCCTGCACACACCGTCTCCACACACCGCTCAGCCTCCACACACCGCCTCCACACAGCGCTCGGCCTCCCCACACTGCCCAGTCTCCACACACTGCTCAGCCTCCACACACCGTCTCCACACACCTCTCAGCCTCCACACACCGCCTCCACACAGCGCTCGGCCTCCCCACACTGCCCAGTCTCCACACACCGCTCAGCCTCCACACACCGCTCAGCCTCCCCACACTGCCCAGTCTCCACACACTGCCCAGTCTCCACACACTGCCCAGTCTCCTTACACTGTCCAGTCTCTACACATCATCTCCACACACTTCTCAGCCTCCACACACCGTCTCCACACACCGCTCAGCCTCCTCACACTGCCTAGTCTCCACACATCATCTCCACTCACCGCTCAGCCTCCACACACCATCTCCACACACCACTTAGCCTCCATACACTGCCCAGTCTCCACACACCACTCAGTCCCCACACGCTGTCTCCGCACACTGCTCAGTCTCCACACACCATCTCCATACACCGCTCAGCCTCCACACACCGTCTCCACACACCGCTCAGCCTCCTCACACCGACCCTAACACACCGCTCAGCCTCCTCACACTGCTCAGTCTCCACACACCACTCAGCCTCCTCACACCATCTCCACACACTGCTTAGTCTCCACACACCGTCTCCACACACCGCTCAGTCTCCGCATACTGCACACTGCCCAGTCTCCACACACCACTCAGTCCCCACATGCTGTCTCTGCACACTGCTCAGTCTCCACACACTATCTCCATACACCGCTCAGCCTCCACACACTGCCACAGTCTCCACACACCACACTGTCCCCCAACACACCGCTTGTCTCCACACACCGCTTAGTCTCCACACGCCATCTCCACACACCGCTCAGTTTCCTTACACTGCTCAGCCTCCTCACACCATCTCCATACACCGCTCAGCCTCCCCACACTGCCCAGTCTCCACACACCGCTCAGTCTCCACACACCATCTCCACACACCATCTCCACACACCACTCAGCCTACTCACACTGCCCAGTCTCCACACACCGCTCAGCCTCCACACACCATCTCCACACACCACTCAGCCTACTCACACTGCCCAGTCTCCACACACCGCTCAGCCTCCACACACCGCTCAGCCTTTACGAGCTGTGTAAATGTATCTGTTGGGAATGCTTGGATGTGCGGTTTTTGTTCAGGGATGGTAACAGACTGATCTGGTTTCCCGTATGAATAAAAGCCGTGTGAAAGTTTTTGCATTCAATTAAAGTTGTGATAATTTGAGTTCAACAACCCCCTATTAACCATGTAGTATACCATAGCAACCAGCCAGGATACCATAGCAACCACCCAGAAACTGCTTGAGATACCTTAGCGACCTCTTAGCAACACCCAATAGCCATGTGGGATATCACAGCAGCCTGGGCTAACCAGCTACACCTAAGCAACCACCTAGGATACCATAGCAACTTAATAGCTACACCATAGCAACCTCATAGCATCACCCTAGTAACCACCCAGGATACCATAGCATCCTCATCGCAACACCTTATCAACCACCCAAGGTACCATTGCAACCTCATAGTAACATCATAGCAACCACCTATAAACTTCATAGCAACCACCTGGGGTACCATTGCAACCTCATAGCAACCACCTGAGGTACCCTATAAACTTCATAGCAACCACCTGGGCTACCATTGAAACCTCATAGCAATATCCTAGACACTAGTTGGTGCCATAGCAACACATTAGCAACCACCTGGAGTAGAATTGCAACCTCTTGGCCAGATTTTTTATTATTTACTAAAATAATTTTGGGCAGTTTGAGCTGTTCTAGCTGTGCTGGAGAGTTATTATTATTATTATTATTATTATTATTATTATTATTAATATTATTATTATCTTTGTGAGCTATAAACAGATTCCTGCATGATATTCTACCTGATCGATACGCCAGCCCTGCTTTTCTGCAGCTCCTCATGATGGTTATTCCACCTGTGGAAGGTTTCCTGGTTGACGTGTTTAGGCTCAGGTGAACTCGGGTTGTGTGTTGGGTTGGATGTGATGCTTTTGATTTGCATCCTGTTTTTCTGGATGTAAACTTATTAAAATTCATATCTAATATCTTCAAAGTGAACCGATCCATGATGAAGCTCGTGAGCGGGAGCCTCTCATTTCCAGGAAGGCTTGTGTGGATTTCTGTTTGTGGAGAGTTTGCTCACGGCTGGAGAGAGTTCCCAGAGTCCTGCTTGAGAAAGAGTACAGGAATCATCCCTCAGGTTAGCACAACTTTTATTAGTTCCCTAATTATCTTTATTATTCTTCTACACTGGACATCTAACCGTCTCATCGTCCACTGCTTTTCAACCACAAGCGTCATTAAACCTGCTACCTGGATTTATGGTTGTTCTGTTTTGGAACTGATCCGGCATACGACTTTCATTCACCAACTTAATTTAAATCTAATCAAAAACGTATTAACTTAATAATCATAAACACCTTACAGCTCAACCTCTGGTGCCCCGGTACACACCATGTGTGGTATTTATCTTGGTTGTTCACCCACATAACAGTCAGCATACAGTCACTAAACACCACACACCAGTCACTATACACCGCACTCACTATACACCACACACCAGTCACTATACACCGCACTCACTATACACCACACACCAGTCACTAAACACTGCACACAGCACTCACTATACATCACACACCAGTCACTAAACACCGCACTCACTATACACCACACACCAGTCAAAATACACTGCACACCGCACTCACTATACACCATACACCAGTCACTATACACCGCACTCACTATACACCACACACCAGTCAAAATACACTGCACACCGCACTCACTATACACCATATACCAGTCACTAAACACCGCATACTACTGTCACTATACACCACACACCATACTCACTATACACCACACTCACTATACACCACACACCATTCACTATACACCGCACTCACTATACACCACACACCAGTCACTAAACACCGCATACTACTGTCACTATACACCACACACCATACTCACTATACACCACACTCACTATACACCACACACCATTCACTATACACCGCACTCACTATACACCACACACCAGTCACTAAACACCGCATACTACTGTCACTATACACCACACACCATACTCACTATACACCACACTCACTATACACCACACACCATTCACTATACACCGCACTCACTATACACCACACACCAGTCACTAAACACCACACACCAGTCACTATACACTGCACTCAATATACACCACACTCCAGTCACTAAACACTGCACACAGCACTCACTATACATCACACACCAGTCACTAAACACCGCACTCACTGTACACCACACACCAGTCACTAAACACCGCATACTACTGTCACTATACACCACACACCATACTCACTATACACCACACTCACTATACACCACACACCAGTCAAAATACACTGCACACCGCACTCACTATAAACCACACACCACACTCGCCACATAGTCAATATGCACTCACTATACACCAAACACCACAGTCATTCTATACTGCACCCCACAATCACTATGCACCCACTCTACACCACACACCATACTCACTATACACAGCATTTCATAGTCACTATACACTAACTATACACTGCACACCGCAGTCACTATACACCACATTTCATGGTAGCTGTACACTCACTATACACCGCACACCATACTCACTGTACACCACACACCAGTCACTATACACTTCACCCCAGTCACTTCACCGCACCCCGCACTCACTATACACCACACACCAGTCACTATACACCACACACCGCACTCACTATACACCACACACCAGTCACTATACACCACACACCACACTCACTATACACCTCACCCCAATCACTATACACTTACTACACACCACAGTCAATATACACCTGTTATTCTTATTCTTGTGTGTGTATATGTGCGTGTGTGTGTGTGTATGTGTGTGTATGTATGTGTGTGTGTGTGTATATGTGTGTGTATGTGTGTGTATGTGTGTGTGTGTGTCTTTCAGGACGTTTGGTGTAACGGTGCTGCACCTTGTGTTCCACACTTTTTGGCATTCCTTTGAAATATATTACCACCACCACACACGCGGAGTGGACGTGCTGCACATGTTCCTGCTGATGTATTTCAAAGCAGCTGCAGAAGAGCGTTTGAGGACTGTGAGAAACAGAACCTGATTGACATTCGAGTCTCCCACTGAGAGAACAAGATTACGGAGCGAGAGCCGAGCATCCACACCGCATGCCTAAAACATCATCCAGCCTGATTACCTATAGATCTACTGTATACGTAATAACGGTCAATATTCCCGGCGTGTGGGGCTGTGTGTAGCGTCTGACTGTTTGTGTGGTTTCTAAATGATCTCTAACTGAACGCAATCTG
The DNA here is from genome assembly GCA_024036415.1 of Prochilodus magdalenae. Classification (NCBI taxonomy): domain Eukaryota; kingdom Metazoa; phylum Chordata; class Actinopteri; order Characiformes; family Prochilodontidae; genus Prochilodus; species Prochilodus magdalenae. The sequence continues at coordinate 49,788 of JAMWET010001997.1, read as the reverse complement.
AATTTGAACTCCACACCTCCAGTCCGTCTGCAGCTGTGGGTTTATATATCTCCTTATTCCTCCTCTACTCAGGTCAGGTGATATCAGTATGTGGGTTGGGGCTCAGCCACACCTGTGGAAGTGTTGGTATTATCTCGTGAGTGAGGTTGAACACTGGCCAGCATGCTAACGGTCAAGGCGAGTGAAGCATGATAGTGGTATGCCTTGGTTGGACTCATGTCAGGCAAACATATAGGTCACACCTTAATCATAGCTCTCCAGAGTGCTCCTCCAGAGTGCTCCTCCAGCCAGTTCTGGACAACTGATGGCATGGTGCATCATACCCCCTGGAATGACCGACCAGCGACATGTTTGGGCACACAGGTGGACCCAACCCATGCCATGAGAACACACCCCACTTCGGTATGGAACCACCACCAGGCTGCACAGTGCCTTGGGTCGATGGCTTTATGGGGTCTGCACCACACACAAACCCCACCATCAGCCCAAAACAACTGGCACCATGACTCATCAGACCACACCACATGTCGCCAGTCCTCCAGGGTCCAGTTAGCAACCTCATGAGCCCATGGGACTCTATGGGAAGAACGAGGGATTAAAAAACAACACGTAGAGGAGTGTGGGTCAGTATGGCTGTGGGTTTGAGTTTGGGGATCGGCCCTGAGTGAGTACATGCAGTTTGGTGGCTGTAGGTTAATGAAGACAATAGGGTTTGAATGAGGGTGAAATTGAATGGGAGCCTATGGGAGGAAAGACAAACAGACGAGTGCAGCTCAGGGGTCTGCCCTGGGGTAGTTTATGTGAAATGGTGTCTGTCGGTCATGCAGAAGTACACTGGATGGGCATGCGATTTTCCACTTCATTCATTCTTAATGGGGAGAAAAATCTGAACCAAGCTGGTAAATGACTGAAGCCTGTGATGCCCGCAGGTGTGCCACTAAGGCCAGAAAGTGGCCTGTATATGTTTGTGTTCCTGTATGCCGTTTTTTAGGTTGTTTAATTTTGTATTTTCCGAGCTGCTTTCGTTTCCCTGAGCTGCCCCGACTCTGTCCTACATTTTTCATGGCGGCTCAACTAGACTTTATCTCTGTAGCTCACTCTGTTATTCCCCCTCATCCTGCCATTTTCACCCACGCTTCCAAAGCAAAACCACTGGACTCAAGAGTTTGGGGGTAAAGTGTTTATCTCGCGCACACAAATCAAAACGTCCCACGGAGGGGATTCATCGCCCATTCTGCTTTCAGTGGACGATTGAGGTTCTCTCTTCACACTTCAGAGGAATCTCTCTCATGCTGAGACCCAGCAGGGCTCTCCATCTCGCCCGTAGGACTGAATTTCCACTTTTCTCGCACACCCATCTTATCAGAACAGGCTGTGGTGGTGGGCTCAGCTCGGCGGAAAAGAAGAAATGCATCTGGCTCGATCACAGGCGGCTCATGAGTTGTTCTGGTCATGTGATGCGCAGTGAACAGTAGAAATCTCGCTGATGTGTGGCGTTCAGAAGAACGGGAAGCTGCTGCTGATCTACCAAGACTCAACACCCTGCTGAGCCAGAGTCTTAAAATGTTCTGGCCCACTTTTTCCTTGGAACAAATATACGTGTGTATTAAACAAACTGCAAATTAGAATCAATTAAACTCGACACCCCAGAGTTAATTACTGCCAGCACTGCTGAATCTAAACATCCCCTCCGTAGAAGCTCTCTGGCTATGTGAAGTAGACTAATGGGTCTGAACAAGCAGCACATAATGAGACACCCAATAAATCTTGCCTTCTGATGATGATGGTGGTCTCATTCAGATAGAGAAGTCATTTAAACCCTGGAAAATAAATTATTCCTATTATGATTTTTGCTATTGCTAAATTCCCCAATTTAGTAAAACCTCAGTAAACAAAATGCAGCACACACACACAATGCTCCTATAGCCTAAAACAGGAGATATCAGTCCATAAACGCCCTCAATAAACACTCCTATACGCTAGAACAGGAGATATCAGTCCATAAACACCCTCAATAAACTCTCCTATACGCTAGAACAGGAGATATCAGTCCATAAACGCCCTCAATAAACACTCCTATACGCTAGAACAGAAGATATCAGTCCATACACACCCTCAATAAACACTCCTATACGCTAGAACAGGAGATATCAGTCCATAAAAGCTCATATACGCTAGAACAGGAGATATCAGTCCATAAACACCTACAATAAACACTCCTATACGCTAGAACAGGAGATATCAGTCCATACACGCCCTCAATAAACGCTCCTATACACTAGAACAGGAGATATCAGCCCATTCAACAAAACCATACACGCCCTCAATAAACGCTCCTATACGCTAGAACAGGAGATATCAGTCCATACACGCCCTCAATAAACGCTCCTATACGCTAGAACAGGAGATATCAGTCCATAAACGCTCATATACGCTAGAACAGGAGATATCAGTCCATAAACACCCTCAATAAACACTCCTATACGCTAGAACAGGAGATATCAGTCCATAAACGCCCCCAATAAACACTCCTATACGCTAGAACAGGAGATATCAGTCCATAAACGCCCCCAATAAACGCTCCTATACGCTAGAACAGGAGATATCAGTCCATAAACGCTCATATACGCTAGAACAGGAGATATCAGTCCATAAACGCCCTCAATAAACGCTCCTATACACTAGAACAGGAGATATCAGTCCATATGAACCCTCGATAAACGTTCCTATACACTAGAACTGAAGATATCAGTCCATATGAACCCTCAATAAACACTCCTATACGCTAGAACAGGAGATATCAGTCCATATGAACCCTCAATAAACACTCCTATACGCTAGAACCGGAGATATCAGTCCATAAACACGCCCTCAATAAACGCTCCTATACGCTAGAACTGAAGATATCAGTCCATAAACCAAACCTCCTGACAGACTGATGGTTTAAAGTGTGCAGTCTGTAAAAGCCTCTACGTTCACTCCCGCAGTATACTTAGCTGTAGAGAATCAGCTCCCCTCGTTATGAAGGGGTAACTTTGCCAGTCTGGATTCTAACCTTCCTCCTCCATAAATCACTTTCTAATCCCGCCGCTGAAAGTGCCCGCTCATGATTAAAGGAAATGCGGCCCGTAATGGTGGCGCGCTGCCACTCAGCGAGAGGACGTCCGCTGACGGCTGGAGCCGGCCCCCGATCTTTAGGATAATGATAACAAGAGCTAAAATAATGGCTTCTCCACTTTGGCTGCACCTGCCAGTTAATTTTCTGGAGATTACCTCCAACCCTGATGGCAGTTACCGAGGCTGAGGAGACCAAGGCCGCATGGTGAAATTTAATTAATGAGGAAATTACAGCACTGTTAATAACGCTTGGTGCGGATCCTGAGGGAACGAGGGTCGGAGATCTGCGGAGTAATTTGGGTAGGGATCTGCAGAGGGGTTCGGAGTTCATGTGTAATTTCAGTGGAGCAGCATGTTCATGGAGATCCTCTGAGGAGTGGATTAAGGTAAGCCAGGTGGAGCTCCTGGGGCTGTAGTCCTCTAACCCTGCGTTAACACTAGCGGGGGTCCGGTCACCGATGTTGCCCCAAGGTCAGTCGCGTTGTTGCGTGTGGTCGTGTATGAGGTCTAGGAAAGCTGGCTAGTTTTAAGAGCACATGTTGCTATGGAAACCTAAATGCTTGCATCAATGGTTAGCTTTATTAGCCGGTTAGCATGCTGGCTAACCTAGTTAGCTATCGAGTGACCCAACTCCGCAGACTGGAGAAGGAAGAAACAGCGGTTATGAGCTTCTCTTCCGTGTTGAACACCACACTGATGAGAACTGGAACCAAATGCTGGTAGGAACTAAAAGCTTAGAGGGCAGGAGCTGGGGGGGCTTGGACCCCCGTGGTTACAGCTGGGCTGGAGAATATGTCAGAGCCCGTCATTTACAATAGGAAAATCTGAACTGGATTTGTCAGATGTCGCTCTGTTACCATATCGCTTGGTGCTTTTTACCAAGTTGTGGCTACAGGTCGCGTACACCCATAGGAAATGACTGGTCGCTTGTCACCTGGTAGTGTAAGTGTATCTGTTCATATTGTCTGGAGACTGAGTTGGATATCCGGCGATCCCAGAGCTACCCTTGTCTACTAGTCTAAGAGAGCATATCTGCTCTTTTCCCTGGATGGTGATGGCTCTTTACAGGTCCAAACGCCTTTCCATGATCACCTCCTTCCCCACTGAGGCAGCATTGACGGCTAAAGAGATCGGAATTCTTTCAGCTCCAAACTTCCTGGTAAGACTTCTGGGTCTGATTTCGTACTGCACCGTCTGAGGTTCTCTGTTCAGCAGGCCACGGGCTTGTGTTCCCCTGTGATGATGAAGAGCTGAAGTGAGTCAACAGCTGATAACCTGGTAGGTGTAGCTCAGCGGATAACACCATTACCCGTCATGGAGTCACCACCACATGTGGGAGAGACTGGGGTTAGAATCCCGGTCTGGGTGACTATGCTGTGCTACACCGATAAGAGTCTTTGGGCAAGACTCCTAACACTACATTGACCTGCCTCGGCACAAGAGCGTCGGCTAAATGCCGTAAATGAGTTACAGGTTTTACACCAGTAAGGAAACACAAAGTTAGGTGCCACAGGGCTTTAGTGTTAGCTAGCTAGCTAACCTAGCTATCACTGGCACCCCCTGGCCAAAGCCTGTCTGCTTGTGGATACCCTTGATATAGTCTGTGGGCTTTACAGGGTGTTTCTTGTTTCTGTGCCGCCCAGTCTTAGCTAGCTAGCTGTGTTCGTCAGGCCTCGTCTGACAAAGTCCTTTATAAGAGGAAGGAACGTTTATGTTGGGCTGCTTTAGGTTCATTCCTACAAGGACTTCATGCAGAAGAGCATGAATACGGCTGGAGTCGTGGATTTTCGGGAGTAGAGCAGAGGGCTTTGTTTCTTGATGTTGGTGCTGATAAGGCTATTTCTTCTTGCTGTGTTTAGTGAGGCACCATTGGCAGACGGCTGCACCACGCGGGACTACATGCACACAGACCGTTACCACGATTGTCCTTAACACCACGTCACCGTCACCAAAGACTGCAGTGGTGTCGTACCAGACTGTCATGGAGTGACTCAGAATGGCAGCGGGTCATCTTCAGTGACGAGTCCCGCTTTAGTCTTGGTGGAGACGCCCAACGAATCCGTGTGTGGAGGCACCGTGGTCAGCACCAAGATGGACGGTGTGTTGTCACATCCAGAAGGCCTGGTGTCCCTCCACCTCCACCCCTACCGCAGGGGCACACATCTGCAGGAACTGTGTGAGGATGCTCAAGCTGCATGGGATGGGAAGATCGTTACCTTTAGCACAGGACTCCATTAGGGAACCTCTAACAGCTCAATAGGGGAGGGCTCAGGGGGGAGTGAAGGAGAGGACGTCTGGTAGTGTATATTGTGATTAATAAACTGAAATATTCAAATTCTGAATTATCTGAAGGTCTTTACAGACACATCCCCTTCAGGACCACGTGGAATGTCGAGAAGTTCGAGAGCCTTGTGAAGATTACTGCTATCCGTTCACATATGAGGCCCATTCAGATGACCATTACGGTCCAGCAGTATTGATTTACTGATAGCCCTGTGGAGACGGCTTTAATCAAACCTTCTGCACATAGGCTTGGGGGTCCACGTGGCCCAGTCTTTACTCCAACAGTGCTAATAGGGTCCATGGATGGATTGTACTGTCTGAATAGCTCCACAGGCAGCATGTAGCATGGCTGATGACTGTGGGCTCATGAGGTGAGTTCCCTAATCGCCTATGGTGGGCTTACCTGCCCAAAGACTCCAGCTACTGCAGTTATTTTCAAGGTTCTCCTGCGCCATCAATCCACTCACGAGACCTACTTCCAGCCCACAAGCATGAGCTGAGTAGCAGCAGTGCAATCACCCAGCTCCTGACCTTCTGGCCTCTGGACTTGTCAAACAGATGAAGTGCCAGGTCCATGGGTGGGGTGATTGATTTTGGCTTAAACATGGCTGCTTTCACCCTGGATTTGATTTTCATCCTGTATAGGCCTCTGTGGCGTCCGGAAACGTCATGTTTGCTATAAGAGCCGAGTTATAAGCTTCATATTTTTTTCATTTATATGTCGAGGTGCCCATAGCAACCAGCCATGACACTGAATGAGGTCTGATGCATCATTTCTTATGAAGTGCAGGTTATGGAACAATGGCTTGAGGCATTGGGATAACTTTTCATGGCCTACCTCGGCACCGTTCTGCATTTTGTGTGTTCATGTTTAGCATGGAAATGTCATATTTGTCTCAAATGTCAAGTATTACATATTCCTGCCCATTTTTCCACCGTTCTGCATTTTGTGTGTTCATGTTTAGCATGGAAATGTCATATTTGTCTCAAATATCAAGTATTACATATTCCTGCCCATTTTCCACACCGCCTCCCGCATTATGATACATGACACTTATGAATGGAAACTCCTATATGCTAGAACAGGAGATATCAGTCCCTCAATAAACACTTCTATATGCTAGAGCAGGAGATATCAGTCCATAAACGCCCTCAATAAACACTCCTATACGCTAGAACAGGAGATATCAGTCCATAAACGCCCTCAATAAACACTTCTATACGCTAGAACAGGAGATCCATACACATCAATAAACATAAACGCCCTATCAATACACAACCCTCAATAAACACTTCTATACGCTAGAACAGGAGATATCAGTCCATAAACGCCCTCAATAAACACTCCTATACGCTAGAACAGGAGATATCAGTCCATAAACAAAGAATAAACATTGCTTTAGTAGAAGTGTATGATAAACCAGTCTCAGCTATACAGTCTTTGTCTGCTCTTTTATCTTGAAGGCTACTCTAATGTTTATGACAGGTAATAAATAAATAAATAAATAAATAAATAAATAAATAAATATGCCGGAGCATCACAGGATTCCCACATCAGTTCATTCCTATGGTAATTGCCACTGAAGTGCGTTCTGTGGAAGAATGGACAGGGGTGTCGGGTTAAGCCGCTGACAGTGGGATCCATGTTGTGTAAAGGGCTGTAACTCAGAAGCGCGGACGGGGGAATCTGATGGAGATGTATAATTAGTATCTCCCTATAATTGGCATGACTATATGATGGCATACCTGCACCGCAGAGCCGCACAGCTCAGGGTATCCGCCTGATTGGCCAGTCCTAATGTCCTCAATAATTACCCTGTCTGATTCCATACTCCAGCCTCTTTCAGAGCCCCAGTGGGGTTACCATACACCGGTCACACGGCCAGCCCTCAGACGGGAAGACACTGAGCAGCTCCTCGGGTAACGGCTGTTCTCTCATACGGGCTTGGTGATGGTCTCACTGAGGTCCGCCGGCTTGTTGCTTTTGTAATGGCTCTGAGACGAGGAAGGTCATCTCTGCTGGAAGCGTCACCCGTCTCGGGCCCCTGCGAGCCCATTCATTGGCTGTGAGATGGCGTGAGTCCAATGAAAGGACTGAATCAATGAAGGCGAACAGAAGGATGATGATGCTGAGACGCCTCCGTCACCCTTTGCCCTCCTGCAGCATGTAATGAGCACAACATCCATGCAGCACAAGCTGTAATGGAGCACATTCCTCTGTTACCCCGCCCGACGCCCTTCCTGATAACCATCTAATCACCTTCCAGAGGTGTTCTGAGGCTCTGCGTGGCTGCACCAGGTCATCTCTGAGTCACGTCTGATATTCATATGTCTCTGTGGGGTGTAATAAAACGCTGCTAGGCTTCGTGTGTTTGCTTAAAGGTTCCTAATCAGCCTAATAGCAACACAGCGCTACGAACATGCACACCGCCATGCATTAAAACATCAAAGCCTGAAACCAATACACCTGCTGGACATGTTTCAGTTATGTAATATTTAATGACCAGCAAAATAACTTCTATTGTACATGTACTACAAAGTATTCAACCATATACAGGTATAATCCATACCCCTATCAGGGGACATATACCCATCAGTGTCTGGATGTAGCCACATCAGTGTTCAGACACTCTTACATCAGAGAACTGGTCAGCTGGTCCAGATGTGGTGGATGCCTTCCCTGGCACAGTTCCGAGGAGAATTCCCTGTAGACTGGGATTGTATCCACTGCTGGTAGACCCGTATGACCGTACGCTTCCATACACCTGCAGATTCAGCTACTTCCTTCACACTATGGTCTTTGGCCACGCCCACATGCAGTCCCTCCTTTTAGCCAATCATTAACATCTGCTCCGGAGCCATTTTCCACACATGGAACAAGACATTCCCCGCACCGTAGCTTCCCAATCTATGGATCCCACCACTCACACCCCACAGGGATTTATAGCTCCATCTTTCTCGTGCAGCGCCACCTGCAGGAGCCTGAAGGTGCTACCACCTTGAACAAACAAGGTGAGCAATGTGTCGTCTGGTGAGCGTATTTGGTGTTAGGTCAGCTAACGCAATCACCCACTAGCTAGGTGGACTTCGGTTTCCTCCCCAGAATATAATGTAGCACACAGTCAACACAGAGTTACCTGGGTTAAGCCTTAACGCCAACTCACTGCAGCAGGTTGAACTCTCTGGTAATGCTGTATAGCCTCTCATGACTGTGAATGATACTGAGTGATGTCATCACACTGTGGGCGTGTTTAAGGGGCTTGATCACAATTTGTGTTGTAGAGAACCCTGGTTCCCATCACCACCACCGTACAGAACCCGCTCTCAGTCACTGTCTACACCTCACACCAAACCTGCACTCAATCATCCCAGACACGGATCTGCACTGGATTAGTTCGGAGGTGAGGCGGAATTCCTCATTAACTGAACACTGTCGTGTCTCTGGCGCCCCCCTGTGTTTGGCGCTCCCATTCTGTGTGTGCAGTAGGATCTGTGAGAGTTGTGCTGCTGTGGTACTGCCGCTGCGTTCAGTTACCTGCCTACTAATCACCGGAGATGGCTAACGAGCCTCGTTAAGATCGTGGATATACTGTCTTCTTATTCCTGTCTCCTCGTGATCCAGCTCGGCGGTCCGCGAGCGTCCTGACGAGTCAACAGCTGCTGAAACGTTTTCAACAAATTACACCGAACATGAAAAGCCACCTGGGAGGGGTCCCGGGCTGGGAGTCCTATAATTACTCTGGGTTCTTGTTCTGGAGGGTGGCTATGGTTCCAGTCAGCCTGCGGAACAGTTGTGGAGTATTTCCGGCTTAGCCGATACAGTGGTCATTGGTGTTAATGGGCTTTCGGTCTGGCAGACAGCGTTTGATCCTTACCTCGTGTGGAACGTTCCCGCGGCGGAACAGTCAGTCCTTCGGGGGCACGTGGCTGTGTTTATAGCTGTTCTAATTCGGTTCCAGTCTGCGGAGGACGGGCTGATGAGGGGTCCGCTGGGTGTGCGGGATCATTAATCTGGGTTTATAATTGGACATTATTGAAACATTCCGTACGGTTACTGGAGGAGTTAGAGTTTTAGATCCGGCTGCAGTGGGTGAGTGAGTGCAGCTCAGTCGTCTGTGAAGGTCTTCAGTCTATCAGGTGTGAACGGTCTGGCGATGGTAAACCTCAGTCTTGAAGATGTTCCTCCATGTTTGAACCTGGAAGGCTCCATCAGGTCTCCTCGACTAGCTGTTCCTACACAGTGCAGTTATTTGGATTCAGGAGCAGCTTCATCTGGTTACACCTGAAGGGTGTCTACGTAACACATTCATAACATCCTACATAAACCCCTAAATCAGCAGTCATAAGGTGTACATGTTTACATTATATTAATATGGAGTCTTATGCCATTTTACTAAGAGACATTTTTCAGCGTAAAAGTCCTTATTTACTATTTTTGACACACTGTTTTATTTCTAGATAACAAAAGAGACCTGGATTTATTTCCTTTGGACAGGACGAGGTGCTTTAACCATATTTATACCATATAATAAAACCTCTGAGGATGTGAATTTACCCCAAAGCTTTTAAACTCAGGATGAATCATGTTTTCCCAAACAGTGTAGGGGCCTGTTGAATGACGCTTCTGGTGCAATACAAATTTTAGTATTACAGTAGAAAGTTGAAAGAATAACAAACAGCAAAATACATAAAAGCTCTTTCTGTCCAAAGAGCTGATTTAAATTACGCCTGTCCAGAAATAAAAAAAATTCACTGAAAATGAAACTTATTTAGACTTTTATTTTGAAAACTGTCTTTCAGTAAAATGACACGGCACTCCATAGGAATATCATATAAACCATGGACACCTTATGGATGGCCTCGTGTTTAAGTCGGGCTTGTATTTGAGGCGGCCTCGTGTTTGAGGTGGCATCGTGTTTGAGGCGGCCTCGTGTTTTGAGGTGGCCTCGTGTTTTGAGGTGGCCTCGTGTTTAAGGCGGGCTTGTATTTGAGGCGGCCTCGTGTTTGAGGTGGCATCGTGTTTTGAGGTGGCCTCGTGTTTTGAGGTGGCCTCGTGTTTTGAGGTGGCCTCGTGTTTGAGGCGGCCTCGTGTTTGAGGTGGCCTCGTGTTTTGAGGTGGCCTTGTGTATTGAGGTGGCCTCGTGTTTAAGGTGGGCTTGTATTTGAGGCGGCCTCGTGTTTGAGGTTGCATCGTGTTTGAGGCGGCCTCGTGTTTTGAGGTGGCCTCGTGTTTAAGGCGGGCTTGTATTTGAGGCGGCCTCGTGTTTGAGGTGGCCTTGTGTTTGAGGTGGCCTCGTGTTTTGAGGTGGCCTCGTGTTTGAGGAGGGGTTTTTGAGGCGGCCTTGTTTGAGGGGGCCTCGTTATTGTTTGAGGGTGGCCTCGTGTTTAAGGCGGACGCTGAGAGGCGGCCTGGTTTAACTCGGTGTTTGAGGTGGCCCTCGTGTTTTGAGGTGGCCTCGTGTTTTGAGGTTTTGAGGCGGCCTCGTGTTTTGAGTGGTTGTGTTGTTTGAGGCCTAAGGTATTGAGGTGCTTTGTGGTATTTGAGGCGGCCTCGTGTTGAGTCGTGGCAGGGGTAACGTGTTTTGAGAAATGCCGTTGTGTTTGAGGTGGGAACTACGTTTAATCACTGTGTTTTGATACAGAGGCGGCCTCGTGTTTTGAGGCCGGCCTCGTTGTGTTCCTTAAGGTTATCACTAGGTCACGTCGCGTTACAATATACGGTCAAATCGATGAAAATCCAGCCATCGTGTTTTGAGGCAGCAGTTGCCCTTAAGAAATTTAGTGTTTGAAGAGGCCTCATGTTTTGATGCGGCCTCGTGTTTGAGGTGGCCTCGTGTTTTGAGGTGGCCTTGTGTTTTGAGGCAGCCTTTTGTTTAAGGCGGCCTCGTGTTTGAGGTGGCCTCGTGTTTGAGGCAGCCTCGTCTTTGACTCGCTCTTGCTGAGTTTGATTATGTTCCACTGGTAGTCCTTCTCCTTCTTCGCCCGTAACTCGAACCGCTCTGCACCGTTACTTCTCTTTGCAGCCAGAAGCATCAGTGCGGTTACAGACCAGAGGGTTAGTGGAACCCGTGATGCACAAGCCGAGGAGAATGCCGCTGCCATCACCATGTAAAGTTGTGACCCCATAATTTTCTGTTTTCCAGTTCAGGTTTCAGGTGGTCACATATGTAATCAAGGTTATCCTGTGGGACCCTGAAATGCTGGATGAACTGCACTGCGCTGAACTCATTGTATCCCACCAGCAGGAGGCGTCTGTCTTTTAATGAGTCGCTGGGCTGTCCACATTGTGAAGCATTTAATACATGCAGGAGATCCGTAATTTGGGGAACACTACAGATGGTTAGGAACCTTTACCTGCTGCTGTATAATAGCCCACCTTGATAACGGAGAGAGGAAACGAGTCACGTACGAGTCAGCGCTGTCTGTGACCATCCCTGTGGGCTGCGCACAGATGCTGAAAGAGTTGGTTCCGGATGGTCAGATATACGGTTCCACCATGCTGCAGTTACGCGCTGTTTACTGACTTCTGTTCACGGACCAAGGACCGCCCACCTCCAGATATGCAATCACCCAGCTCCCAAACCCGGCTCCCAAACCTGACTGACCCAACGGCCACCACTACAGACCTCCAGCGAGCAGTGGTGTCCTCCATGAGTCCTCCTGTTAGTGCAGCACCATCGGCAGATGGCTGCACCACGCAGGACTACATGCACACAGACCGTTACCACGACTGTCCTTAACACCACGTCACCGTCACCAAAGACTGCAGTGGTGTCGTATCAGACTGTCATGGAGTGACTCAGAATGGCAGCGGGTCATCTTCAGTGACGAGTCCCGCTTTAGTCTTGGTGGAGACGCCCAACGAGTCCGTGTGTGGAGGCACCGTGGTCAGCACCGAGACGGACGGTCTGCTGTCACACGTCCAGTGGGCCTGGTGTCCCTCCACCTCCACCCATATAAATATATAGACCAGCATGCATATCTGTGTGGTCCACTGACAGTGCTCGGCTTTAACCTTAACGCCACACGACCCCAGTCCCATCCCTAACACTAATCACCGTGCTCAGTAGTAAACGCGCTGTTTGTAAATAAGCTGCAGGGCACTGTGGAAATACGGCGCGCCCCCGCGTCCTTGCAGTGCCCTTCCGTGCTGGGCTTGTTCGGTCTCTGCTGATGTATTGTTGTTCCCGACCCACCTCGTCCCAGCGTGCGGCTGGTTCGGGTTATTGAGGCAACATAGATCAGGCTTTATATTTGCCAATAAGTGACTTGGCAGCAGGCGGTCTGCCCGGCGCAGCCGCCCCCCTCCCCTTCTCTTTCATTTACCCTGATTGACAAATGACATTAGCGCCGCACGCTTGATGAGCCTCGCTGATCTCGGCCACTGTTTGGAAATTTTTGACTCATTTGTCGGGGAAGCGAAGGTTCACGCCTGAGAGCGTGCGGCGGTGGGGGGCCACGCTGGCTGATTGAAGCTAAATTAAACAAATGTCTTTTCTCCAAACAGCAGTGAAGCGTCTCAGTCATATTAATATCAACAAGACACGGTCTGACAAGTGCGTTCCACGAGATGCAGCTGCCTCGGGCAAAACAGAGCAGGAGGAAATCTGCCTGGTAAAGGCCAACGTCGATTTCAGAAACAGGAGCGCTTCCTGATGGAGACCGCTTCCCAGGTAATCACGTGGGTGCCTTCATCCAGGCGCCACACCTGCAACATTTCCGGCGCTCTAATTAATCACTGGGTCAAACGATCGTTGCTCAGTAGAGCTTTGATTTCCCAGCAACAGCGTTGGAACGCGGTGGGAACGCGGATGAGAACAACCGGAGATTCCCTCCTCCCTGATGTATCTCTTTCGGATTGCCTCTCCGGAGAAATTTTCCCTTTGTGCTGAGAATAATGAAGCTGAACATCGCGGTATTGACGGCAGCACCAATCAATGCAGCTCACATCTGCTCGACACCTGATCTTCAAACACCGGCTCGCCGCGCTCACATGCGTTTGCCGTATTAAGCAGCCGGGAGATGAAATAGCGGCGCAGGTGTATTGATGACTTCTGCTCGCTGTACGCTGCTCCCTCAGGCCTCTACAGCACGCCATATCTGCGTATTGATCAGCACATTCCACCGCCTGCTGAATTAGACTCCCACTCAATCCAGCAGTGATTAGCACAGAACCGGAACCTGAAACGTGTTAAGTGGAAATCAAACCTGGACAAACAGTGCTCTTGGCTAGAACACCCGGTACAAACTCTCAACAGTCCGAAACTTTCAGGACTTCTTTGCCTTGCACATCTGCTACAACACCTGGCCACTTTATCAGAAACCCCAGCAGCTTCGCCTTGCCGATTACCAGTTTGAGACTGCAGCCTTGGAATTTGCCTCCGTGTAGCTCTAGGTTGTTCTGGCTCTCCACATTGAAGAGGGTGTGGCTTTCGCTACTTACAGCATAACCAGCAAGTTGATTGGCTCCTTTTCTTGCGGGGAGGGTTCATAAAGGGATGCCATGTTGAGTGTTAAGACCCTTCCCACTCATATTACAACCAGTGACCACTCTCTTCATTCATAATGTCCCTGCTGTAGCTCACCTGATGGCTGTCTTCCTGCTAGGTTGGCAGTTAGAAGGGGGTCCGGTCTCTAGAGCCATTAGGCTCCTCATCTTTGCCCAGCCATATGCATTAGACATGTGCCTTACTGGCTGTATGGTCAGTGTTTATTGAGCTACACATACAGAAGTCTGTCTCTCAGTATGGCGTCGGGCCGCCGTGTTCGCTAACCCAACACGCCAGACGTCTCGGTATGGAGCTGTAGAGGTTCCTGATGGAGTCCTGTGATAATCCATCCCATGCAGCTTGAACATCCTCACACAGTTCCTGCAGATGGTGCGGGGGTGGAGGTGGAGGGACACCAGGTCTTCGGGACATGTGACTACAAACCGTTCATCTCGGTGCTGACCACGGTGCCTCCACACACGATTTCGTTGGGGGTCTCCACCAAGACTAAAGCGGGACTCGTCACTGAAGATGACCCGCTGCCATTCTGAGTCACTCCATGACAGTCTGGTACGACACCACTGCAGTGTTTGGTGACGGTGACGTGGTGTTAAGGACAGTCGTGGTAACGGTCTGTGTGCATGTAGTCCTGCGTGGTGCAGCCATCTGCTGATGGTGCTGCACTAACAGGATGACTGATGGAGGACACCACTGCTCACTAGATGTGTGCAGTAGTGGCTGTTGGGTCAGTCAGGTACAGAGATCAGACCCATCCTTGCTTACGTCACATGCGCCGGTGTACGATGTCAAACCCACCCACCAAGTTTCCTCTACTTTATTGGGAGTTTAGTCTGCGGTTCCTCAGGGAGGATGGATCATTTGTACCTACCGGCTGCAGCATCGATGAGTGTGCGAGAGTGTGTATGGCTGTGAAACACAAGTCTTCACTAATCTGAGCCACAGACCGTCCACTCTGTGTTCTACAGCACCCCGAACGTGTGAACAGCATGCTAACGGCTAAACGCTGCTTAATGAGTTCAATAGAGACTGATGTCTGAGTTTTCACATACCCCCATTCGCCCTACAACCTTGGGGATTGGGCTTTGCTGGAATGCGGCATCAGCGATGCAGGACGTAATGTAAACAGTGAGGTAAACATAAACAGCAGCTGTGTACGTGTAGAAGATACCATTAGATAACATAAATAATCCAGGCTCATAAAACAATCAGGAACAATAGAACGAGCAGGCAGCCATCATCTCTGGGTGTTCTCCACGAGGGCTGATGAATAATAGCTGAGTAAAAGCTTTCTCCGTCTCGCAGAGAGCCGGCCCACCCAGCGTTTACTGCAGCCGGAGCCAGGGAAGCGAGGGGACGTGTGAATTTGCTGGATGGCAGCAGCGGATCACCTTGAGCCGAGGCAGTGCATCACTCAAAGGTCACAGCATGACGGCTTTACAGATATTAAAGGAATAAAATTGGCGAAAAATCAAATTTACACAGCCCCCCCTCCTACCACAGACGCACTCAATCAGCCCGGAGACGCCCGCAGTCTGAAGTTCGCTTCTTTAGTTTCGGCACTGGAGCAGAAACCTGATATACAGCACTGTGTGGATCTGAAATATGACACACACCCACCAGGTACACCTCCTCGGATCTGTTCAGTCTGTCCACTTTATCTTTACTGCTCTTCAGGACCCCCAGAGGACCCCCACAGGACCACCAAAGAGCAGGTATGATGTGGGTGGTGGATCATTCTCAGCACTGCAGGGACACTGACGTGGTGGTGTGGTAGTGTGGGTGGTGCTGGTGTGAGTGGATCAGACACAGCAGTGCTGCTGGAGTGTTGAGACACTGTGTCCACTCACTGTCCACTCTATTAGACACTCCTACCTTGCTGCTCCACCTTGTAGATGGACAGTCAGAGACGATAGCTCATCTGCTGCTGCACAGTGCAGTGTTGGTCATCCTCTAGTCCTTCATCAGTGGGCACAGGACGCTGCCCCACAAGACGCTGCCCCACAAGACGCTGCCCCACAAGACGCTGCCCCACAGGACGCTGCCCCACAGGACGCTGCCCCACAGGACGCTGCCCCACAGAACGCTGCCCTATATGACCTTGCCAATTTGTTTGTGACCTAGGTAAAACGAAGTGTCTATGTTTTAAAGACACCTTTATAGAGAGTTTAAGGTGGTAGTACCTTCAGGCTCCTGCAGATGGCGCTGCATGAGGATTATGGGGCTATAAGTCCCTGCGGGTGTGAGTGACGGGATCCATAGATTGGGAAGAGGTGCTACAGTGCAGGGAATGTCTCGTTCCATGTGTGGAAAATGGCTCCAGAGCAGATGTTAATGATTGGCTAAAAGGAGGGACTGCATGTGGGCGTGGCCAAAGACCATCGTGTGAAGGAAGTAGCTGAATCTGCAGGTGTGTGGAAGCGTACGGTCATACGGGTCTACCAGCGGTGGATACAATCCCAGCCTACAGGGAATTCTCCTCGGAACTGTGCCAGGGAAGGCCTCCACCAAATCTGGACCACCTGACCAGTTCTTTGATGTAAGAGGGTCTGAACACTGATGTGGCTACATCCAGAACCTTGTCCAGTACATGCCCAATCCAGTCCCTGCTGTTACTGGTGCTGGTGGAGGGGTTACAGGTTACAGGTACGGTTCAGGCACAGCGGACTCGTATTTTTGGCCGATGGGCTTCACTATTTTACACTGTTACTCATGAAAATGGACCTGTGACTTCAAAGGGTTAACACCGGTACTGCCCGTCGTTACTCCAGCTCAGTTTCACCTTGTTGGAGGAAGTTCTGTTCAGCCTGCAGACTGACGGAGCAAACCGTGCACCCTCATTCATCTTTGATGGAAGGCAAGACAAAGACTCGCCCGTCCTGCCTCTAAAAGAGCAGCTTCGCCCCAAACGACATCGATCTTACTCCCGCTGCCTCTGTCTCACAAACCCACGCCGCCTCACACCCACAGCCCCCTTAATTTATGTGTCCGAGGTGGGCCGCTGCTGGGGAAGCACTCCGAGGTGTTTGTCTCACAAATCAGCCAGTCTGGGTAAAGCTGCTGTCGGGACCAGCTGATTGGTGGGCTGCGTTAGAAGATCCAGCAGGCTCGGGGTGAGGTCTGTGGCACTCGAAAGTACACCCAGATTCACAGGCTGCAATCATCAGCCCCTCAACCCCACTCTGCAGGTCAGGCTCCAGGGAAGACGCTGCAGGACCACCTCCAGGAGGAGACAACCTTCATCTCCCTGCCACTCAAGAAGCTGCAGGAGAAAGACTGTGGAGCCTCTGTGTAGTGCAGTTACAGTGGATTCCTGACTACCATCCTGATCACGGTGTGGCCACTTTATTAGAAACACCCACCTTGTGCTTCCAATAACTGGCCACTTTATTAGAAACACCCGCCTTGTGCTTCCACTAACTGGCCACTTTATTAGAAACACCCACCTTGTGCGTACACTCAATTGGCCACTTTATTAGAAACACCCACCTTGTGCTTCCAATAACTGGCCACTTTATTAGAAACACCCACCTTGTGCGTACACTCAGTTGGCCACTTTATTAGAAACACCCACCTTGTGCTTCCACACAGTTGGCCACTTTATTAGAAACACCCACCTTGTGCTTCCACTAACTGGCCACATTATTAGAAACACCCACCTTGTGCTTCCACTAATAAAAGGAGAAATGGAAACGCTGAAGCTGTGATGGTGTTAAATTTAATTTTTTTATTTTTTAAAACTTGTACCTTCATTAAAGTGGCCACTGCTGCTGGTTTTTTACCACCTGACTAATTAAAATGTGATTATCTCTGTTATCTTCGTTACAAAGCCTTAAAAAGTAGAATTATACTTTATCATAGTTTTTAAAATAATCATTTTAGCACCTCACACTTTCCCCGAAAGTAGGCGCCGCTGTGGGAGGAGGACCGGTGCGACAGCTCCTCCTGTCCTAATGCTTCCGTGTGATAATGTGATCTATCTTGGCGTGTGTTTAATTAAAGGCCCAGTTTTAGCTGATTTGGTGCTCGTTACAGTCGATAAACAGGTTCATTGACTGAAGATCTCCGCAGAGCACAGCACTAGCGTTCCACGGTGATGTTTAAAGTGTACTAGGAGGTGTTAATAACCAGGGAGGAGGTGTTAATAACCGAATGTTATTTAAAGAGGTGGGTTGGTGAGAAAACATCATTTCCATTTTGTCAAACATGTGGTCCGTCAGTGGAGACGTGTGTGGGGGGGGTACAGTTTGGTTTAGCTTTGAAGCTACGAGACTAATGTACCGACAAAATTCAAACGCCAAGGTTCCTGCTGCTACTGTGTTTAGCCTAGCTAACATACTTCAGACGACACTGTGTCAGAAACCCAATTATCACATCACTGAGAAACGCCTGGAGGCCTTGAAGCGTTCGGTTAGCACCATGCTAATACATATTAATATATATGCTTCATTGTTTACTGTATTAATCTCGTATCTATACAGCAATCTGAGATATGGACGTACAGATCTGCATATATATTATAAAGGGTCGTGTGTGTGTGTGTGTATATGTGTGTCCACTGATGGTGGATCAGACACAGCAGTGCTGCTGGAGTGTTGAGACACTGTGTCCACTCACTGTCCACTCTATTAGACACTCCTACCTTGCTGCTCCACCTTGTAGATGGACAGTCAGAGACGATAGCTCATCTGCTGCTGCACAGTGCAGTGTTGGTCATCCTCTAGTCCTTCATCGGGAAGCTGACCACAAGGTGCTGGTAGCTGGATATTTTTGGTTGGTAGACGAATTATCCATTGGCAATACTGAGGTTCTAGTTCTGGTTCCTTTTTGAATCACATGCTTTAGAGAACCACAGTTATAACCCTGATTGCCTTACTGGTCTATAAGTGTTAGGAAAGTTAGCATAAATGCTAAGTGTTAGCATAAGAATCCACTGACGATGTTTAGTCCAACAGTGACACTGACGTGGTGGTGTGTTAGTGTGTGTGGTGCTGGTGTGAGTGGATCAGACACAGCAGTGCTGCCGGACACCGCAGTGTCCTGTGGGCAGCGTCCTGTGGGCAGCGTCCTGTGGGGCAGCGTCCTGTGGGGCAGCGTCCTGTGGGCAGCGTCCTGTGGGCAGCGTCCTGTGGGGCAGCGTCCTGTCCCCACTGACGAAGGACTAGAGGATGACCAACACTGCACTGTGCAGCAGCAGATGAGCTATCCTCTCTGACTGTCCATCTACAAGGTGGAGCAGTGGTGTGGGGGTCATATGAGCACAATATATAGACTATACGTCTGATAGGTGGGTGAACACCTGCGCTAGGCGGCTGCTTCCTAAGCATTAAGCTTGATGTTGACTCATCAGTGACAATGTGATTGACATAAACAACATGGACACCTCAAAGAAGACAACAGGGGCGGAGCAAACGCTCCAGGGTCCATATCTCTGGTTCCCCGAAGGTTAGCAATGTGACCCAGGGCTTGTTGGAAAGAGCTCCTCGTGGTCTACTGACCTGTGGAGTTTGGCCTTGTCATGGATTCTTGAAGTTGCTTGTTGGAGAGCATTCCCAGAGTGAACGCCTAAAGAAATGAATAAGGAAATAAATGAATGAATAAATAAATAAATAAATAAATAAATAAACAAACAGGTTGCCGTGCGAATATTTATAGACCTGACTGTACCATGAGTGTTCAGAGCCGGAGGCAGGAACGATTTCAGCATTCCTACCACTGCGGAGCTGCAAACTCACAATACAGACAGCATTTGCTGAGAATGGAAAAATAATTAGCACTCACCCGGGATAATTACCGCACTCCTCTATCGCGAGGATCACTTCAGCGCGCAGATGAATGTGAGACAATGACACCGAGGCGGAGAGCACTCATCATAAGTTTGAACAACTCTCGCTAAAGACAAATCAGGGTTGAAGGAACCTCAGCGGCAGGTCCTGCAGGTAACGATTCGAGGGGGAGCTTGGAGCGTCTGACTCGGTGGAGTTATTCAGAAACCGCATGGAGCAATTAAGAGCCCCGCAGATTTCTGTACTGGCTTTTCTTCCCCCGCGCAGGAGCCGGCAGAGGCAGGTCACCCGCTGCACAGGGGCTGTTTGCAGTAAGCCTTTTTAAGTGTCAGTCAACATGAAGGGTGGGTTTCGCTGAAAGGCTGGTCCTCCATTCACGCTCCACTTTGTGAGCATCTGCTTTTCGTAAGTGCTTCAGGAGGAAAGAGGCCGAGACGTGAAACCAGCCTCACCTGGCGGAGCGTAATTGCCTTCTTGTTGTTGAACACATAATAATCATAAACCCACAGATCTATTCAGAAGGCTCTCGCTGCCTGATCCTCACCCACGGCTGGAACGAGGAGGTGGACGGGTCGTATCTGCACTCACTGTCCACTTTACCAGCTCGACTGACCGTACAGGACACTCTGTAGGTGTACAGGTCCAGACTGTAGTTCATCTGTTTCTCTGTGTACTGTATTACCCTGTTCTTCAATGGTCGAGACCCCCACAGGACCACCACAGAGCAGGTAGTATGTGGGTGGTGGATCATTCTCGGCACTGCAGTGATGCTGACGTGGTGGGGGTGTGTTAGTGTGGGTGGTGCTGGTGTGAGTGGATCAGACACAGCAGTGTCTCACCATTCTCTTCTTCTCACCATTCAGGTAACCCCAAACACATTCAGTGGTGTTGAGGTTCTGGACTGGTTCTGGAGTGGTCAGTCCGTTACTCTGAGAACACCAGCAGCTTCTTAGTTGGGTGTGTGGGTCTCCTTTTCTCAGTGAGGAGCTTCTTGAACAGCTACACCTCCTTTCAGACCTCCATAGTGTGGAGGTGTCTTCTCACAGTGGAAGAAGGATGGACAGGAGCACCTGTGGAGGTTCTCAGATCTAAAGCAGGGGCGGAGCTTGATGTGCTCCTCTTTCTCAGAGATAGAGTGATGCTTATCTGATGAGGACAGTGTTGGAGGGGTCTACCAGGTCTTCCAGGTGGTTGTTAGGGGTCCTTACCTATACCCCTTGTATTTAATAGCTGTTTTGATGATAACATTCGATTCATTATTTTCTTATTCCTTAAAGTGACGCGGGCCCACTGTTCTCCATTCACAGGAATAAGAACCTCCTCTTCTCCGATATAATTAACCAGGCCGTTTTTGTTACTGTGCCAGTGAGCTCTGTTCCGATTGGCTACTGACGGAGTTATAACCCTACCTGGATAAGATTCTACCTGCCAGTTTATATATGGAATTGCGGAAAAATGATTTTGACCACTGGTTCTCCTTCTTTCTACGTCTTCCGGTTGGTGCTATAGCACCACCTACTTCAAGCTGCTGCTCTCTCTCTCTCTCTACAGTCAGTGTCTGGTGTGTTTGTTACGGGCAACTGGAGAAACATGGTGGTGGTAGTCTCTGCTGGAAGACGTGTTGTCTCTCTGTAGATATGAAGCTCGTTCTATGGTAACGAGAACACACAGAGATGTGTAGTTAAAGGCAATCATACAGCTCCCCCCTCTAAATCACCCCCCCCAAATCACCTCCCCCCTCAAATTACCTCCCCCCTCTAAATCACCTCCCCTCTCTAAATCACCTCCCCCTCTAAATCACCCCCTCTAAATCACCTCCCCTCTCTAAATCACCTCCCCCTCTAAATCACCCCCCCAAATCACCTCCCCCCTCTGAATCACCCCCTCTCTAAATCACCTCCCCTCTCTAAATCACCCCCCTCTCTAAATCACCTCCCCTCTCTAAATCACCTCCCCCCTCTCTAAATCACCTCCCCTCTCTAAATCACCCCCCCTAAATCACCTCCCCCTTCTAAATCACCCCCCGTTCTAAATCACCTCCCCCCTAAATCACCTCCCCTCTAAATCACCTCCCCCCTAAATCACCCCCCGCTCTAAATCACCTCCCCCCTAAATCACCCCCCGCTCTAAATCACCTCCCCTCTAAATCACCCCCCGCTCTAAATCACCCCCCGCTCTAAATCACCCCCCCTCTATATCACCCCCCCTCTAAATCACCCCCGCTCTAAATTGAGCCCTGTTCCTGTATATTGGGATTGAAATCCTCTTTTCAGGCTCCTTTAGCTGCAGTTTTCCATTTGCGTCCTGGCAGACTGGAACAAAAATGGGCAGGGCTTTAAACATGGGTGTGACATCACAGCCATGACAAATTACCTCCATGTTCGTCTTTCCTGTTTCCGTATATGGACAGTATAGCTGAAGAAGTGAATAGCATATCTTGAAAGTGGTTCCAGCGGAAGTAGGCCTACTCCAGCTCCACTAACTCACCCGCCCTGTTACTCCACTCTCCAATCCATAGCCCCTAATCCTGCTTCGGAATTCTCCGGACGCTGCTCAGTAGAATGACTCATTCTCAGGCCCCTCAGGTCAGGGGAACAGGAAGTTCCCACCGTGTTTGGCTGCCGTCCACTGATTAATGAGGACACCAGCAGAGGTCGGGCGTAGCATCTGGTGGAATAATTGGTACAATCAGGTGGAGGTGTTGCTCACCTGCGAGCAGCGGTTTCTAGATTTCTGCGTCATGTGCCTGTAGCTGATAAGCAGTGGGGATTAATTACAGGTGAGGATGTGTGAGAGGTGCCAAAAGGCGGATGGGAGGAGGGGCGGTTCCCATTTCTGCTAATGGAGGCGGGTTTTCCTGGTCAATGTTAGTGTGTGGAAAATAACCACACATCTATAACAGCCTTTTATGGGGCGACGGAGCGGGTGGTGCTGTCGCCTTGAAGGGTCTGGGTTTGATTCCCGGCTGGGGTGTCCGGGGTCCTTTCTGTGTGGAGTGTCCACGTTCTCCCTGTGTCTGTGTGGGTTTCCTCCACGTGCTCCTGGTCCTCCCACAGTCAGGTGAACTGGAGATGCTAAGCTGCCCTGCTAGGTGTGAGTGTCTCTGCCCACTAGCGGCCAGTCCAATGGGCACTGGGATAGGCTCCAGCACTCCCCATGATGCAGAGGGATGAGTGGCTTAGAGAATGAACGAATGAACGAATGAACGAATGAATGAATGAATGAAAAAATAACAGCCTCATATTACCAGGTCTGAAAGGAGGTGTAGTTGTTCAAGAAGCTCCTCCCTGAGAAAAGGAGATCCACACATCCACTTAAGAAGCTGCTGGTGTTCTCAGAACAGGGACTGACTACCCCAGAACCATTCCAGAACCTCAACACCACGGAATGTGTTTGGGGTTACCTGGACGGTGAGAAGAAGCAGAAGATGCTGAAGCAGCTTCTAAGACTGAGCTCTGGAGGTGTGTGTCTCTGAGGACCTGATAGTGAGTCTCCTGAGAGGAGTGGAAGCTGGAATGAAGGTACGCTGAGTGAACGCTCAGACTTGCTGGGGTATGAGGGTGTTAGGAATGCTGGGTGGTATTCCCAACTTTGAGGGATGAGTGGGTTTAGAGTTGGTACTGTATGTAAACCCGGAGCTTCAGTGGCAGGCTCCTGCCGGGACGAGCGGCGTCCCCCGGTGAAACCAGATTTAGGGAGAGAGCGGTGGTGGTCTGAGTTTGCAGGAGACTCTGTAACCTGGTTACTCAGGTTTGCCGCACCTGTAATGACCTGATTTAACTCTCCACACGTTTGATCCATCTGTAGAAGATCAGGTACATGATCCAGCTGCATGTGGTGGTCTGTCCTGCGGCTCATGACACAGAGGAGAGCCGGCGTCCCTTTCCAGATAAGCCCTAAAGAGCCAGCGGGACAGGAAGTGGAAGGTTTGGTGAATCGGAGCAGCCTGGACATAAAGGGCTTTAAATCAACATTCATTTATTACTAGCATATTTCAGACGCTTCTTACTAACGCTCAGACCTCTCCTCATTAATACTGATATTAATATTAATATTAATATCCTGTAAATGTGTTTAAAATATAGACTAATAAACAAAAGAAAAAGTTTAAAACCGGAACAGCAGCTCTTCAAATCATGATCATGTTTGTGTATTAGGCTAATGGTAAGGCTAATAATAAGGCTAATAATATAACTAATAATAATAATAATAATATTTATAAAAATAATATTTATAATAATAATAATAATAATAATAATGATGATGATGATGTAACAATACTCCTATGTTGCCGCTAATAACAATAATAATAATAATAATAATAATAACATTAATATTTATAATAACATTAATATTTATAATAACATTAATATTTATAATAACAATAACATTTATAATAATAATAGTGATGATGATGATGATATTTAACACTAATAGGGATAATGCTCAGTAATGGTAGTGCTGTGGTAATGATAACTGTGCTGCCGTGCTGCACTAGTGTATACACTGTACTGTGAACAGGTAGGCAGTTTGTGAATGGGCCATGACTGGCACGTGGTGTTGCTACCATGTCAGGGGGCATTATGGGAGGTGTAGTTCAGGGTTACTGTGGAGGCAGGTGGAGAACCCAGTAGTGAGCCTGTTGGGTGGTGTATATGAATGTTTACGCTCTGGAAGCAGCATCAGTCGCCCTCGGACTGAGGGGTCAGTATGATCGACTGTCCAGAGCAGCTGATCTGCCCGCCTCATGGAGCCACAGGGAGAGCGGGCGGTGTGAGGCTTCTTTAATAAAACCTGCAGCTCAGAGCCGCCCGGGTTCACTCAACCCAGGGCGAGAGGGCAGCACCGTGGATAGAGCCTGACACACCAGCTATCTGACTCCAGATATCTGACCCGAGGGTGTATAACCTGAAATGCACAAGCACGTAACTCTGAAATGCGAGAGGGTTTAACCCTGAAATGCGAGAGCGTTTAACCCTGAAATGCGCGAGGGTTTAACCCTGAAATGCGAGAGCGTTTAACCCTGAAATGCGACAGCGTTTAACCCTGAAATGCGACAGCGCTTAACCCTGAAATGCGAGAGCGTTTAACCCTGAAATGCGAGAGGGTTTAACCCTGAAATGCGAGAGCGTTTAACCCTGAAATGCGACAGCGTTTAACCCTGAAATGTGAGAAGGTTTAATCCCGAAATGTGAGAAGGTTTAATCCCGAAATGTGAGAAGGTTTAATCCCGAAATGTGAGAAGGTTTAATCCCGAAATGTGAGAAGGTTTAATCCCGAAATGTGAGAAGGTTTAATCCCGAAATGCGCGAGGGTTTAACCCTGAAATGCGCGAGGGTTTAACCCTGAAATGCGAGAGCGTTTAACCCTGAAATGCGAGAGCGTTTAACCCTGAAATGCGAGAGCGTTTAACCCTGAAATGCGAGAGCGTTTAACCCTGAAATGCGAGAGCGTTTAACCCTGAAATGCGAGAGCGTTTAACCCTGAAATGCGACAGCGTTTAACCCTGAAATGCGACAGCGTTTAACCCTGAAATGTGAGAAGGTTTAATCCCGAAATGCGCGAGGGTTTAACCCTGAAATGCGCGAGGGTTTAACCCTGAAATGTGACAGCGCTTAACCCTGAAATGCGAGAGCGTTTAACCCTGAAATGCGACAGCGTTTAACCCTGAAATGCGACAGCGTTTAACCCTGAAATACGAGAGCGTTTAACCCTGAAATGCGAGAGGGTTTAACCCTGAAATGCGAGAGCGTTTAACCCTGAAATGCGACAGCGTTTAACCCTGAAATGTGAGAAGGTTTAATCCCGAAATGTGAGAAGGTTTAATCCCGAAATGTGAGAAGGTTTAATCCCGAAATGTGAGAAGGTTTAATCCCGAAATGTGAGAAGGTTTAATCCCGAAATGTGAGAAGGTTTAATCCCGAAATGCGCGAGGGTTTAACCCTGAAATGCGCGAGGGTTTAACCCTGAAATGCGCGAGGGTTTAACCCTGAAATGCGAGAGCGTTTAACCCTGAAATGCGAGAGCGTTTAACCCTGAAATGCGAGAGCGTTTAACCCTGAAATGCGAGAGCGTTTAACCCTGAAATGCGAGAGCGTTTAACCCTGAAATGCGAGAGCGTTTAACCCTGAAATGCGACAGCGTTTAACCCTGAAATGCGACAGCGTTTAACCCTAAAATGTGAGAAGGTTTAACCCTGAAATGCGCGAGGGTTTAACCCTGAAATGCGCGAGGGTTTAACCCTGAAATGTGACAGCGCTTAACCCTGAAATGCGAGAGCGTTTAACCCTGAAATGCGACAGCGTTTAACCCTGAAATGCGACAGCGTTTAACCCTGAAATACGAGAGCGTTTAACCCTGAAATGCGAGAAGGTTTAACCCTGAAGTGCGAAGGTTTAACCCTGAAATGCGAGAGCGTTTAACCCTGAAATGCGAGAGGGTTTAACCCTGAAATGCGAGAAGGTTTAACCCTGAAATGCGACAGCGTTTAACCCTGAAATGCGAGAAGGTTTAACCCTGAAATGCGACAGCGTTTAACCCTGAAATGCGAGAGCGTTTAACCATGAAATGCGAGAAGGTTTAACCCTGAAATGCTACAGCGTTTAACCATGAAATGCGAGAGCGTTTTACCCTGAAATGCGAGAAGGTTTAACCCTGAAATGCGAGAGCGTTTAACCCTGAAATGCGAGAGCGCTTAACCCTGAAATGCGAGAGCGTTTAACCCTGAAATGCGAGAGCGTTTAACCCTGAAATGCGAGAGGGTTTAACCCTGAAATGCGAGAGCGTTTAACCATGAAATGCGAGAAGGTTTAACCCTGAAATGCGAGAGCGTTTACCCTTAAAAATGCGAGAGGGTTTAACCCTGAAATGCGACAGCGTTTAACCATGAAATGCGAGAAGGTTTAACCATGAAAGGCGACAGCGTTTAACCCTGAAATGCGAGAGCGTTTAACCATGAAATGCGAGAGCGTTTAACCATGAAATGCGAGAGCGTTTAACCATGAAATGCGACAGCGTTTAACCCTGAAATGCGACAGCGTTTAACCATGAAATGCGAGAAGGTTTAACCATGAAATGCGACAGCGTTTAACCCTGAAATGCGAGAGCGTTTAACCACGAAATGCGAGAAGGTTTTACCCTGAAATGCGACAGCGTTTAACCCTGAAATGCGACAGCGTTTAACCATGAAATGCGAGAAGGTTTAACCCTGAAATGCAACAGCGTTTAACCCTGAAATGCGAGAGCGTTTTACCCTGAAATGCGAGACGGTTTAACCCTGAAATGCGAGAGCGTTTAACCCTGAAATGCGAGAGCGTTTAACCCTGAAATGCGAGAGCGTTTAACCCTGAAATGCGAGAGCGTTTAACCCTGAAATACGAGAGCGTTCAACCCTGAAATGCGAGAGCGTTTACCCTGAAATGCGAGAGGGTTTAACCCTGAAATGCGAGAGCGCTTAACCCTGAAATGCGAGAGCGTTTAACCCTGAAATGCGAGAGCGTTTAACCCTGAAATGCGAGAGCGTTTAACCCTGAAATACGAGAGCGTTCAACCCTGAAATGCGAGAGCGTTTACCCTGAAATGCGAGAAGGTTTAACCCTGAAATGCGAGAGGGTTTAACCCTGAAATGCGAGAGCGTTTAACCCTGAAATGCGAGAGCGTTTAACCCTAAAATGCGAGAGCGTTTAACCCTGAAATGCGAGAGGGTTTAACCCTGAAATGCGAGAGCGTTTAACCCTGAAATGCGAGAAGGTTTAACCCTGAAGTGCGAAGGTTTAACCCTGAAATGCGAGAGCGTTTAACCCTGAAATGCGAGAGGGTTTAACCCTGAAATGCGAGAAGGTTTAACCCTGAAATGCGACAGCGTTTAACCCTGAA
This sequence comes from Prochilodus magdalenae, assembly GCA_024036415.1. Taxonomy (NCBI): domain Eukaryota; kingdom Metazoa; phylum Chordata; class Actinopteri; order Characiformes; family Prochilodontidae; genus Prochilodus; species Prochilodus magdalenae. Next base: position 22,220 of record JAMWET010001997.1, on the reverse strand, counting down.
ATGCGAGAAGGTTTAACCCTGAAATGCGACAGCGTTTAACCCTGAAATGCGACAGCGTTTAACCCTGAAATGCGAGAGCGTTTAACCATGAAATGCGAGAAGGTTTAACCCTGAAATGCTACAGCGTTTAACCATGAAATGCGAGAGCGTTTTACCCTGAAATGCGAGAAGGTTTAACCCTGAAATGCGAGAGCGTTTAACCCTGAAATGCGAGAGCGCTTAACCCTGAAATGCGAGAGCGTTTAACCCTGAAATGCGAGAGGGTTTAACCCTGAAATGCGAGAGCGTTTAACCATGAAATGCGAGAAGGTTTAACCCTGAAATGCGAGAGCGTTTACCCTTAAAAATGCGAGAGGGTTTAACCCTGAAATGCGACAGCGTTTAACCATGAAATGCGAGAAGGTTTAACCATGAAAGGCGACAGCGTTTAACCCTGAAATGCGACAGCGTTTAACCATGAAATGCGAGAGCGTTTAACCATGAAATGCGAGAGCGTTTAACCATGAAATGCGACAGCGTTTAACCCTGAAATGCGACAGCGTTTAACCATGAAATGCGAGAAGGTTTAACCCTGAAATGCGACAGCGTTTAACCCTGAAATGCGAGAGTGTTTAACCACGAAATGCGAGAAGGTTTTACCCTGAAATGCGACAGCGTTTAACCCTGAAATGCGAGAAGGTTTAACCCTGAAATGCAACAGCGTTTAACCCTGAAATGCGAGAGCGTTTTACCCTGAAATGCGAGACGGTTTAACCCTGAAATGCGAGAGGGTTTAACCCTGAAATGCGAGAGCGCTTAACCCTGAAATGCGAGAGCGTTTAACCCTGAAATGCGAGAGCGTTTAACCCTGAAATGCGAGAGCGTTTAACCCTGAAATACGAGAGCGTTCAACCCTGAAATGCGAGAGCGTTTACCCTGAAATGCGAGAAGGTTTAACCCTGAAATGCGAGAGGGTTTAACCCTGAAATGCGAGAGCGTTTAACCCTGAAATGCGAGAGCGTTTAACCCTAAAATGCGAGAGCGTTTAACCCTGAAATGCGAGAGGGTTTAACCCTGAAATGCGAGAGCGTTTAACCCTGAAATGCGAGAAGGTTTAACCCTGAAATGCGAGAGCGTTTAACCATGAAATGCGAGAAGGTTTAACCCTGAAATGCGACAGCGTTTAACCCTGAAATGCGAGAGGGTTTAAGCATGAAATGCGAGAAGGTTTAACCCTGAAATGCGAGAGTGTTTAACCATGAAATGCGAGAAGGTTTAACCCTGAAATGCGACAGCGTTTAACCCTGAAATGCGAAAGCGTTTAACCATGAAATGCGAGAAGGTTTAACCCTGAAATGCAACAGCGTTTAACCCTGAAATGCGAGAGGGTTTAACCCTGAAATGCGAGAGCGTTTTACCCTGAAATGCGAGAAGGTTTAACCCTGAAATGCGAGAGGGTTTAACCCTGAAATGTGAGAGCGCTTAACCCTGAAATGCGAGAGCGCTTAACCCTGAAATGCGAGAGCGTTTAACCCTGAAATGCGAGAGCGTTTAACCCTGAAATGCGAGAGCGTTTAACCCTGAAATGCGAGAGCGTTTAACCCTGAAATACGAGAGCGTTTAACCCTGAAATGCGAGAGCGTTTACCCTGAAATGCGAGAGGGTTTAACCCTGAAATGCGAGAGCGCTTAACCCTGAAATGTGAGAGCGTTTTACCCTGAAATGCGAGGGCGTTTAACCCTGAAATGCGAGAGCGTTTAACGATTGTCATAGCCGGGAGCTTCTGAAACTCCTCCACTGCTGATACCCACTGTGTTTTGCGTGTCCTCAGCTGTCTGCCATCCAGATGTTTATACCTGGACACGACGTTTATACCTGAACACGTTTATACCTGAACACGAATACAAAATACAGGCCTCAGTCCTTTACCATATCCCATCCAGACCTGATGTACACAGATATGTCCACCTCGGAGAGCAAGCTGGAGCAGGTCACCGAGTGTCTGACACAGGAACTCAGCACAGTATTCCCGGGAATGAAGGACAGCAGCGCCGGCACGGCGGCGTCTCTGTTTTCCGAGTTGAATGTCACGGTGGGGAAAAAGCCAGTCCAATCAGGATTCAGCGCACCAGCGCGAGGCTGCTGTATGTGCCGAGGCATCTCATTATGAAACTCATTTCAGCTGATCAGAGCGCGAGAGCGAGCAATCCCAGCCCTCGCGTCGTCCCAGACCCGCCGAGAAGGTCAATCAAACAGCGCTTTAATTGGTGGCTGAGGTTCCATTCGCTCTGGTTCTCATATGAGCTGAAGGTGCTGCTGCAGGTCACAGCACCCACACACTCACTGTCAGTCTGTACAGCCCCACGTGGAACCGCACACCACAGTGACCTTTACACAGGTCATACATACAACACTGCTGTCCCAGCAGAACCTCTCGAGAATATCCAGAATGATGTTCTACTAACACTGATATCTAGAACAAAGTTCTAATAAATATCCAGAATGATGTTCTACTAATGATGTTCTAGTCTACATTAATGTCTAAAGTTAACAAAGGTTCTAACACCTAGAATAAAGTTCTGACACCTAGAATAAAGTTCTGACACAGGTTCTAACATCTAGAATAAAGTTCTAACAAGTGTTCTAACACCTAGAATAAAGTTCTAACACCTAGAATAAAGTTCTGACACAGGTTCTAACATCTAGAATAAAGTTCTAACAAGTGTTCTAACATCTAGAATAAAGCTGTAACAAAGGTTCTAACATCTAGAATAAAGTTCTAACATCTAGAATAAAGTTCTAACAAAGGTTCTAACATCTAGAATAAAGTTCTAACAAAGGTTCTAACATCTAGAATAAAGTTCTAACATCTAGAATAAAGTTCTAACAAAGGTTCTAACATCTAGAATAAAGTTCTAACATCTAGAATAAAGTTCTAACAAAGGTTCTAACATCTAGAATAAAGCTGTAACAAAGGTTCTAACATCTAGAGTAAAGTTCTAACAAAGGTTCTAACATCTAGAATAAAGTTCTAACATCTAGGATAAAGTTCTAACATCTAGAGTAAAGTTCTAACAAAGGTTCTAGCATCCAGAATAAAGTTCTAACATCTAGAGTAAAGTTCTCATATAATGAACATCCATACTGTCATGCATTAAGGGTCGTACTTTGAAAGCCACTGTTAGACAGATGTTCTAATGGAATGTGAAATGTTTTAATGTGCTGTTCCTGGTGGTTCAGAGTTGATTGTATACGTTACTCCTGAATAAGAGAAGCAGGGTTATTAGTGTGATGACTGATTTCATGTTTCTGAGCGAGACAGACGTTCACTTCTCTATTTAACGAGCACTGAGAGTCTCAGATCAGCCGCAGACCAGTTCGGTACTCGGAGCCAGGCGTGTGACGGGTGCTGCGTGGAGTCAGCAGGCAGTGTGGGGGTGAGGGAGGGGGTTGAAAGCGGGCTTGTTTCAGTATCTGTGGACTCTTTGTTAGCAGGATCAGAGAGCAGAGAGAGGAACTCATCAGCATGCAGGAACACACGGCCCCGCAGGGTTAGAGCTCCTCCGAACATCATTAAAGAAGCACAAACTGCCACTCCGGAGACTCGCCACAATGATTCAATTAACCCCACACCTTCGGAGACGGGGGTACGCTGGCAGGCTGTGTGCGGCGGCAGACAGGAGGGCGTTCCGGTGACAAATCTTCAGCCTCTTCTCTGCCAGCGCACCATCACTCAGACTGTACGCACACGGGCACCGCCATAACTGCTATTCTGCCAGCGTAGGCCATCGCAGTTATCCTCATGAACACGAGCCGCAGAGCTCAACGTTACGGGGGGTGTACTTAGAACCGAGAGAGGTCAGGAATCAGATCTGGACCCGGCTGATGATGTCACTGCAGAGGAGAGGATGCTTCATAGGCACCGTCACTCAAGTGGTCGGTCCAGACAGTCCCATCATCACTCAACATACATCACCACTGAAGTGCACATGAACTGGGCAGGTCCAGCTGCCTCATAAGCCACACGGTGCATCGTGCACTCTCAACTGGCCGGTTCCAGGCCCGCCGCGGTGCAGCCTGGCCGGGATCTCATCCCTGCAGCATAGCCGCGGTGCACTGAACTCAACAGGCCGGTCCAGGCAGCCTCATAGTCGAGACATAGTGTGGCACAAATGGCCGGCTCGAGAAACCTCTGTGGCACCGGTGGGAAAACTCTTAGCCGATATCTCACTGGATACTATGGAAAACTCTTCAGCCAGCAGGGAAGTAAGGAACCCTGGCGCCTCGGTTTTCCATGTGTTCCGTGAGTTTGAATAAGGGAACAGTGCTCTCTGACTTTCACAGCGCTGTACACCTTCGTGTTCTGTCTCTGTGTGACTGTAGGGTGCATGGTAAAGGTGGCGGTTTCCGTCTCCGGGAGAATCCCGTTGATTATCTTTCCATTTGTATTTAACCGGAGCCTCAATGCGCTGCACGTCAGAGGGTCTGCAGAGCTCCAGGGCCTCTGGGTAATTAATCACACACTCACACATGAATTAAGACTACGCTACAGTGAACGGGTAAAGCAGAAGCACCAGTGTTCAGGAGGAGTGGGGAGAGGGCCAGGATGCACAGGAAGTGGGCTCATTCCGAGTCTTTCCCCCTGCTTTTCAGCAGCTTTAGGAATGATGGATTGCCTCCTGCTCTGCACTCTTCACAGGCGGGATGACGTATCGGGAAGCTGAATATTAATTTCTTTAAAGCTGCTGTAATTTCTCCCTGGAGCCCGAGTCGGAACCAAGTCCTATTCACGGGGAACAATGCTCTGATTATCGGACTGTGTAGATAAGAGGGGCTTCACCCTCTGAAACAGACTTCCTGTGCGGAGTTTATATAATAATGATAATAATTATAATTACAGGAGCTGGCTGTGAAGAGCCTCCCAACTTGGGGTATGTACATCCTCTGTATCTGCTGTATCTGAAACTCCTCACGTGTAGGTCCATTTTGCTGGGGTACCATGACTATGGACCAGAGCTGTCAGTTTGAGTACATCACAGTCCAGAGTACACTATAGTCCACAGTCCAGAACAGAGTACACTATAGTCCATAACAGACCAGAGCAGAGTACACTATAGTCCACAGTCCAGAACAGAGTACACTATAGTCCATAACAGTCCAGAGCAGAGTACACTATAGTCCATAACAGTCCAGAGCAGAGTACACTATAGTCCACAGTCCAGAGCAGAGTACACTATAGTCTATAACAGTCCAGAGCAGAGCAGAGTACACTATAGTCCACAGTCCAGAACAGAGTACACTATAGTCCATAACAGTCCAGAACAGAGTACACTATAGTCCATAACAGTCCAGAACAGAGTACACTATAGTCCATAACAGTCCAGAGCAGAGTACACTATAGTCCATAACTGTCCAGAGCAGAGTACACTATAGTCCATAACAGACCAGAGCAGAGTACACTATAGTCCACAGTCCAGAACAGAGTACACTATAGTCCATAACAGTCCAGAACAGAGTACACTATAGTCCATAACAGTCCAGAACAGAGTACACTATAGTCCATAACAGTCCAGAGCAGAGTACACTATAGTCCATAACAGTCCAGAGCAGAGTACACTATAGTCCACAGTCCAGAGCAGAGTACACTATAGTCCATAACAGTCCAGAACACTATAGTCCATAACAGTACCAGAGCAGAGTACACTATAGTCCATAACAGTCCAGTCCAACGCAGAGAGTCCCACACTATAGTCCAGAGCAGAGTACACTATAGTCCATAACAGTCCAGAGCAGAGTACACTATAGTCCATAACAGTCCAGAGCAGAGTACACTATAGTCCACAGTCCAGAGCAGAGTACACTATAGTCCATAACAGTCCAGAGCAGAGTACACTATAGTCCATAACAGTCCAGAGCAGAGTACACTATAGTCCACAGTCCAGAGCAGAGTACACTATAGTCCATAACAGTCCAGAACAGAGGAGCAGACTACAGTAGAGTCCATACCAGTCCAGAGCAGAGTACACTATAGTCCACAGTCCAGAGCAGAGTACACTATAGTCCACAGTCCAGAGCAGAGTACACTATAGTCCATAACAGTCCAGAACAGAGTACACTACCATATACAGTCCAGTCCATACACTATAGTCCACAGTCCAGAGCAGGGTACACTATAGTCCACATTCCAGAGCAGGGTACACTATAGTCCACAGTCCAGAGCAGAGTACACTATAGTCCACAGTCCAGAGCAGAGTACACTATAGTCCATAACAGTCCAGAGCAGAGTACACTATAGTCCACAGTCCAGAGCAGAGTACACTATAGTCCATAACAGTCCAGAGCAGAGTACACTATAGTCCACAGTCCAGAGCAGAGTACACTATAGTCCATAACAGTCCAGAGCAGAGTACACTATAGTCCATAACAGTCCAGAGCAGAGTACACTATAGTCCACAGTCCAGAGCAGAGTACACTATAGTCCACAGTCCAGAGCAGAGTACACTATAGTCCACAGTCCAGAGCAGGGTACACTATAGTCCACAGTCCAGAGTACACTATAGTCCACCCAAGCTAGAGTCCTATATACATCCAGAGCAGAGAGTACACTATAGTCCACAGTCCCAGTCCAGAGGTTCCACTATAGCAGAGTACACTATAGACCACAGTCCAGAGCAGAGTACACTATAGTCCACAGTCCAGAACAGAGTACACTATAGTCCATAACAGTCCAGAACAGAGTACACTATAGTCCATAACAGTCCAGAACAGATCAGATGAGCACTGCAGTTTCCCAGAACAGATCGATTAACGCTCCTGTTCAGATTGCACTGTGTCGCCGGTCACATGACTTTTCAGTCCATAACAGTCCTAGCAGAGTACTTTATAGTCCACACACAGATCCCATAGGCCAAGTATCTAAGATCCAAACATCGGTAAGAGTACACTATTCCATACTGCTGAGTAGACTACATTATTCCTATTAACCCGGATTTCCAGCAGTGTGGGTAGACCGAGTGTCTCCTAAGCAGCAGGACGGTACACTATAGTGTCTTAGAGTCCATAACAGTCCATAGCAGAGTACACTATAGTCCATTCTCCAGAGGCAGAGTAAACTATCGTCCACAGTCCAGAGCAGTGTGAGTCCATAACATGTCCAGAGCCGATGAAGAGCTGTTCTCTAAGGGGCTCTGTCAGGAGCACGCAAACCTCCACTTTAACTCTTAGAGGGCTGGAGTCAAAATCCCGGGACTAAACCTGACCCACCTGTAGTTATGTTACACTAATGTTACGTATATTTCCATACGGCTTTCTACACTCACTCTATACACGTGTGTTACATTATAGAATTAGATCAGCTGAGTCAGTCAGCAGCTCCTTCACCTCAGTCGGAGAGCGATTGAGGACTTGCCCTGGAGAAGAAATGTATCTACCAATTAGCATGATGTAACCTCTTTACCTAAAATCTACAGACCGGAACACAATCAGAGTCAGGGGGAGGTCTCAGAATTAATAAAGTGCTAATTAGGACCAATCGGAATCAGGGGGCGGTCTCAGAAAGAACAAGGTGCTATTTAGGACCAATCAGAGTCAGCGGGGGGTCTCAGAATGAATAAAGTGCTAATTAGGACCAATCGGAATCAGGGGGAGGTCTCAGAAAGAACTAGGTGCTATTTAGGACCAATCCGAGTCAGGGGGAGGTCTCGTAAGGAACAACATGCTAATTAGGACCAATCCGAGTCAGGGGGAGGTCTCAGAATTAATAAAGTCAGGTCTCAGAATTAATAAAGCACTAATCAGTACCAATCCGAGTCAGGGGGAGGTCTCAGAATTAACAAGGTGCCAAATAAGACCAATGGCGGTCAGGTGGAGGTCTCATATTGAAGAAGGGTGGTGCTCAGGACCAATTGTGGTCATAAAGGACGTGGTGGTGATTAGGACCAGTCATTATCAGGGAGGGGTCTCCGAATGAAAAAGGGCGGTGACCAGCCACGCTCAGGGGGTACAGACCGTAAACTGAATCCGTGTCTTTCCCAGGTGACATTGTTCCACTTTGGAATTGTGTACTGGCAGCTTACATCCCACTCCACATGCTCTTATAACAAGGACCTCATCCATTACAGCCAGCAGCATCCATAGATAGTGTGATAGCATCAGAAATGCTAACTGCTAACGTGGAGGGTGTGAGCTGCCATTGCACGTTAGCTTCATTAGCCTCGTATCGCCAGTGTTAAAGCTATAGAACCAAACTTCAGACGGCAGACAGGTGTTCAGTGTCGGGCTGCGTGTTTCACACCTCAGGGCTGCAAGACGAGAGGCTGCTAGATGCTCATGAACTGGCGAGGTGTGACTGAGGTGGAGATTTCTACTGAAATAAGCTACAACTGCGCGAGAACTACAGACACTACTGTGATCTGGATATTCACCAAGCGGTCCTCAGTTAGGACGGAATTTAGGACCGCTCATGGTCTTATCCTAATCCCAGATGGGAAAACAGTGTTACGGATCCTGTAACTTCCCGACTGACAGCGTAACTGGCCTTCAGTCTCAGCATGTTGTGTTCAAATCAGTCCCTGGTCCTGTAGCGTGTTCTCCCTGACCCCTCTACCATTCTCACACAGCAGCACCACCGCCACCGTCTTTACACCACCGCCACTTCATCACACACACCCCATGTATATTTTTCATGATCATTTTACTAAAATGCTCAGCTGATATGAAAATGAGGGTCGTCCTCAGTTTACTTCCTCGTGAAAATAAAGGTTGACTGACTGATCGATCGGGAGGACCAGGGCAGTTTGGGGAGGTCTGCTAGCGTGTGGGCTGCTGAGAGAGTAAGGAGAGGAACCAATGTAAAATGAATGGAGCGCGCCGGGACGAACGTCGTGGCGTGCAGATATCTAAACACGTTAGTGTCTCCCTGCACTCTCAGCGTGTCACCATCTAATGCTGCCCCCAGAACAAAACACAACCTCAACAACCCGGAGAGTAAGACGTCACGGTGCTGCGTGGACCTCAGTTCCCAGTCCGGTCCTGGCCGACTCCCTGTAGACGTATATGCCTTCATATCCTTAAACCTTATTGGGCAGCTGGGAAACTGTCAGTCCAGACGTCTGCTGACCTTCAGGGTCGAGCTGCATCTCAAACAAGCCAGAGAACACAACTGTCAGGTCTTTAAGGAACATTACGGTAATAGCAGCTTCAGATCATTCTGATGGCACACTGAGAAAACAGCATCTCTGTGATTCCCACTCTGGGCCCGGAACGCCTGCTGTAGTGCTGTACAACGTCAGAGAGGTGTGTAAGAGACCTCCTGTGAGAACTGTTGAGTTGTCCTGTTTAGTATTTATTGTCGTATGTGTTTATGTTTATGTTCTGTAAATTTATTGTCTGGTGTGTTTATTACATTCCCCACTGCTGTAAGAAGAAGCTAGCAAGCAGTAACTCAGTAAGTCTAGTGTGTTAGTGTGCTGTAAGTAGTGTGTTGGTGTACAGTAACTCAGTAAGTATAGTGTGTTAGTGTGCTGTAAGTAGCGTGTTGGTGTACGGTAACTCAGTAAGTGTAATGTGTTAGTGTGCTGTAAGTAGTGTGTTGGTGTACAGTAACTCAGTAAGTGTAATGTGTTAGTGTGCTGTAAGTAGTGTGTTGGTGTATGGTAACTCAGTAAGTGTAATGTGTTAGTGTACTGTAAGTAGCGTGTTGGTGTACAGTAACTCAGTAAGTGTAATGTGTTAGTGTGCTGTAAGTAGCGTGTTGGTGTACAGTAACTCAGTAAGTGTAACGTGTTAGTGTGCTGTAAGTAGCGTGTCGGTGTACGGTAACTCAGTAAGTGTAATGTGTTAGTGTGCTGTAAGTAGCGTGTTGGTGTACAGTAACTCAGTAAGTGTAACGTGTTAGTGTGCTGTAAGTAGTGTGTTGGTGTACGGTAACTCAGTAAGTGTAATGTGTTAGTGTGCTGTAAGTAGTGTTGGTGTACGGTAACTCAGTAAGTGTAATGTGTTAGTGTGCTGTAAGTAGCATGTTGGTGTACAGTAACTCAGTAAGTGTAATGCGTTAGTGTGCTGTAAGTAGTGTGTCGGTGTACGGTAACTCAGTAAGTGTAACGTGTTAGTGTGCTGTAAGTAGCGTGTTGGTGTACGGTAACTCAGTAAGTGTAACGTGTTAGTGTGCTGTAAGTAGTGTGTTGGTGTACGGTAACTCAGTAAGTGTAATGTGTTAGTGTACTGTAAGTAGCGTGTTGGTGTACAGTAACTCAGTAAGTGTAATGTGTTAGTGTGCTGTAAGTAGTGTGTTGGTGTACGGTAACTCAGTAAGTGTAATGTGTTAGTGTGCTGTAAGTAGTGTGTCGGTGTACAGTAACTCAGTAAGTGTAATGTGTTAGTGTGTTGGTGTACAGTAACTCAGTAAGTGTAATGTGTTAGTGTGCTGTAAGTAGTGTGTCGGTGTACAGTAACTCAGTAAGTGTAATGTGTTAGTGTGCTGTAAGTAGTGTGTTGGTGTACGGTAACTCAGTAAGTGTAATGTGTTAGTGTGCTGTAAGTAGCATGTCGGTGTACAGTAACTCAGTAAGTGTAATGTGTTAGTGTGCTGTAAGTAGTGTGTTGGTGTACGGTAACTCAGTAAGTGTAATGTGTTAGTGTACTGTAAGTAGTGTGTTGGTGTACGGTAACTCAGTAAGTGTAATGTGTTAGTGTGCTGTAAGTAGTGTGTTGGTGTACAGTAACTCAGTAAGTGTAATGTGTTAGTGTGCTGTAAGTAGTGTGTTGGTGTACAGTAACTCAGTAAGTGTAATGTGTTAGTGTGCTGTAAGTAGCGTGTCGGTGTACAGTAACTCAGTAAGTGTAATGTGTTAGTGTGCTGTAAGTAGCGTGTCGGTGTACAGTAACTCAGTAAGTGTAATGTGTTAGTGTACTGTAAGTAGCGTGTTGGTGTACGGTAACTCAGTAAGTGTAATGTGTTAGTGTGCTGTAAGTAGCGTGTTGGTGTACAGTAACTCAGTAAGTGTAATGCGTTAGTGTGCTGTAAGTAGCGTGTTGGTGTACGGTAACTCAGTAAGTGTAATGTGTTAGTGTGCTGTAAGTAGCGTGTTGGTGTACAGTAACTCAGTAAGTGTAATGTGTTAGTGTACTGTAAGTAGTGTGTCGGTGTACGGTAACTCAGTAAGTGTAATGTGTTAGTGTGCTGTAAGTAGCGTGTTGGTGTGCGGTAACTCAGAAAGTGTAATGTGTTAGTGTACTGTAAGTAGCGTGTTGGTGTACGGTAACGGTGTTGGATACTCCTGTTACTCTCCATACTTAAGTACATTTGAGGGTACATACTTTAGTACTGGTACCACAGTGGAGGTCTAAAGGAGGAACTGACACTGGAGGATCTCTAACTCAGATACATGGCTTGTGTACTTCATCCACCTCTTGTTTACAGTGTGTTGTTACCCCCGAAAACACTACTGCCGTAATCAAGGCCTTTACAGGACCCGGGCCCAAGTCTTCAATAGGAGAGCCTTTAAAGTCACTCCTAGAGTTAAAGAGGTTTATTTACCAGGGCACATTAAACGTGAGGCCCTGATGAAGACGCGTTTTGCCTCCAGGCGTTTTATCGGGCTATTGAAACAAGCCTGGCGTCTACTCCTCGCAGTTTCAGATAGATTTAGGAAGAGGAGAAGACGACTTCACCCTCCATTTGCACCTTGGCTTTATTTCTAGAACAACAATGCGGCGTGATGATCCTGATTTCCCACCGCTCCGCACCTCGTTAAAATGTGGGTTTGCGCTTCTTCTGTCGTCTCTGGAAAGAAGAAAAAGAAGAAAAGCGAAGCGGCGCAGGATCCACCAGCAAACACACACACAGGATAATGCAATTATTATCTTGAGTCAGAAATCCTATTTATCAACGCTCTGGTGGTTTTGCTGCTTGTGCTTGGGAACAAAGCTTGAGTTCCTCCATGACCAGCAAAAAACCCCACTAAATTAGAAATCCATATGCTCATTAACGTCTACGCGGCTCTGCTGCTGTAAACGCGAACAGAGGGAGGCAGTGGAGCATGTTAAAGAGCTGTAGAGCAGAATCGCAGCTGGGGAGGAGAAGTGTGGAGGAAGCTTTCATGTAAATGACCTCCTCAAACTGCTAACCGAGCAGTACCGCATAGACATCAGCGACCACCGTTCTCTTATAGAGGCGGAGATACAAAACGAAGCTCGATGAAGGAGAACATGAAAGAGAAATCAGTGAAGTAAAACTGGAGGAGACATCTCCTAGCAACCACCTGGAAGACCTGGTAGACCCGCCAACATTTTCCCTTCATCAGGATAAGCAGCACTTTCATCTCTGAGAGAGAGAGGAGAACATCCAGCTCTACTCCCTCTTCAGATCTGAGAACCTCCTCTGGTGTCTCTGTCCATCCTTCCACTGTGAGGAGACACCTCCAGGCTATGGAGGTCTGAAAGGAGGTGTAGTTGTTCAAGAAGCTCCTCACTGAGAAAAGGTGAAAGCAGCTGCTGGTGGTTCTTAGAACAATGGACCAATTATTTCCTAATGCAGGATAAAGATCTGGAGTTGGTTCACAGTCCAGGATCTGTAAATGGGAAATAAACAAAGTGGCTTGGCCAAGCTCCCAACACTCTACCCGGGATTTAGCAGCAGGGCCGTTCCTCTCGTGCACAGGGGGAAGCGGAGGGGCCATGTGTTGAACTCCATGCTTTGTACAAAGGAGAGATGAGAGGATACCATAGCAACAACCTGACAACACCCTAGCAACCAGTGAGTAGCACTCTAGCCACCATATGGGGCACAATTGCAACTAGATAGTAACACCTTAACAACCACTTGGAATACCGTAGAAAGTGTAAATTACACCTTAGCAACTGCAAACAAACAAAAAAAAACACCATAGCAACCACCATAGCAAAGTCCTAAATGCGACCTGAGATGCCATAGCAAATCCTGCCTAGCAGAACTGTGGCAGTCATCGGGGATACCATAGCAACTGCCTGGTAACTACCTAGGCATTACAGCAACCACCTGGAACACCGAAGCAACAGCCTAGCAATCAAGTAAATGGCATAGTGACTGTCTGGCAACTCCCTAGGAACCACCTAACAACTAATTCTGTGGTTGCTATGCTCCTGCAACTCCTAGTAGAAGCATAGCAAGCATATGGAATACTGTAGCAACTAAACAGCAACACCCTAGCAAACATGTAAAATACCATAGCAACTACCTAGCAACACCCTAGCAACTATGTAAAATACCATAGCAACTACCTAGCAATTCCCTAGCTACCATGCAAAAGACCATAGTACAGTACTTGCCTGGCAACTCCCTAGCAACCATTCTAGAATAAGGATCATCACTCTGGATCTTCAGGAAACTCTTGTCTAGTTTCACTAATGTCTAATTTTCCATAATTGTTCAGGTGGCACCGATTAATGATTAACTCGCTTAGAAATAATTCCTTTTGATCTTGAAAGAAAGTGTTGCATTCAGACAATAAAGGACAAACAGCTTTGAAGTGTGTATAATCTAAGGAGCCTTTGAAGGAGCAAAATAAATATCCTGCCAAGAGACGTGAAGTTGCTCCGCCAGTCCAGTTCAAGTCCTCATGCTGGTCCAACACGAGCTCATTTTATTGCTCAGGTATAAAAATCCTTCTCCGTTGAAGGAGAAGGAAAAGTTCAAGGACAAAATCTCCATCTCGCCATCACGCGGAAGGATGGCTGTTAAAAATAAAACATGGAGATGATAGAAAATCGTGAATGGCACACCATATCCATAGAAACAGCACCGTGTCATAATCAAAAGACATTAAAGTCTTATAAAGGAACTGACTCGGTAACCTTGGTGAGGATGTCCTAAATTTACAATAACAGTCATCTGAAAATTAAATTCTGCCGCAGCTTCATTTCAGGGGTGTGAACCTGTTCTCCTGTTTGCCTTGTGACCCTTGCTCTGAGGTGGTACACAGGTTTTGGCTGATCTGTTGCGTTAGTGGGAGTGCCTGTGGACCTACAGAGGAGCAGCCTCAGGTACCTCAGAACCACAGCAACCAACCAGGATACCATAGCAACAACCTTACAACGCTATAGCAACCACCTGCATAGCAACACATTTGCAACCACCTGGTAAACCATAGCAACTTTTGGCATCACTTTAGCAACCACATAATACTAAAGCGGCCACCTAGCAGCCAATTGGGATACCGTGGCAGCTGCCTACCCTGTAAACCTTTTAGGGCATCATAGTAACCATCTAGTCACACCTAGCAACCAGGGTTAGGAAATTACCTCCCCTAAGCATCCACCTGTAGTACCATAGCAACCCCCTCATAACCATCTAAGTTATAATGGCAACCACCAGCGATACTCCAGCAACTACCAGGAGTACCATAACAACAGGTGTACAATCACCAGGGTTAGGATAGCAACCATCTAGCAACACCTCTCTTACCATAGCAACCATGCTGAAAGACTTTATCAACCACCTGAATACCAAAGCAACAACCTAGGAACTACTCTAATTACCTGGGACACCATAGCAACTGACTAGCAACACCTTAGCAACTGCCAGGGTTAGGATAGCAACCATCTAGCAACACATTAGCATCTATCTTTGTTACCATAGCAACCACCTAGCAATTCCTTCATAGCCATCTGGGACACCATAGCAACTGCCTTGCAACAACTTTGCAACCACCTGTGATATCCTAGCAACTACTTGGGCCACCAAAACAACTGACTAGCAACACCTTAGCAACCACCAGGTTTAGGATACCAACCATGTAGCCACCAACTTTATTACTATAGCAACCTGAGCAACTGCCTATCAGTGACTTGGCCACTAGTGTTAGGATAGCGACCATCTAGCAATGCTTTCACAACCATCTCTATTGCCATGGCATCCATCTAGCACCACATTATCAACCACCTGGGATACCGGAGCAACCACTTAGCAACGACTTTTGCAACCATCTGCGATAACCTAGCATCTACCTGGGACAACATAGCAACTGCCTAGCAACACCTTAGCAACCTCAAGGGTCCAAACATCTAGCAACAACATAGCGTCTACTGTTGTTACCATAGCAACCACCTTGCCTGGTTTTCTAAGCTCCCAACTTGAATCCCTGTAAAGTGTTAAGGAAGTCTGAGAGTGAGCCAATCAGAGACGCTTGTAACCTGGCGGGACTGAAGGAGTGAAACTGAACATCCATGCGGCAGAAAGTTTTTTCAAATTTGCTAATAATTAATAACTCTCCACAGTGAGCTGACAGCAAGAGGCCGGCACACTTTGGGACGCAGTACCATGCCACAGTGTTGAGTACACAGTGAGACAGACGTGGGGGCTGAACTGGAGGCTGTTTGTTCAGTTTGCTGTTTACCGTAAAAAGCCTGAGTGCGTCTGAGTGCCACATGTTTGGCCTGCACCTCCCAGGCCCTGAACCCCCTGCCACAGCAGCATGATTCAGAGCTGATGTGACAGCTTGTTCAAATGAAAATTAATTTTTCAGGAGGACGACGACATACAGCGCAATTCAAGTAGAGAAGGTCAACACAGACGAAAATACGGGGCCGGGAAAAACGCCAGCTCGCGGAGGAACGGAAGAGGCAGGACGTGACATTGAACGAGGAACAAGTCTGACACGTTTATGAAGCGGTTCAGTCCCAGAGCTAATTTACACACACGCAGCGCGTGGACGCCTCGGCTTGGGCTGGCTAGGAGATGAACTGCATTCCCTACATTTTTCAGGGATGAGTTCCGTATAAGGAACGCCACCTCACTGGAATCTGTCAGACGGCTGGAGGAGAAATCCACAGCCTGACCTCCCGGTGCCCAAACAGCTCGGTGCAGGTTTAGTAAGCTTTAAGGGCGCCTCAGTCCTTCCATTAAACTTATTTGGCGTGTGGATTGTGATGCGGTAGGCCTGGCGTGTGCGGAGCGGCATTAAGAGGGAATATTCATGTGCCGTGATGCGTCCTGTCAATGGCGATCAGCAGCTCTACTTTATCTGAGGAGCGGACGGCTGAATGATGGATGGTTGCTATCTGCTCCTGATCCAGCGCTACCTGTTGGATCAATACTGCCCTTGGAGTGCTGGCTGTTTGCCATTTAACAAAAGAGGAACATGCTGCCTCATTAGCAGCCACAGGAGTGGAATGCCAAGTTCCGAAAACTGGACTGCTGTAGGATGACCTCGACTCTTAGACAGTAGCCGGGTTTCCATCCACACGTTTCGCAAATGTTCACGAAATTTGGCAGAAGAAAATATGAGTTGTGAAGCAGTGGTAAACATGCCTCCGGTTTTTAAATGAGCTTCTGGCTCGCCCTTGTAGTTATGCTGTAATAGCTATCAATCAATCAATCAATATTTATTTGTATAGCGCTTTTTACAACTAAGGTTCACAGAGAAGCAGTTTATATACAGGAAATAAAAACAGGGAGTCCATGTACAGGGAAAGGGAATCCGGGTCCAAACTTCGCGTGAGCAAGTCAGAGCCAACAGTGGTGAGGAAAAACTCCTTTGGGTAAGGAAGAAACCTCCAGAGCTACTGCCCATCCTGTACCCTCTGATGTGGAGCATCTGCCCATCCTGTGCTCTCTGATGAGGAGCTACTGCCCATCCTGTGCTCTCTGATGTGGAGCTACTGCCCATCCTGTGCGCTCTGATGAGGAGCTACTGCCCATCCTTTGTGCTCTGATGAGGAGCTACTGCCCATCCTGTGCGCTCTGATGTGGAGCTACTGCCCATCCTGTGCGCTCTGATGTGGAGCTACTGCCCATCCTGTACCCTCTGATGAGGAGCTACTGCCCACCCTGTGCGCTCTGATTAGGAACTACTGCCCATCCTGTGTGCTCACTCAACACTCCTCCTTAAACACTCAACACTACTCCTAAAGGGCTCAACAGTTCTCCTAAAGGGCTCAACACTCCTCTTAAAGGGCTCAACACTACTCGTCCCTCATGCTTAAAACACAGGGGAGGCGGGGCCCTGGCGTAAATAAAAGGGCCCCATTGTTATTAACTGGGACCTTATTCTATTAATGTGTAAATAATAAGACCTTTGGAAAATGAACAGGGCCCTTGTGTAATAAACGTGAATCCTTGTTTAATTAACTGGGCCCTTCCACAAGTAACGGGGCCCTTACCTAATTGATGGGGCCCTTTCTTAATTGATGAGGCCCTTGACTAATTAACAGGGCACTTGCATAATTAATGAGACACTTGCATAATTCATTAGGCTCTTGCACAATTAATGGGGCCCTTTCATGATTATCAGGGCCCTTGTGTAATGAACCGGGCCCTTATGTATGTAACAGGGACTTTGCATAATGAACGGGGCCCTTGTCTAATTATCAGGGCCCTTGCATAATAAACATGGAGCTTGGGTATGTAACAGGGCCATTGCATAATTAATTGGGCCCTTGTGTAATTAATGGGGTCTTTGCATAATGAACGGGGCCCTTGTGTTATTTACGGGACCCTCTTGAATGTGAACATTTAGGGCCAACCGGCTCGGACTTGCTAAGTGGTTCCTGCGTGTGTTTGTTGGTGTTTGTGTTGGGTTGTAGGTTTTTCTCTTTTTTTATTCGGGTGATTTAATTTCTTTATTGATTGATTTAGTCAGTTCAGTTCAGTGTATTCGGTTCAGGTTGGTCCTTGTTTGACTTGTTTGGCTACGCTGTAGATGAAGTGTAAATAACGGCTGACTGATGTCCACACATATGTAAATGAATGTAATTCATCATGTGACCATGTAATTAATGAGTAATTACAGTGCAGTAGAACATGTGGGAGTGGAATTAAGAAGCACCTGATGCACGCAATGTCTGGATCTTTACTGACCAGCAGAAGTTAGCCCTTAGCTTTTCCAACTGTAATTTTTAAATATTTTTTATTGCCAAGCGATATTTTTGTCATCAAAGCCTATTTTCTATTTTAATCAGAAGAAAACTGACTGAACTGAATCGACGTTAAATAAAAATGCTTAGTTTTCATCAAGTTCATCATCACATCATCATCATGTTGTGCTGGTCTGAGTGGATCAGACAAAGCAATGCTTCAGTGTCACTGGAGTGAGAATCGTCCACCAACCAAAACTATCCAGCCACTGTCCTGTGGGGTAGCGCCCTGTGAGCAGCATCCTGTGGGGCGGCGTCCTGTGGGCGGCGTCCTGTGGACAGCGTCCTGTGGGCGGTGTCCTATGGACAGTGTTTTGTGGGGCAGCATCCTGTGTGGGGCAGCATCCTGTGTGGGGCAGCATCCTGTGTGGGGCAGCGTCCTGTGGGGCAGCGTCTTGTGGGTAGCATCTTGTGGACAGCGTCCTGTGGACAGCGTCCTATGGACAGTGTTTTGTGGGGCAGCATCCTGTGTGGGGCAGTGTCCTGTGGGGCAGTGTCCTGTGGGGCAGTGTCCTGTGGGGCAGTGTCCTGTGGGGCAGCGTCTTGTGGGCAGCGTCCTGTGGACAGCGTCCTGTGGACAGTGTTTTGTGGGGCAGCGTCCTGTGTGGGGCAGCGTCCTGTGGGGCAGCGTCCTGTGGGGGGCAGCGTCCTGTGAACAGCGTCCTGTGGGGCAGCATCCTGTGCCCACTGCTGAAGGACTAGAGGATGACCAACACTGCACTGTGCAGCAGCAGATGACCTATCGTCTCTGACTGTCCATCTACAAGGTGGACCAGCAAGGTAGAAGTGTCTAATAGAGTGGACAGTGAGTGGACACAGTGTCTCAACACTCCAGCAGCACTGCTGTGTCTGATCCACTCACACCAGCACCACACACACTAACACACCACCACCACGTCAGTGTCCCTGCAGTGCTGAGAATGATCCACCACCCACATCATACCTGCTCTGTGGTGGTCCTGTGGGGGTCCTGCCCATTGAAGAACAGGGTAATACAGTACACAGAGAAACAGATGGACTACAGTCTGGACCTGTACACCTACAGAGTGTCCTGTATGGTCAGTGGAGCTGATGGAGTGGACAGTAGGTGTAGATACCAGCAGGCGGTTTTAATGTTATGGCTGGTTGGTGTTAATTAGCCCTGATTAGCACAGACCTGCTGTTCACTGATGGAACCGAGCGTCACTGATTCATATCCCTGATATAAAACCTTCTCCTAATGTGATGTAAATCAGAAAGAGAGAGCGATTCCCAAACATGCGTCCCATTTCCGTAATTAAACAGAGTTAGCAGCGTGCCGCTGGAGAAGGAGGCAGCGCCGTGTTCAAGGAGGGAGTTGAACAAATCCCAAATAATTGATCAAAGACGGCCTCGGGTGCTTAGCAGCCTGGGAGACCCTGGCATGCCGGCACGCCAGACAGAAGCCCAGCGTCACGCTAGCGCTCAATATTTGATGGCAGAACGACAGTAATAGAAAGCTCTGAATGGAATGTCTCCCGTAGGGGCTGTGCAGTGCAGCCTGAAGGACAACCTTCCCAAGTTCAGTCTCAGAGCAGCAGTCGGCTGGACCTACAGCACCACACCGAGCCGTCTGAGAGAGCCTCGGAATCACGCTACGGAGCCGAGCACGCTCACGTGTCTACCTCATACTCCCACACCTTCACCTCGTTTACAACTGCTTCTTTAACGGCCCATGGTTTGGTCAGGGAATCTTGGGAGTGCATCCTGTGATGGTAGCGTGACAGTGGAAGGAATAAACCCCATGCTGTTGGAAGTGAGTGTATGATGCCATGCACAGAGTAGGGGAAGAAGCAGCAGTGATGTACACTATACTAGGAATGATCCCCCCCATTCTTTATCCCACGTCCCACCCTTTACAGCTATAACAGCTCCAACTCCTTTAGGAATGTTTATGGAAATAGCCCACCTCCTGAACACCAATTCCACACCATAATCCCCCCTCCACCAAACTGTACACTCTAGCTCGGTACTAGAGTGCTAGACTAATAGTACACACTATTTAGAAGGAGGGAATTTCAGGACTGGACTTGTAGCACAGGTGGATCCTATCACGGTACCACGCTGGACTTCACTGAGCTCCTGAGAGCGACCCATTCTCTCACTAACGTCTGTAGGAGCAGTCTGCATGTCTAGGTGCTCAGGTTTATACACCTGTGGTCATGGAAGTGACTGGAACACCTGAACTCAGTGATCTGGATGGGGGAGTGAATACTTTTGGCAGAGTAGTGTGTCTGTCTGAGGCGCCTCAGCACCTTTATCTAGCATTTAATGTGGCAGTGAATGTTTTAGCTAGTACAATTGTCTGCCTGTCTGTCTGTGTACGTGTCTGCCTGTCTGTCTGTCTGTCTGTCTGTCTGTCTGTCTGTCTATCTTTCTATTTGTCTGTCTGTCTTTGTATATGTCTGTCTTGACTGTTTGTCTGTGTATGGACCTGTCTACCAGTCAGTCTGCCTGCCTGTCTGTCTGTGTATGTACCTACCTATCTGTCTGTCTGTCTGTATTCCTGTCTGTCTGTATTCCTGTCTGTCTGTTTTTGTGTCTGTCTGTCTGTGTATGTACCTACCTATCTGTCTGTCTGTCTGTATTCCTGTCTGTCTGTTTTTGTGTCTGTCTGTCTGTGTATGCGTCTGTCTGTGTGTCTGCATATGTGCCTGCATACATGCCTGTCTGCCTGTGTATGTACCTACCTATTTGTCTGTCTGTCTTCCTGTCTGTCTATGTGTCTGTCTGTCTAAACCTGCCTGCCTGCCTGTCTGTGTATGTACCTGTCTGTCTATCTACCTGTCTGTCTGTGTATGTGCCTGTCAATCTGTCTGTCTGCCTGCCTGTCTGTCTGTTTGTCTGTGTATGTACCTGTATGTCTGTTTGTCTGTGTATGTACCTGTCTGTCTGTGTATGTACCTGTCTGTCTGTTTGTCTGTGTATGTACCTGTATGTCTGTTTGTCTGTGTATGTACCTGTCTGTCTGTGTATGTACCTGTCTGTCTGTTTGTCTGTGTATGTACCTGTCTGTCTCTCTGTCTGTGTATGTACCTGTCTGTCTGTTTGTCTGTGTATGTACCTGTCTGTCTCTCTGTCTGTGTATGTACCTGTCTGTCTCTCTGTCTGTGTATGTACCTGTCTGTCTGTCTCTCTGTCTGTGTATGTACCTGTCTGTCTGTCTGTCTGTGTATGTGCCTGTCCGTCTGTCTGTCTGTGTATGTACCTGTCTGTCTGTCTGTCTGTGTATGTACCTGTCTGTCTGTCTGTCTGTGTATGTACCTGTCTGTCTGTCTCTCTGTCTGTGTATGTACCTGTCCCTGTCTGTGTCTGTCCTGGGTCTGTGTATGTGTATGTACCTGTCTGTCTGTCTGTGTATGTACCTGTCTGTGTATGTATGTGCCTGTTCCGTGTTGTATGTCTGTACCTGTCCTGTCTATGCCTGCCTGTCTGTCTGTGTATGTGCCCGTCTATCTCCCTGTCTGTCTGTGTATGTAGCTGTCTGTCTGTCTGCCTGTCTATCTCCCTGTCTGTCTGTGTATGTGCCTGCCTGCCTGTCTGTCTGTATATGTATGGGCCTGTGTATCTGCCTGTCTGTCTGTCTTTTTGTCTGTCTATGTGTCTGTCTGTGTATGTGCCTGTCTGTCTGTCTCTCTGTGTATGTGTCTGTCTGTCTGCCTGTCAGGTATGTGTGATGTTCAGGTACTGTAGAGAAGGTCAGGAGAGCAGAGCTGGATCTGAAGTTAAGCTAAAGTTTGTCAGTGTGATTCTCTACCAGCTTCAGAGACACTAACATAAACACACACGGAATTGGACATCAAACATTCCGATCAAACAAGGAACATCAGTGCAGCTAATCCGGGAGCCTCTCCCACCTGGAACACCTGAATTAACCCTTGCTAATAGCTTCCAGGTGGCGTATAAACCGTATCAATTAAAGCAGGCTCTAATCTCAGTTTCCACCAAAAGCTCACAGAGCGGCAGGTTAACAGCTGCATTCCTCCAAAGAGCGCTCCGTCAGCGGTGAGTCATCTCAGAGCGCTCTGAACATCACACCGCCGCGCCGCCACAACCCTCGCACTAATAAACGCCTTCCACCGGATTTCAAACAGCCGTCAAGACTCAGGTCTGCTGGGGACAGGCGTGCCGCCTGACAGAACGCTCGACAGAACCCTCCAGTAGGACTGGTGGGGCGCTGGAGCCCGGGCCTGTCCCCAGCAGACCTGAGTCTTGACGGTCTTCATCACCCTTCATAAAATAAAAGAGAAATGGAATTTTAGGAGGTTAGGGATGACGCGGATGCCCGAACTGACAATTATTTAGTAAATGCCTTACAACGTCCGAGGAAGTAC
>JAMWET010001996.1:112500-121884 GCA_024036415.1 Prochilodus magdalenae | reverse complement strand
TTCACAAAGATAAGTTGAACCAAACAGGCTTGCAACCTTCATAGCTGCTGCGCATACACCACTGTACTTTTCTGTGTCAACAAGGCACCAAAAGTTTGGTGCAGCCTGGTGGGCTTTGAGGTGGAGGTCATTTTGAAGTGTTACAATTTCAATCTCCACCTGTTCAGCATCCAGGCTGAATGTTGCACTTAACTGCTCAGCAATGCATGATATGTCCACGTTCATGAAAGGATTAGAAATGAACGACACACATGGCTCAAGCTGATTCAGCTCACAAAACCTGTTCTCAAACTCTTGCCCAACTCTGTTTATGACCTGAGAGTACTTTTCTGCAACTTTGTCAAAAGCCTC
This sequence comes from Prochilodus magdalenae, assembly GCA_024036415.1. Taxonomy (NCBI): domain Eukaryota; kingdom Metazoa; phylum Chordata; class Actinopteri; order Characiformes; family Prochilodontidae; genus Prochilodus; species Prochilodus magdalenae. Next base: position 121,533 of record JAMWET010001996.1, on the reverse strand, counting down.
AGATGCAGAAGCATTGTCTTTCAGCACCATCTGCACAGAGGGAAAGTGCAGCACTTTTTTTCTCTGTAAATGCACAGAGAAAAGGTTCATCTTAGCTTTAAATGCATTTAAAGCACTTATCATATCGGCCACAGTTTTACCTTTGCCTTGCAGCTCACAGTTCAAACTGTTCAGTTTTCCAGTAATGTCCGTTAAAAATGCAAGGTCAAGTATCCACTCAGTGTCCTCCAGCAGCACGGTGTCCTCACCTCTGGACTGCATGAACTCTTTGATTTCACCCAAAAGTGACAAAAAACGTTGCAAAATTCGTCCCCTGCTGAGCCATCGGATTTCTGTGTGTGGTAGCAGGTCACCATATTCAGCTGACAGCTCCTCCAAAAGTACCTTGAATGTTCTGTGCTGTTTAGCTCTGGAGCGGATGCTGTTTATGATCTTCACGACGGGAGTCATTACGTGCTCAAAGCAGATCACTTTTGCACATAAGGCCTGCTGGTGTATGATGCAGTGGTACTGCAGAAAGTTTGGGAACTCTGGGTCAGCTTTACAGTGAGCAACGAATCCTGTGTGTCGGCCGATCATAGCAGGAGCGCCATCCGTAGTCACTGATACCAGCTTTTCTAGCGGCACCTTTTTTTCCACCAAAAACTCCTTCACTGCGTTATAAATGTCAACTCCCCTCGTAGTTGTCTTCAGGGGCAGTAGTGTCAGAAGTTCTTTTTTTGTGGAGAAATCATCAAACACCATCCGGATAAAGACCATCAGCTGGGCCGTACTGCTGCTGTCCACCGACTCGTCACACTGGATGCTGAACCACCGGCACCTCTCCAGATCACGGTCTAGCTGGTCGGTCAAGTTCTCAGACATCGCCGACACTCTTCTTACCATTGTAGTTTCCCCGAGTTGAACATCGGAGAGACCGGAGAGTACATCGGTTCCATACTTCTCGTCTTCAAGCACAGTTTTAGCAATTATCACCATTGCTTCTTTGACAACCTCCCCGTCTGTAAATGCCTTCTTTTTCTTCATCAAGAATTGCGTAGCTCTAAACGAGGCTTCGGTTGCTTTTTGGGAGTTTTTAACCGGTCTAGTGAAAAAAGACTGCTGTTTGCACAAAGCTGCCTTTAACTCGCGGGCTTTTTCTGCGCGCAGTGCGCTGCCCGGTGGGTAGTTAGCATGGTAGCTTGTGTGACACGTAGTGAAATGTCTCTCCACATTGTGCCGCTTTGCTATTGCCACAGTTGCCCCGCAAATGAAACACACGCAGGATCCTTTCACATTGGTAAAAAAAAAAAACTCTACCTCCCATTCGTCGTGAAAATGATATGTTTTCTTTCTTTTTTCTGACATTTTTTGGGGTAACTCTTCTCCTCATATTCGCTGCGCCGGCTAACGTTAGCTTGTTTGGAAGAGCGCAACAAACGCTACGTTTTGGTCATGCGTACAATACTGACCTTTGAAGTTCATTTATATTAAACACAAAAAACACTTTACATTTTAAGTGTTTATATATATATTGTCATTTGTAAGTTACATGTAAGTGTGATTTAAACAAGAATAGCTAAATAAATAAATAAAATTTAAAAAATAGAGGCAGCTCACTGGTAAGCGCTGCTATTTGAGCTATTTTTAGCACAGGCCAGCGGGCGACTCATCTGGTCCTAACGGGCGACCTGGTGCCCGCGGACACCGCGTTGGTGACCCCTGGTCTAATGTATAGTTTTGTATAAGCCATTGCAAAGAGTTGTCCTGTTAGCAAATTGTTATGTAATTGTTATGTTAAAATATTTTTGTATTTAAGTGCTGTAAGGGACTTCGCACCTAAGTTTTTCACTCACCTTCACACCTGTGAAAATGTGACGTGACAAAAGTGATTTGATTTGTATCTAACCATTTGTCTATTTTATCATGACCATATAGGACCCTCTGTAGTTGTACAATTCCAGACTGTAGTCCATCTGTTCATCTGTATACTGTATTACCCTGTTCTTCAATAGTCAGGACCCCTGTAGCCTGTAACCTCAACCCTTCTAAAGTAAAAGGAAAATAAAGTGTGGAAAGTGCAGTAAAACAAACTCATTACACAACATTTACTGAATGTGGCATCACAGAACATTTCACAAACATGTTCAAAATTTCACTTCCTATTGCTTAGAAACAATGTTTTCCTTCAATCTTGACATATCTAGCTTTTTGGCAGTTCTAAAGCCTGTAGGCGCTTCTAAAGCGCCCCAAACGCCTTTTCAACGCCTAAGAGCAATGAAAATGACATTGTTCATTTTATAATGCCACGTTCAAAATTTCACTTCCTATTGCTTAGAAACAATGTTTTCCTTCATTCTTGACATATTTGCAAGGTACCCATGTCAGAAAATATTGTTTTCCTCCCAAAACAAGTTTCATTACAAAGTTGAGAGTTTTGGCAGTTCTAAAGCCTGTAGGCGCTTCTATACCGCCCCAAACGCCGTTTTAAACGCCTAAGAGCAATGAAAATGACATTGTTCATTTTGTACTGCCAGGTTCAAAATTTAACTTCCTATTGCTTAGAAACAATGTTTTCCTTCATACTTGACATATCTGAAGTGTTCCCATGTCAGAAAATATTATTTTTTTCCCAAAACAAGTTTCATTAGAAAGTTGAGCTTTTTAGCAGTTCTAAAGCCTGTAGGCGCTTCTAAAGCTCCCCAAACGCCTGTCCAGCGCCTAAGAGCAATGAAAATGACATTGTTCATTTTGTACTGCCACGTTCCTACTGCCACTTCCTATTGCTTAGAAACAATGTTTCCCTTCATTATTTACATATTTAAAGTGTTCCCATGTCAGAAAATATTTTTTCCTCCCAAAACAAGTTTCATTACAAAGTTGAGCTTTTTGGCAGTTCTAAAGCCTGTAGGCGCTTCTAAAGCTCCCAAACTCTTTTTCAGGCCTAAATGCAATGAAAATGACACTGTTCATTTTGTACTGCCACGTTCCAGATTTCACTTCCAATTGCTTAGAAACAATGTTTTCCTTCATTCTAGACATATTAAAAGTCTTCCCATGTCAGAAAATATTGTTTTCCTCCCAAAACAAGTTTCATTACAAAGTTGAGCTTTTTGGCAGTTCTAAAGCTTGTAGGCGCTTCCAAAGCTCCGAAACGCTTTTTCAGCGCCTAAATGTAATGAAAATGACATTGAAATTTGATTTTGAAACACATAAGGTAAATGTGTGGAGGCTGAGGGGATACAGACTGGAGGGTTTGCTGGAAGACCACCTCCATGTAATAGAGTGGAATGCATAGCTAGGTAATAGTAACAAAAATGTATCACTAAGAAAACAATTTCATGACTCAAAACAAGTAACTGGCACAACCTTGCAGCACTAATTTCTTCCTTATTTCTATATTCACGTCTATTACAGGTATACTTAAACGTATTTTATCCTAATTTATGCATTACATTTGCTAAAAATATGCTGGGATTGGTGATGGGGTGGAGGGGGTGAGGCGGGGAGGACTTGGGTTGTTTGAGGTTGAGCTTGTTTCTTCAGTTTTATTTGTAACCATTGAGCTTTTTTTTTTATTGTTAAGCAACTTTCTTACTGTATGTAATTGTTGATCATAGAGCTTCCTTTGTAATTACTGAGCAAATCCTTTCCTGCAAACAAAAGTAATTGATTAATTACCTCCATTCACTGATGATCTGTAAGTGTGTGCTGAATGTTTACCACTGTTGATTCTTATTGCAAATCACAGTATGGATATGTCCAGTCAAACAAGTGAGTATATGAAATATATATTTACTAATAGTTTGTAAACGTTCATAAACATTAACTAATAATGAAGAGTTTCAACTTTAGTTCAGGTACTGCAAAAACATCTGTAAGTGATCAATGTATAGATTATACCTATTTGTTAATGAACTAGTAAGCCTTACACATGTTTACTCATAATTTGCAAGCACATTAACTAATTAATTAACTTTCTGCTTTGAAAACAAAGTCTAAACTAAACAATCATTTTGAAATGCATCTCTTAACATAAATCTTAATTTATGTGTTGCCTCAATAATTTACCTTAATGTAGATTCACTGTCAGCTGGAACACACTGTAGGTGAGCAGAAAAACTGAACTGCTCTTGACTGGACATCTTTGGGTGCTCTATTCTTTTCAACCTAGCAGCGGCTAAGCCGAGGTATGTAGAACTGCTGTTAATTTTGTAATTCTGATGAACTAATGATTTGTTAACATATTTATAAATGTATGAGTGCACATACTGGCAACAGGAACTCTGAATGATAAACATTTATTAATTTACAATTTTTCGTTAACTAATGATTTGTTCATTTTCGAGTTCTAACAAACTAATGATTTCTTAACATGTTTGTAAACATAAATATATGTATTAATAACTACATGAACTGTCAATTGTAAACGTTTGTTCACGTTCAAATTCTCATGAACTGATGATTTGTTCACAGCTAATAATCATTAGTTAATAGTTTACCAAGCGAACAGACCACCTTCACCTGTTGAAGGCGAAATTAACACCGAGCGAACGCCGCAACGTCACCTTTCACCTTCGGCATTCATATCGATCCAACGAAGCAATGTCACTTTTCACCTTGGGCATTCATATCGATCCAGCGCAGCAACGTCACCTTTCACCTTCGGCATTCATATCGATCCAGCGCAGCAACGTCACCTTTGAAATTCGGAATTCATATCGATCCAACGCAGCAACGCCACATTTCAACTTCGGCATTCATATCGATCCAACAAAGCAACCTCAACTTTCACCTTGGGCATTCATATCGATCCAGCGCAGCAACGTCACCTTTCACCTTGGGCATTCATATCGATCCAACGTAGGAACGTCACCTTTCACCTTCGGCATTCATATCGATCCACCGCAGCAACGTCACCTTTCACCTTGGGCATTCATATCGATCCAACGAAGCAACGTCACCTTTCACCTTGGGCATTCATATCGATCCAGCGCAGCAACGTCAACTTTCACCTTCAGCATTCATATCGATCCAGCGCAGCAACGTCACCTTTCACCTTCGGCATTCATACCGATCCAGCGCAGCAACGTCTTCTTTAAAATTTGGCATTCATATCGATCCAACGCAGCAACGCCACATTTCACCTTCGGCATTCATATCGATCCAACGAAGCAACGTCACCTTTCACCTTCGGAATTCATATCGATCCTGTAGTGTTAGTGATTGTTTAGCGCCGCCCAGTGGGCAAGGCTTGAGGTTGTACCTGTGAACGTGAAATAAAGGTCGAGAGACAAGCTCTGTCGTGGTCCGGATATACTTTTATTTTTAACAATCAAACGGTCATCCTAACTCTACATGGTGTCAGAAACCTGCAAGCACAAGAGGAATTTGAGCTTTTACAAACGCTCTGTTTTGAAACAAGCAGGGAATCCACGCCATTTTTGGAGAAGAAAAGGGAAGCAAAGAGGCTAACGAAGCACAACGAGCTAGGAGAGGAGTTGCTGAACTGGAGACAGAGGCAATATGGATCGGCTTCAGGTACCGCCACCGCAAAAATTTGACTTCTCAAAGCCAGAGGAATGGCCAAAGTGGATTAAACGATTCGAGAGATTTAGTATTGCATCAACATTGGAGCGGCAAGCTGAGGAGAATCAAGTCAATGCACTAATTTATACAATGGGAGAGGAAGCTGAGGACATCCTCACATCGCTACGCCTGACACCCGACGAGGCAAGTGAGTACAACACAGTTAAAGAGAAGTTAGAGGGCCATTTTGTGGTTCGAAGAAATGTAATATTCGAACGTGCAAAGTTTAATATGAGATATCAGGAAACCGGCGAAACGGCCGACAGCTTTATCACCGCCCTGTACTGCCTCGCAGAGCATTGCGGCTATGGACAGTGAAATTATTAGAGATAGATTAGTTGTTGGATTGCGAGACAAGAGACTCTCAGAGCAACTCCAGTTGGACCCCAGACTCACTTTGGAGAAAGCTATAACACACGTGCGTCAAAGTGAGCTTGTGAAAAAACAGCAAGAGCTTTTGAAATCCAACTTTAAAAGTGAACCAGCTGTAGACGTCGGGGCAGTTCACGAGCAGCAGAGACCTCGGGACAAAGGCAGAGCTAAACCACAGAGTAAAGGGGGCTTCAGAACACCTGTGAAGCACACAGAACAAGGGAGAGCTAACCTATGTAGGTGGTGCGGAAAAGTGCCTTTTCACAGCAAATATCAGTGCCCAGCAAGAGAGGTATACTGCAATCAATGCAGAAAAAAAAGGGCATTATGCTACAATGTGCCGATCTGGAGCAATTGGTGAAATATACTTGAAGGAGAAAAGAGAAGACAGCGACATTGCATTCCTGGGCACAGTAAACACAGAGCCAGCAGACGCTCCTTGGCTGATAACAGTAAAAGCAGATGACAATGAGGTGCTATTTAAAGTGGACACTGGAGCAGATGTGACTGTGGTACCAGAGGAGCTGTATAGAAGAGGGAAATTCAGCAGACTGGAAAACACCACAAAGATACTGCATGGGCCAGGTCAGGAGGCATTAACTGTTGTGGGCATGTTTCCAGCCAAACTTACTGTGAACCGTAAAAGCACAACTCAAGACATCTATGTTGTCTCAGGGCTAAAGACAGCCTTACTAGGGAGGCCAGCAATACAGGCACTTGGCGTTATCGCTAGGATTGACATGGTATGCCTGAACTCACAAGAGTCTGTGAAGAAGCAGTTTCCTGAATTATTTGAGGGCCTTGGTAAATTGGAGGGAGAGTATGAAATTGCTCTAAAGCCTAACGCCATTCCTTTTTCACTGTCCACTCCACGTCGTATTCCACTGCCCCTTATGTCAAAGGTGAAACAGGAACTGGAACGAATGGAGAAGCAAGGGGTGATCTCCAGGGTCGAACAACCAACAGACTGGTGTGCAGGAATGGTGGTAGTGCCAAAACCCAGTGGTGCAGTCCGCATCTGTGTCGACTTAACAAAGTTGAACAATGCAGTGAATTGGGAGAGACACATCCTTCCGTCTGTCGAACACACACTGGGACAACTAGAGGGTGCAAAAGTATTCTCAAAACTTGATGCAAATTCCGGATTTTGGCAAATCCCGTTATCCAAGAACTCTGCCCTCCTCACAACCTTCATTAGTCCATTTGGAAGGTTCTGCTTTAATCTCCTGTGCTTTGGGATTTCCTCAGCGCCGGAACATTTCCAAAAAAGGATGTCACAAATCCTGGAGGGCCTGGAGGGAGTTCTATGCCACATGGATGATATATTAGTCGTGGGAGCAACGCAGACAGAGCATGATCAGCGTATTTATGCAGTACTCAAAAGGCTGCAAAAAGCAGGAATGACGCTCAATGAGATGTGAGTTTGCCAAGAGAAGTATAAAATTCCTGGGCCAGATCATCGATGAGTATTCATGCAGATCCAGAGAAAGTAAAAGCAGTCACAAACAGGTGTGAGCCAAAAACTGCCAGTGAGGTCAGGAGATTCCTGGGAATTACCCAACCATCTAGGAAAGTTTCTCCCCCACCTTGCAGAAAAGACACAGCCTCTGAGAGACCTCCTGCGAAAAGAAAATGTGTGGTCATGGGGAGAATCTCAACAAAGAGCATTTGACAGCATCAAGCAAGAGCTCAGCACCCCACCAGGTCTGGCACTTTATAATTCCAAGGCAGAAACTGTTGTGTCTGCAGATGCATCATCGTACGGGCTGGGAGCCGTGTTGCTCCAAAAACAGGAAAACAAAGAATTTTAGCCCATAGCGTACACATCTAGGTCACTCACAAATACAGAACAAAGGTACGCACAGATAGAAAAAGAAGCTCTGGCCATTGCTTGGGCCTGTGAGCGCTTCTCAGACTCTTGTGGGCATACCTTTTCATGTAGAGACCGACCACAAACCTCTGGTGTCTTTGTTAGGGTCTAAAAACCTAGATGAACTGCCAGCACGTATCCAAAGACTGCGTATGCGGCTTATCAAGTTCACATATACAATCTCTCATGTTCCAGGAAAGAACATTGCTACTGCGGATGTTCTCTCCAGAGTCCCGGACAACGGACAAGGAGAAAATCAGCCGGAGGAGGAGATAAACCTGTACGTGAACACAGTCCTGTCAAGCTTACCCGCTACAGAAAAAAGACTTCTGGAAATCCAGAAGCATCAGGAGAATGATGCAGTTCTCAGAGAGGTGAGAAAGCACTGTTTAGAGGGGTGGCCCAACAAATTCAACATAGATGACACCGTGCAGCAGTACTATCCATTCTCAGGTGAGCTGACAGTTGAAAATGGACTTCTGCTGAAAGGAAGCAGGATAGTAATTCCAAAGTCACTTCAGAAAGACATACTGCAAAGATTGCACTCAGCACACCAGGGGATAGCAAAGTGCCATGAGCGTGCAAAGCAATCAGTATGGGGGCCTGGTCTTAGTACACAACTACAAAAACTGGTGGAAACCTGTGACATTTGTGCAAGTGAACGGACTAATGCCAAAGAGACACTGATGCCTACCTGTTTTCCAGAAAGACCATGGGCCAAGGTGGGAGCGGATTTATTCCAATGGCAAGACAGTCAGTACCTGCTGGTGATTGACTATTTCTCTCGCTTTATTGAGATAGCAAAGCTCTCTTCAACAACAGCAGCAGTCATTGTAGACCATTTCAAGAGCATATTTGCTAGACATGGCATACCCTCTGAAGTTGTTACAGATAATGGCCCACAGTTCATTGCGGAGTGTTTTCAGAAATTTGCGAAAGATTGGGGATTTACCCACATGACCACAAGCCCAAGATTTCCCCAAGCTAACGGTGAGGCGGAGAGAGCTGTGAAAACCGCAAAGAACCTTCTAAAAAAAAGCTGCAGATCCATACTTGGCTCTCATGGAATACCGGGCTACCCCATTGGCTAATGGGCATAGTCCATCTGAGCTTCTAATGGGAAGGAAACTTCGCACAACAGTACCTGCCATCCCATCCACCTTAGATCCGGGCAGGATTGATTTCCACAAACTGAGAGTGGTGGAAAAAGCGAGGAGAGCGGA
>JAMWET010001996.1:0-107500 GCA_024036415.1 Prochilodus magdalenae | reverse complement strand
CAGCCACCTAGCAACACCCTAGCAACCGTTTAGGAATTCATTAGCAACCACCTGGGTTACCCGAACAACAACCTAGCAACACCTAGCAACCACTTGGGATACCCTAGCAACCACCTAGAAACACCCTAGCAACCACTTGGATTACCCTAGCAACCGCCTAGTAACACTTTAGCAACATCCTGGGATACCCTAGCAACACCTTAGCAACCACCTGGGATACCCTAGCAACACCTTAGCAACCACCTGGATTATACCACCTAGCCACAGCCTAGCAACCGTTTAAGAATACATTTGCAACCACTTGGATTACCCTAGCAACCACTTGGGAAACCCTAGCAATCACTTAACACCTTAGCAACCACTTGGGATACCCTAGCAACCACCTAGCAACACCGCAGCAACTGTTTAGGAATACATTAGCAACCGCCTAGCAACAGCTAGCAACCACTTGGATTACCCTAGCAACCGCCTAAAAAAACCTTAGCAACCTCCTGGGATACCCTAGCAACACCTTAGCAACCTCCTGGGATACCCTAGCAATACCTTAGCAACCACCTGGATTTTCCTAGCAACCACCTAGAAACACCTTAGCAACCTCCTGGGATACCCTAGCAACACCTTAGCAACCACCTGGATTACCCTAGCAACTACCTCGCAACACCCTAGCAACCGTTTAGGAATACATTTGCAACCACCTGGGTTACGCTAGCAACAACTTAGCAACACCTTAGCAACCACTTGGAATTCCCTAGCAACCACCTAGCAACACCTTAGCAATCGCTTAGTAATACATTAGCAACCACCTAGCAACCTCTTGGGATACCCTAGCAACCACCTAGCAACACCTTAGCAATCGCTTAGTAATACATTAGCAACCACCTAGCAACCTCTTGGGATACCCTAGCAACACCCTAGCAACCGTTTAGGAATACATTAGCAACCACCTGTGTTACCCTAACAACAACCTAGCAATACCTTAGCAACCACTTGGGATACCCTAGCATCCACCTAGCAAGACCTTAGCAACTACTTGGGATACCCTAGAAACCACTTAGTAACACCTTAGCAACCACCCGGGTTACCCTAGCAACCACCTAGTAACACCTAGCAACCTCTTGGGATACCCGAGGAACACCTTAGCAAACACCTGGATTACCCTAGCAACGGCCATAGCCAACACCTAGCAACCACTTGGGTTACCCTAACAACTGCCCAGCAACACCTATCAAACACTTGGGTTGCCATATCAATCGCCTAACAACATATTAGCAACCACCTGGTATATCAGAGCAACTCCCTAGAAACACCTTAGCAACCACCTGGGAAATCAGAACAACCACACACTGCTGAATGGCTCTGCGTGTTCTTCAGGAAAGACACTTCTCTAGTTTATTCTGTTCTTTATTTTATTGTTCTTTTCTGATAAAGTGATAAATCTTATTCACTGATAAAGTGACCGCTACTGTGTCCAGCCTTGAACAGCCTGTCTCTGAATATGGTAGTGATGGGGGCGGAGCTTACAGTCTCGTTAGATGTTTTTAATAATTGTTTATTTGTTCTAACATGTCATTCCTACCCCAAAGATCAGTTTCAGTGTATGTACATATTTTATATTACAGGTTATTACAGATTTCCACCATGGTGGTGTTGGTGTTTCAGTTAACTAGCTGATCCTTTAATGTTAGAACTGAAAGATATTTGTAACTAATAAAGAGTGTAAATGAATCTGTTACAGGACAGTTCTTCAGCCTCCTCTACCTCATTCATCACTGATCAGTTTCTGATCACCGGACTGCTGTTGTTCTCATGGTAGTGTGTGGTGCATCAGCCACTCACCTGCTGGTCTCACTCAGATTTAAACATATGGTGATAATTATCTTTAATCTCCACCAGCAGCTGAGGTCAGTGTTTGACCCTCAGAACAGCTCAACTCTTCATTTCCCGAAACCATCACAGCTCAGTCAGACAACAACAGTCTGAATAAAGGTTGACTGGTTGATGTGCTACATTCTAAAAACTGTAGCTCAGTGTGTTAACGGATCTCAGCTTGAAATACACATTGGAGTTCGTCCATGGATCTTGATGAACTTGGATGAACACAAGCTACTTATAAAAACTCCACCGTTCAAGTTTACCAGTAAAAGCTGCTTTGAGTCTTTATGCTGATGTTGGTGAAGTTTTAGTTTATCTTCATGTTGATATTTAGAAATAGGATTTTAACAGAGTTGGTTTAGCACTGTTAAGTCTTGACTGTGTTAGGGTTAGGGTTAGGGGATGTTAGTATTAAGAGATTAACCTCTACATGATTGTGGAAGGGCAGCACCCACCATATTTATATAGACCACTATAGTGGTGTGTCATTTTGTAGTCCAGATCTAAGATGGATTTCTCTACGGCCAAAATGAATAAGGGTTCAATCACCTGTATCTCTCCCTGTGGTCAACAAAAATATTCAGAACTTTTTGATTTGTGTACATTTTTTACCGAATCTCACTGGATCCTCCAAATTACGAGATCGTTAAGGAGTCAAAATGACTTAAGTCAGTGATGGAGGATGAATCAATGATGGAGGGTCAATCAGTGATGGAGGGTCAATCAGTGATAGAGGGTGGATCAGTGATAGAGGGTGGCTCAGTGATGGAGGGTCAATCAGTGATGGAGGGTCAATCAGTGATAGAGGGTGGCTCAGTGATGGAGGGTCAATCAGTGATGGAGGGTCAATCAGTGATAGAGGGTGGATCAGTGATAGAGGGTGGCTCAGTGATGGAGGGTCAATCAGTGATGGAGGGTCAATCAGTGATAGAGGGTGGCTCAGTGATGGAGGGTCAATCAGTGATAGAGGGTGGCTCAGTGATGGAGGGTGGGTCAGTGATGGAGGGTCAATCAGTGATGGAGGGTCAATCAGTGATAGAGGGTGGCTCAGTGATGGAGGGTGCATCAGTGATAGAGGGTGGCTCAGTGATAGAGGGCGGGTCAGTGATAGAGGGTGGCTCAGTGATGGAGGGTGCATCAGTGATAGAGGGTGGCTCAGTGATAGAGGGCGGGTCAGTGATGGAGGGTGGGTCAGTGATGGAGGGCGGGTCAGTGATGGAGGGTGGGTCAGTGATGGAGGGCGGGTCAGTGATGGAGGGTGGGTCAGTGATGGAGGGTGAGTTAATGATGGCCAGTCACTGACATTATTGAACATTATTGTCCAGAAAGTTAATAGATCATCATCTACTGTCCCTAAAACACATCAGATTCTGCATGTGTGTCAGGAACAAAAAGTGCGCAGAGCTGATAGTCAGATGAGTTTTATTTAATAGATAAACGATACAAAAGTACAACAGCAAAATCCAAGCACACTTAAAGGGGGCAATGGAGGTCCTAGATGGAGAGACAGGTAAGGGACGAAAACCAGGAAATCAAACAGACCAGTGAACAAAACTAAAAGGGGTAATCCAAGAGAGTCATCAGATAAACAAAAGGAGAGTCAAAGACCAGAGAGGCAAACAGTCAGGAAACCAAAACAAGGGGATGATCAAAGAGACAGAGAGAGTCAGAAACAGAGACAGCAACAAGACAGGCAAGAGAGAAACGCTCAGTGAATCAAACAGGGGTTTGGTAAAACTTCACAATGTGAGGGTGTCTGTGTGAGGGGTGCAAATGCAGCATGGGGAATGAGCAGCAGGTGTGTGTAATCAGTACTCCAGTGAGGCTGAGCGTGAGTACGAGGTGTGATTGTGTGACTGGGGACATGTGAGGGTGACGTCATTGGGTAGTGCACTCTGGGAAATGGAGTTCGGAAGATTGGCAATGTAAGGGAAGCCTGTGACAATATGTAGCTGAACAATTTTTCAGCCTCCTGTACCTTTATCATTTATCACTGGTTATGACCTGTAGTTAGGTTAACTTGAATCTAATTCTATTCTTTGTGTAATGTACCAGCACCAATTAAAATAAATTAAAATATAATATAATTTATATTATATATTATATTAAATTAATTATTTTGTAATTACCCCGTTTTGAGGAGCTTACTGCATAGTTGTCCTTAAGAAGCATGAATATTTAACTTTAAATTAATTATTATTATTATTATATATTTTATATATTTATATATTCAGAGCCTCTGAGCTAGCAATCATTGAGCTATATCCAAATGGGTACTCTTTACTGTGGGTGCTGTTCATTAGGCTACATCGCACCTACATAAGTTTGTCATGACAACTGACATAATCTTGTACAGACACGTCTTAATTATACAGAGAGACATTAAACCATTAATACTAAATAATACATACAGAGTTTGGAGGATATGCTATGGTCCAGACAATGCCCTTTTTAGAGAAGGGGGGTTTGGTGTTGCTTATTTCAAATCACATTCTGCACATGGTAAAAGAGTCACAGTAATGATAATTTATTTTACTATTCTGTTCATCGGTTAACGTTGGTAAGTAACGTGATTTAAGAAATTCCTCAATCTTATCTTCATCCTCAAAACACTGTTGTGAATATAATTTTTCATAATATTTTTTAAAAGCTGTTTGAATTTCCTCATTTTTAAAGAGCGTCGTTTTAGTTTGTGGGTCTCTTATATATAGTATTTTCTGCCTGTTGTTTTTTTTTTTTTTTTCGCTAACAATTTTGTTGATTTTACACCTGCTTCATAATATTTCTGCTTTGTAAATACTAACTTTTTTTCTATTTCCTGGGTGTACATTAGGTTTATTTCGTTCCTAATCTTAAGAATTTCTGTCATCAAATTTGGGTCTTGTGTTTTTTTTGTGTATAATTTCCAATTCCCATTAATTTATTAGTATTCAAAAATCATTTCAGTGTTCATTGCCTTAATTTCTTCTTAAAGGAACAGTAATTAATAATTTTACCCCTAACCACAGCTTTTAGAGTGTCCCATACTACCCTCAGGTCCCACTGACTGCGCCAGTTATCATTTCTTCCAAGAACATTTGGATTTCTTGTTTTTATTTTGTTCAAATAAATTGGGGACATTATTAAGCACACTTGATGTTTAAGTCTCCATGTTCTATTTCTTTGAGTTTTGCTGAGGCAATACGGACATTGAACGGGTGCATAATCAGAAAGATCTATGGTTCCTATTTCACATTTTAACATTTTATGCCGCTCCTTTTTATATGAAAAAAAAATAGTCGATTCTAGTATATGTTGAATGGGGAAATGAGCAGTGAGTGTAATCACGTCCTGTTGGGTAGAAATCCCTCCACAAATCTATTATTCCTAATTCCTCCATTATAAATCTAATCCTTTTTTGTATTGATGTTAATTTTTTAGGTGATGTATGAGACACATCCATTTTTTGGATTAAGGTGAATATTAAAATCACCTCCACATATTAATACTCCTGTAGCCTCTGCCATTAAATTAAACATTTTCTGATAAAATTTAAGATTGCTACCTGGAGGAGCATATACATTTAACAATGTTATTTCCACCCCATCTACATTTCCTGAAATTAAAATGAACCTACCTTCCTTATCTTTGGTCATTGTATGCAACTCAAAAGCTACCCATTGTGATATTAATATAGCTACTCCCCTTCTACTCCCAGTTTTGTACGAAGAGAAAAATATTTTGGAGAAACCCATGCGTTTTAGCTTTTCATGTTCTGTGTCATTTAAATGGGTTTCTTGTAGAAAAACGACAGATGCCCCTTCTTTCTTCATTTTGGTCAAAATTTTGCTTCTCTTTACAGGATTTAGTAGACCATTTACGTTAAATGAAATTATCTTAAGTTCCTCATAGGTCATTTTGTTTATACAGTAGTATCCCAGTCATTCTCTCGCTATAGAAAACATTAAAGTTCAAACAATTAGGCATCCTCCTGAGTAAGTTAACAAACAACCAAACAACATGAACAATTATATACATTGGCAAACTTAACAGAACGTTGGCTTCCAAGGTTGAGGTTCGTTCAATTTGAACCTTTTGAGAGTCTGGTGTTGAGAGACCCTCGTAAGGGGAAAAACCCCTTCGCTTTTGGAAGGGGGCCCTTAATAAGAACAGTGTCGCGTTATCTGCTGCTTTTCTCGCTCTGAATTTTTTTTTTTTTTATAGGTGAGACATAACCTCGACATTTTAGAGAAACTAATGTGTAAAGTACAGAAGACCATGCTTAGATAATCTGCATGTGTTTAGAAAGCTGCAGTTAAAGTCTCAGTTAAAGTCACTCGCGCTCCGGAGATCTCCGTCTGAAACTATGCAATTTTTCCTTGTACATAGGGACCGAGTGTTCCTCTGGTAGCCCGCACAGTTTACCTTTCTTTCCGCGGCCGCGTTTCTCAGTCACCTGCCATGCAAACAGCCTTTCTATCTCCTCAAGAAGGGTTGGAGATGTGTGCACTACCTTCACTGCGAGTCCCCGCTTGACCATGTCTCTTGTAGCTTCTGTAGCAGTTTGATATACCTTCACCCCGTCCTCGTAGAAAACCCTCAGCTTTGCCGGAAAAGGTGTTTGAAATCTGATTTTCTTACTCTTCAGCTCTCTTTTAGCCTCAGCGTACTCCATGCGTTTTTTGAGGACTGCGGGTGGGTAGTCATGGTCGACGAAGAATCTGCTGTTGTTGAAAAAGATTTCCTTCTTTTGCCAAGCCCGCCGGAGCACGTCTTCCTTCATGCGGGCACTCTGGAACTTTGCCACAAAGGAGCGGGGTTTCAGATCACCTTGAGTGGGCTTTGGTGCAAGGGCTCAATGTGCCCTCTCGATGTGGAGCTCTGTAGCTTCGGGATAGTCCAGTGGGTTCTTCAGGAGGGTTTCTAAGAAGCTCACCATGCAACTTCCCTCTGCGTTCTCGGGGATGCCATAGACTCGGATGTTTTCTCTGCGCGAGCGTCCTTCTTGGTCGAGCAGTCCAGCTTCAAGCGCAGCTTGTTGTTGTATGACTCGCTTTAAAACAGTTTCCACGGTGGTCATTCTTTGCTCAGTTTCTTCAATTCGTCCCTCGGCTTCATCCAATCTTTTATTGGTCTTGCTTAATTCTTGTTTAATATCCGCGAGCTGCTGTCTATTGTTGCGTCCGAACTCCTTGATTTCCCTCAGAATACCTTCAAGGCTGGCGCTGGGCTGAGCGGTGCCATCTTCCTCGGATTCCGAAGAGCTGCTGTGTCTCGTTTGTTTCGTCTCTGCCTCCATATTTACCTCTGATATCATTGTTCTTCTGCTTCTAGTGACAACCCCTTCTTTCATAATTCAGAAAATTATATTTTTACTGTGAATACTCCGAGTTTTCAGGGTTGTTTTTACAGATTGTTGAGGAGCGATACAGTTAGACGACCGTTCTCAGCGTCATGGTGGACCGGAACCCGAGCTTTCAGAGGCTTTAAGTCAGTGGTCACCAACCTTCTTCCTGGAGCTCTACTGTGGTTTAGTTCCAACCTGTGTCTAACCTGCTCCCTTCTAACATGACAATTATCAGCTCATCTGAACTTTATCTAGAATTACACACTTTACAAATAACCATTTGGAATGACGTCAACATTTTTCAACAACCTGTGGGAATTTTATTGCTTAGCAAATATGACCCAAAGCCATATGAAGAGACACTACTTCTGTATATGTACAAACTGGATTCCAAAAAAGTTGGGACACTAAACAAATTGTGAATAAAAACTGAATGCAATGATTAGATGAGGTGCCAACATCTAATGTTTTATTCAGAATAGAACACAGATCAAAAGTTTAAACTGAGAGAATGTATCATTTTAAGGGAAAAATATGTTGTTTCAAAATTTCATGGCGTCAACAAATCCCAAAAAAGTTGGGACAAGTAGCAATAAGTGGATGGAAAAAGGAAATTGAGCATATTAACACTATTGACCTAATTAGATCAATTGACAACATGATTGGGTATAAAAAGAGCTTCTCAGAGTGTCAGTGTCTCTCTGAAGCCAAGATGGTAAGAGGATCACCAATTCCACCATTGTTGCACAGAAAGATAGTGCAGCAATACCAGAATGGTGTTACCCAGCGTAAAATAGCAAAGACTTTTAAGTTATCATCATCAACCGTGCATAACATCATCAAAAGATTCAGAGAATCTGGAACAATCGCTGTGCATAAGGGTCAAGGCCGTAAAACTCTACTGGATGCTCGTGATCTCCGGGCCCCTAAACGTCACTGCACCTCAAACAGGAATGCCACTGTCAAGGAAATAACAGAATGGGCTCAGGAATACTTCCAGAAAGCATTGTCAGTGAACACAATCTACCGTGCCATCCGCCGTTGCCAGCTGAAACTCTACAGTGCAAAAAGGAAGCCATTTCTAAGCAAGCTCCACAAGCTCAGACGTTTGCACTGGGCCAGGGGTCTTTTAAAATGGAGTGTGGCAAAATGGGAGAGCATTCCTATTTCTAAACTTGAGAAACTGGTCTCCTCTGTCCCCAGACGTCTGTTGAGTGTTATAAGAAGAAGGGGGGATGCCACACAGTGGTAAAAATGGCCTTGTCCAAACTTTTTTGGGATTTGTTGATGCCATGAAATTTTTAAACACCATATTTTTCCCTTAAAATGATACATTCTCTCAGTTTAAACTTTTGATCTGTGATTTGTGTTCTTTTCTGAATAAAATATTAGATGTTGGCACCTCCACATCATTGCATTCAGTTTTTATTCACAATTTGTTTAGTGTCCCAACTTTTTTGTAGAGGACTGTATTTTTCTAATGTTAGCAGAACTGAATCCCAGAGAACAGTTTTTCCAGTGTCCAGCTGTGTGTCTTTAAAGAGTGACAGCTCCATGGATGTCCAACCTAAGTTCTTAATAATATTTGTGTATATGTATGTTTTCCTGTCACTTTCAATTTACAATTGTAAATTAATAGATATTTATAAAATGAAAGATGGCATTTAAATAAAGTAGCTTTCAGTGATTTATACACATGTGAATGAATTATCTATTATGCCCATCTTTCACCTGATTTGCATCGGGATGCTGTCAGCAATAAACTGACAAAAAAGAAAAAAGGTTATAGGCATTTACTTACTTGCTTAGTGTTCATTTGTTTAACAGGCTTACAAAAATTATTTTATTCATTTATTAATTAATTATCCAATATAAATGTTAAGTTGTAGGATAACTGTATACAAAAATGACACTATATCACATTCATTGGGTAAGGATGGCTTTGTGCCCTTAGTAAAAAAACTGATTTGCCGCAAGGGGTGAATGACTGTACAAATGTTTGTACATAAGATAAATATTGTGCCATATAATGAGGTCCCAGGCAAGGAACAGGATTAGTTAGCAACGAAGACAGTGAACTATCCAAAATCTTGTGAGCTTATTTTAGAACATGAAGATCAGCTCTCCTGTGCAAAAATATGCAGGATAATTTTTAGTTGCACTGCCAACCTTGTTTGATATAATAAAAATAAAAGTAATTGAACTGAATCAACATGGTGTACTTTTCTTGTGACTATTATATAATTTTTGTTTGTTTGCAAACTAGTTTTATGTAATCTTGGGGAAAAAGCATGGGAATATTTGGGATCAGTTGGGATCATTACAACAGGAACATACCACCCTGAAAGAACTAGACCTTAAACACAATGACCTGCAGGATTCAGGAGTGGATCTTCTCTCTGGTAGGCTGAAGGGCTCACTTTGTAAACTAGAGATACTCAGGTAAGATTTCTATTGGACATCCTGCCATCCCAGGATAATATTCACACCATTTGTTGATACCAAGAAGACTAACCATGGTGCTGAACACTTGTGTAGCTACAACACGTGTCACAACATAATGAATTTGCCATTCATGAAAAATATACAACAAAGTTTCATCCTGAAATCATTTTCAATCAATTTGAATGTCTCTGTTAATGGAAATTCCTAAGGATTACTGCCATCATGGTAAAGATGTTTGTTTTTGTTTACATTGTTTATTATTAAGTGCATCAGTTTTCTGACTCTTATGGAAACCATATGAATAGTGTTCCTCCAGAATGTCCTGTCTTCTGTATAGGTCTTCAGGTTTCTGAAAGGCTAACTCCTGACTTTTCAAATTGTATAAAAAACATATGGCAGCTGGTCATTCTCTTCCTATTTTACTTTCATCTATTCCAAACACAGTAGTCTATTTCAGTGCACCAATTCATTTAATAATAGGTCCAAAGTAAGAGAGCTTTAAGATCTGGCAGTTTAATATAATGCTTTAGGCTTTTGTTATCTTTTATCATTCAATTATTTTTTGTAAGTCGGTGTGGTGCAACGGATAACACCACTTGTCATTGAGTTACTACACCATGTGGGTGATTGGGGTTTGATTCATGGTCTAGGTGTCTATGCGGTGATACACCAATAACAGTCCTTGGGATTGGCTTCAGCACCTCCTCAGAAAGACAAATAGCTCCGAAGATGAATGAAGATCTGTGCATAACACAATAAAACATCAAGAAAAAAGTAAAGCTTTTAAACACCTTTTATAAACTCAGTATCCCTTATCATGAAATCCAAACTCAAGTACTTACTGAACACATTGAAGCAACACATGTAAATAAATGAATGAATGAATTACAGTTGTCCATGTATAACCATGTATAATTCTGTCAAATGTGCTAATGTTTTATTTTAGCATTCATAGAGTGTTGGTTCAATGAAGTTGTAATGTGATGCGATGGTGGGTGAGCACTTTGCTGTGATCCAGAATATAATGAGGAATGTGATCTGACTGTTGAAAGGAGCTGGATTTACTGTTAATTAAACCTGGTTTGTAGTTTTACTAGAGTATAGAGCTGCATGTTTAATACGTAATAGGTTACGAATACCGTTTGACAGTTAAAGTGTAATTATTTTAACAAGTGTGTTTATTATTGTTAAACTGGTCCAGAAAAATGTCCCCTAAGCCTCTTTCTTTCTTTTTTAACTTCTTATTTTAAAAATAGGGAAAAATGAGCCTGAAAAGCGAAACTCTCTATTGTACCTGTTTGACTTTTTTAAACATGTTTACATACTGTTCAGTGTTGTCTATAGAGTACAGTAAAGGAGCACACAGTATTACTGGCTTGTATCCTGTCAGGGTATTATGGACATGTTGTAGTATAGTTCATATAAAATGCTCATTTTAACAGATTTATTTCCTGGCTTATTTTAAGTTATGCGATGGCATATATTTGAGTTATGTTTACTTAATTAGTTTGAGGTAATTAGTTTCCTTAAATGTTTTAAGTAAGGTTTCAGACTTATTTGAGTACTTGCTGTTTTGAGTTAAGTAAGTCTCCATCTTACACTGTTTTACATGTATACCCCACATTATTATTAAAGTATATTTAACCTAAAAGTTAGTAAAGAGTATAAATAGGAAAACAAATAGTTTGTTATAGTTAAGTTTGTACAGTTCTGAGAGCAATATATTTTGAGTATACAGTAGCCAGATTTTTATATCTCACTACTTTAATAGATTATTTTTACGCAAATGTATTCAACTCAAAGTCAGAAACTGAAGGAGGGCACGGTGCTTTTGAAACCTGACTCGAACCAGCTATGTCACTGATGGCCAACCAACGCACTACCACTCAACTTCAAACAAACCATGTACCCAGTCTTTTCACTTTCCCTTTTCCTTAGTCTCGGCTCACTTACCGTCCAACCCCCAGAAAGGTGCACCTGAGAGCTAAGGTTTGAGCTCGTTATGTGCTGCACAGGTGCACCTGCTCTCTGCGGGGATTCTGGGGCTTTGAGTTTTTTTTTACCTAGACCCACCAGCTTCTGTACTGCACTGCCCAGGCCCCCTGCTGGTGGCCAGCGGCATGGACCGACCACTTACAATAGCAATTAGACAGTAAGAGTTAAAAATCGATCTGATGACCCCTAAAGAATATCGTGTAGTAGTCGTTTGACGAAGTTGTAAAACTTTTATTATTTTAAGTACACGTGAAACAGGGATTTAACATATTTGCATCTGTACATTTGAAGTCCACCTAATATAATTAATTTCACATTTTTTGTGCAGTTCTCCACATCATTCGTGGACACAAAACACAGCTGAATTTAGATTTAGTGTGGTTTGATTAGTACAGATGTTCAGTATTAGCAGTCTGCCAGTACATTGATCATTAGTGCAGATGCAGGTACACTTTAGTGCACTGTAGTATATTAAAGTTTAGTGTACAGGAGTGGGCGGAGCTTTGTTTACATCTTACCCTACCACAGCTGTCTCTCCTGCTGAACAGATCAGCTGTATTATCTGTATTAGGATGGTGAATGTATCGTGTGTATGTGTGTGAGGTTTTAGAGGTTTCACACTTCTTACACTAGAGGGTGACATACACTGGGAGATGAGTCAGGTGAAACAGGTAAGATGGTGAAAGTGGAAATAAGACTAAACTGAAAGTAAAGTTTAAGATGAAGATGCCATTAGAGGATGAGAGGAGATTCCAGAAGTAGAGGATTTCAGATGGTAGGCTTTAAGATGTTAATTGTTAAATGTTATTGTGTTACAAAGGTTTTTCTGATCAGCTGCAGATACCCTTTCACCTGAACCGGTGTGGAAACATGGTGAAGGGTGTTTCTATCACTAGATGCTGAAAAGTGTTCATGTGGAGGTGGATTTAACATTACAGGCTGTTACAGCTGTCAAAAAAGGCAGATTTAAAACTTATTTTAACTCTTCTATTTGATATGAAAGTTGATGATGCAGAATGTGGGAGAAGAGAAAAGGCCATTTGAGGGGGTTTTTGAGAGTTATTTGGTATTTAAATGTGGAATAATATTTCGGATCTATATTTACATGATGTCTCAGTATAATAACAAGTATAATTTACACATGACGTGGATGTTTTAGAATTCTGTGCATTGATTAATTAAAATTTCATGAGTAGGACTGAAAATGTCCTCTAATCTTGGAATGTTCCAGCTGCTCAGGAGGAAAATAGAGAATCATCTCTCTGCAGACTGAAGGACAGGGTAGGAACATATGGGTGGAATATTCTTTTGAGCCTTCAAGGTAACTAGATGGTGAGTCAGGAGTATCAATACAGGTGGTGGAACAGGTGGAACAGGTCTGACTGAGACAAAACTGAAAGTAAAGTTGAAGATGAAGATTCCGTTAGATGATCAGAGGAGATTCCAGAAGTAGAGGATTTGAGACGGTAGGCTTTAAGATCATTAGTAATCTGGTTGTGTTGTAGATTATCTAGTAGTTTAACAGGTAAAGTTGTGTGGTAGTGTTGATTAAACTAATACAGTAGTTACTGCGAGGGTGGAGTTGGGTGGTGCTAGCAGTGTTCAGCTGTGAGCTTCTCGGCTAACGAGGCTAATTTACCAGCTAATGTTATTGTGTTAGAAGGGTTTTTCTGATCAGCTGCAGATTCACTTTCACCTACATCGGTGTGGAAACATGGTGAGGGGTGTTTCTATCACTAGATGATGAACAGTGTTGGTGTGGAGGTGGATTTATCATTACAGGGTGTTACAGTCACAGTCCAATCTCTGATAACCGGTTAGCTCAGTTTCTGATGTTTATACCTGTATTATACCCTGTTTACAGTTGCTCAGGAGAGAAATGAAGAAGCGGCTTCCTACAGCCTGCCGGACAGTGTAGTGTATCCTGGATTTTATTTGAACTCTTCACTTACTTTAAAGCTTCTATCATTTAGCCTTGTTGATACTGGATTATTAATCTCCATATTTGTGAGTAGATGTGAAACTTTTTCACCTCTGACTTCTTTAAACATGTTTACATTCTGCTGAACGTTCAGTTTTGTTTATTGAGTACAGTAAAGGAGCACTCAGTATCACTGGGTTGCATCTTGTATTATGGACATGTTCTAGTATAGATCATATGACATGCTTATTGTAATAGATTTATTTCCTGGTTTATTTTAAGTTTTGTGATGGTATATATTTGAGTTATGTTTACATAATTAGTTCAAGGTAATTTGTTTCCTTAAATATTTTAGGTAAGGTTTCAGACTTATTTGAGTACTTCCTGTTTTTAGTTAAATGAGTCTCCATCTTACACTGTTTTTACATTTATACCCCAAATTATTATTAAAGTATATTAAACTTAAAAGTTAGTAAAGTTTCAATTTATTTTAAATAAAGAGTATAAATAGGAAATCATAAATTGTTTGTCATAGTTAAATTTATATCGTTGTGAGAGCATTATATTTTGAGTATACAGTAATCAGATTTTGTGGGAATGTGGGAAAAAAGGCAATTTTAGGGGGTCTTTGAGAGTAATTTAGTATTTAAATTATATGTGGAATAATTTTTGGATCTATATTTAGATAAAATCTCAGGACAAGTATAATTTACACATGAAATGCATGTTTTAGAGTTCTATGCATGGATTAAATATAATTTCATGAGTGAGACTGAAAATGTCCTCCAATTCTGGAATGTTCCAGCTGCTCAGGAGCAAAATGGAGAATCATCTCTCTGCAGACTGAAGGACAGGGTAGGAACATATAGGTGGAATATTCTTTGATTCTTCAAGGTAACTAGATGGTGAGTCAGGAGAGTCAGCACAGGTGGTAAAACAGGTGGAACAGGTCCTACTGAGACAAAACTAAAAGTAGAGTTAAAGATGAAGATTCCAGAAGTAGAGGATTTGAGACAGTAGGCTTTGAGATTATTAGTAATCTGGTTGTGTTGTAGATTATCTAGTAGTTTAACAGGTAAAGTTGTGTGGTAGTGTTGATTAAACTAATACAGTAGTTACTGCGAGGGTGGAGTTGGGTGTTGCTAGCAGTGCTTAGCTGTGAGCTTCTCGACTAACGAGGCTAATTTACCAGCTAATGTTATTGTGTTAGAAAGGGTTTTTCTGATCAGCTGCAGATTCACTTTCACCTGCACCGGTGTGGAAACATGGTGAGGGCTGTTTCTATCACTAGATGTTGAACAGTGTTGGTGTGGAGGTGGATTTATCATTACAGGCTCTTACAGTCCACTATAAATCTCTGATAACCAGTTAGCTCAGCTTCTGATGTCCCCTGTATGTTTATACCTGTATTATACCTTGTTTACAGCTGCTCAGGAGAGAAATGGAGAAGTGCCTGCCTGCAGATTGCAGGACAGTGTAGTGTATCCTGGATTTTATTTGAACTCTTCACTTACTTTAAAGCTCCTATCATGTAGCCTCATTAATACTGGATTATTAACCTCCATATTTGTGAGTAGATGTAAAGGAGCACACTATGAGTACATCATCAAGGAAATATTCAGGAAAATACACATAATTCAAAATGTTATGAAATTCATGGAAGTAGTAACTTGTAAATTCCCACCTCTGAATATTAATACTTTTTATACATACTCGTTCACACCACAGGGTATTACCACATTTACACCATGCTGGACTAGTCAGTGAAGTTTCATAAGTATCATGTTTATTTGTCATTTGCACAAGATGTCAGGACATTCATGGATTGAAATGGTTGTGGTAAAGCTCAGGTTGATACTCTACAGCAGTGCAGCATTAATATACATACTAAAAATCTAAATAAACAGATTTATTAAGTATACACAAATATAAAAAATATGAACAAAATACAAAACATTTAGAGAGGATCCTTTGTAGAAATACTCTGATGTACAATGTATTAGACAAGGATAATCTGAGAGAGAGGATGTATGTACATGTATGTTCTTTTAAAGTGACTCACTGGTATTATCCATAGCAATGAATAATATATTAGTAGTAATAAAGTTTCAGAGTGTCGTGGTATTGGTGGTGTTGGAGGTATTGGCGAAAGGCTTACAGTTTGTTCAGGAACCTAATAACCTGTGGGTAGAAACTTTTCATTAGCCGGTTTGTTCTGGCCTGGATGCTGTGGTTCTGCCTGATGGCAAAAAGGTGAACAGGCTGTGTGCTGGGTGGCTACTGTCCAAACTAATTGTATGGATTTTTCTCAGGCAGCGGGACGGTTAGATGTCCTGTAAGTCTGAAAGTTTATTGCCTATGAGCTGTATGAGTCTGTTGCTGAAAGTGCTCTGATATCTGACCATTGATGTATTGTCCAGAATAGCAGTGAGTTTGTTAAGGGACCTACTTCCGACCACCAGTTCGAAACCATCCAGTGGGCAGCCCAGAGCTGAGCGAGCCTTCCGGATGTTGTTGATATCCTCCCCAGCAAACTGCTGAAAAGAAGACAGCCCCCGCAACAACAGAATGGTAGAAGATCTCCAACATCTTGCAGCACACACTGAAAGAAAAAGTAGGGTCTTCTCATCCCCTTCTTGTACACAGCCTCCATGTTGGCCTTTCAGTCCAGTTTCACGATGCTCTCTTTTGCTGATGCTGATGGGCAGATCTCACTATTTTGTTGGTGTGGAGTGGTCAGGTGAGGTCATTAGTGAGGTGTGCACAGAGGAACCCCACACTGCTGTCTCTCTCCACTCCAGCTCCATTGATGTATAGGGGAGAGTGACCACCCCTCTGCAGCTTCCTGTAGTCCACAATCATCTCCTTAGTTTTGCTGATGTTGAGACTGAAGTTGTTGTGGTAGTACCACTCCGACAGGGCGCTGACCTCGTCTCTGTAGGCAGTCGCCTCCATCTGTGAGGAGGCCTAGGATGATGGTGTCATCAGCAAATTTGAAAATGATGCTGGATGTCTGGTTACACAGTCATGTGTAAACAGGGAATACAAGAGAGGGCTGAGGACACAGCCTTGAGGAGCTCCTGTGCTCAGAGTCAGCATGGAAGAGAAATGGTTTCCTACTCTCACCATCTGGGGTCTAAAGTCAAGAGGTCCAGAATCTAGTGGCAGAAATGTTCAGACCCAAGTCTGTGAGTTTGGGGATAAGTTTAGTTCAGTTTTTTTAGCAATTGTTTCAGGAACTGGAGCACTGGGGCAGTGGGACACTTGGACAGTGCAGTCAGCAGGGCAAATGATATGCTCACCAGAAACACACGTCATCATAAACAACTCAGCTCATATTCCATCAGGTTTTCATTGTAGGTAAATGTGAATGATAACTCAGACCTCAGACTGAACAGCTGATCATTAGAGCACTCATTTTCTTCATACCTTCATTATTCAGTCTATCAATTCATTTCACACTCACAGTCATTTAACAGGTTCTTTATCTACAGCAGCTCAGGTGAAGCAGTTACAGTCCAGACCTACAGCTGGGACAAGAACCAGCTCTTATACAACATGATGTCTGTTTCAGGAGCAGAGCAGACAGCTGTAGAGTGTGAAAGAGGAACTTTCAGTGTCAGAGAAAAAGCTACATGATAAACAGAAGTAGATTCCAGCAGAACGAGAAGAGACACAATACACTCCATAATGGGGGATAGTAAGACAGTCAGCAGTGAGAAAACACATGAGTGGACGAGCTGTAAATGACTGAGTGCTCACAGAGGAGTACAGTTTAGAGCAGCTTCTTTAAAGGTGGAGGAGATTCTGCAGGTGTGTTTGTGTGCATGCATGTATGTGTGTTTATGCATATAAACATACATACTGTATTATGTAGAATTTTGATGTGACAATTTGAACTTCAGAAATGATTTATTGAAATTCTAAATATATTAAGAAATGTATTTCTTGATCAGGTATTAGCAGTTTCTGTAGTGACAGTTCATTATACCCTTTAATTTCATATCCTGTTCATGCTTTAAATGTGAAACTGTTCACAGGGAGCAGAGAGCAGTGTGTCCAGTGTCCTATTGTGTCTGTGAAGACTGAAAACCTCATGATGGATCCTCATCACTTCAGCAGTGGAGAAGGAGCCTCTGACTCAAAGTGAGTTACTATGATACTGTTAGTTTTCAGCAGCTTGTCATTCAGCCCCAGTGTCAGGGAGTGGGTGACTGAGGCAATGCCCCTCAGCCAGTCATCATGTCCCACTAAACCCACCACTCTTTTTCATATGCATCAATTGCATTACAAATAACTACAACACATTGGGAAAGTCTTTAGCCCCTGTCGCTTCTTTCACGTTTTATGTTAAGGCCTTGGTAAAATAAAAAGAAATTCAAGCTTTCCCCATCAATCCATCAATCTGCCCTCAACACCCCATAATGAGGATATGTACTTTTGCAGATATATTATGAAGAAAAAACTAAAATACTGCCGTGACATAAGTATTCAGACCCTTTGCTATGAAAGTTGAAATTTAGCTCTGGAGGCCTCCTAAGATGCTGCTGTGCTGTGCAGCAGATTGCAGCAGCTCCGTCCTGAGCAACACTATTTCTAACCTATATCACTTTTTTTTTCTCCATTCTTAGCTCTTTTTCTATGTGTATTCCTTCACTTGGCTTTTCTCCTTCATTTCATGCACATTCCAGGATGACAGACTGCATCACAGATTATATAAATTTCTGCACAGACATTGTTCCTGTCAGGTTAGTGCATTGTTTTCCCAACAACAAGCCCTAAATCACCAAAGACCTGAGGGAACTGTTAACCAATAAGCAGCAGGGAACAAAGAAATCCTAAGGAATGTTCAGAAGAAGCTGAAGGTGAAGTTGATGGAAAATAAGGAGGCCTACAGAATTAAACTGGAAGGAGAACTTCAGCAAAACAATACTAATGCTGTGTGGGTTGGTATGAAACAGATCACTGGCTTCAAGACAAAGCAGCAGGCTTTGGGGGCAGTCTAGACATAGACAACAAGCTAAATGATGGAGACAGGATTGTCTGGATGTTCAGATCTGGAGAAGGCTACAAAAACGTTTTGAGATGAGCATGAACCCAATGGTCACTACGGCTGAGCACCAAAGATCATGTGCGTAGATGAGTGAAAGTACCAGAAAGTCAGCCATCACTGCAGTACTACACCAATCTGGGCTTCATGGTGTCAACTCTAAGAGTCTTATGCAAGGTAACTGGAGGCTGTAATCCCTGAAAGGTTGTAAGGTGCTTCAAATAAGTACTGCATAAAGTGTCTGAATACTTAGGTCAATGTAATACTTTTATAATATATCCACAAAAATGTCTAAAATTCTGTTGTACTTTCTCATTATGGGGTATTGAGTGCAGATTGACGGGGAAAGCTGACATTTATTTTTATTTTGGCACAAGGCCTCAACATAAAAAAGGAAAGGGTCCTACGATTTTTACGAATGTATTGTATATCAAAGAAAACTTAACTTGGTGCTTGCTGTTTGAACGACTTCATGGCTGGGTTTGCTAATGGCCCCCAGAATCGGAGGAGGAGACCGGGGGCTTGTATAGAGGCCCTCAAGGAACAGCTGACTACTTCAATGCACATGCACATCCACACTCCTTTTATTTATCTTGAATTACTTAAAAACATACAGAGCTATATTCAGGACACTGTTCTCTTTCTATTTATCCTGTATTGCACTTCATATTAATCTTATTTACCTTAGTAATAGCATCACACACCACTCCATCCGCTGTACTCTGTATGTGTCAGACTGGTGCTTCTTATTGTACTCCACAAAGTCTTAACCTCATCTGTCTCTGCATTCAAATATATTTCCAATATTTTCCCCTCTTATGAAAGATAAAAAATTCACAGTAAAATGACAGAAATTAGGCAGTAAAGGAATCCTGTTAAAAAATGAAAGTTAAATTTTCTGAAATTTATTTCTGAACAATAGTAAAATGATACATGCTGTACATCACACTGTAAAGACCTGTTTTATGTTTGCATGACACATTTGTACATAATAATGTACAAAATGCCCCTTAATGAAAGTGTAACCTGGGTTTACTGGCTTAAAAGCTAGTTTCTAGGTCCCCTCTAATTCACGTTAATTAGTCTAGCATATCTGGTTGTGTTGTTGAGAGTAAAGACAGAGATACTCACATGCACTTTAAATAATGTGGATCGTGATTTCTCAGTAAAGTTCTGGAGGCACATTTTCTCCTTGAACTTATGTGGGGTTTTCAAAATTAATTTAGAACTTTAATGACATCCACACAGTAATGAATCCTGTTACAATATGAAAGTTAATTGTTCTAAAATGGATCATATTTTGTAACACTGTTCAGAAATACATGTTGTACATCAGACTGTAATAACCTGTTTAATGTTAGCAGGACTGAAACCCAGAGATCAGCTTCTCCTGTGGCCAGCTGTGTGTCTATGAAGAGTGACAGGTCCATGGGGAATCCTCCTGATTTCAGCACTGGACCTGTACCCTGTGATCCAGAGTGAGTGAAACATAGAGAAATCCATTATCATGGCGTGTATGTAACATGCATCTACTCTATGTAACTGAGACTGCTTCCTACATTTAAAGTAACATGAACGTTGCTAGGCCAGTTGTAAGAGCTTTGGCCCCAATGTTTGGCAGTGCTGCCTCTAACCCCAGCATGTCCGATCATAGCTTCTTAACTAAATGTACACAAATAAAATGGCACTTACCCCCTTCCGACAAGGGTGACAATAACAAACAAGGGCATACAGTGTTTCAGCAACAATCACTAATGAACTAATAGCACCAACTTTAGAAGCAGAAAACACAAACTATACAAGATGACAGACACCACATGGAAAGCAAAGCAGATCTAACTGAGGTTAGTTGTCAAGTACAAAGAACTAGCAGAGCTCAAGGTTAGTGATGTAGATGATATAGACAGGAGAAAAAGGTGGAGGGGACTAAAGGAGCAGATCTGATGGAGGTTAGTGATGTAGATGATATAGAGGGGGAGATAAAAGCTGGGGGGTTGGTTGAAGGAGCAGATCTGATGGAGGTTAGTAATGTTTGTCATTTAATTAATTAGAAGTGGTACAGTACATAGGAGGCTATGCTTACATTAAGTTTAGTATATAGTACTTCTCTCATGCAGATGCAATTATAATCCTGTACAAAATACACCTTAATAAAAGCTGAAAACAGAACTTTAAAAACAGAATCCTGTACGTTACTACACATTCCACTGTGTTCATGTACAAGTCCACTTATCCCCACCCTCACCACAACACACACCTATCCTCAGGTTTTTGAGCTGGGGTTACTGGCTAAATAGTTAGTTTCTAGTTTGTTTGTTTTCTCAATTCACATTAATTAGTCCAGCATATCAGGTTGTGTTGTCGTGAGTAAAGACCGAGATACTGACATGCCCTTTAATGATGTGGATTGTGATTTCTCAGTAAAGTTCTGGAAGGACATTTTCTCCCTCTGCTCTCCAGCTGGTGCAGATTTGTAGGGTTTTAAAAAGTGATTTAGAACCTGGTGACATCCAGACAGTAATGACCCCTGTTACAATATGAAAGTTAATTGTTCTGAAATGGATCATATTTTGTAAAACTGTTCAGAAATACATGTTGTACATCACACTGTAACGACCTGTTTAATGTTAGCAGGACTGAAACCCAAAGATCCGCTTCTCCTGTGGCTAGCTGTGTGTCTATAAAGAGTGATAAGTCCATGGGGACTTCTCCTGATTTCAGCACTGAACCTGTACCCTCTGACCCAGAGTGAGTGAAACATCCATTATCATGGCATGTATGTAACATAAAGCCAGATACACATTCAACTAAATGCCCTGTCACTTTTCCCCTCTCCTCTGTGTGATCAAGAGTGAACTGGCTCTCATATGTAAAGTGATATGAAGGTTGTTATGTCAGTTGTAGGGGCTTTGGCCCCCATGTTTTGCAGTGCTGCCTCTGACCCCAGCATGTCCAATCGTATCAGACCTCCTGAGTTGTAAGCCAGTCATTTCAGACCTGCGGGAGGGTCTCTGGTTTTACTCTTGTCGGTCGGCAGCTGATGAAGAGGGTTTTGACTAAATGCTTAGTGAAATAAACATTATTAAACATCTGTAATCTACAGAGTGAGAAATTACAGAGTAAAAACATCGACCTAAAATATAGATTTATGGTCAGTATACATGGCTATTAGGTGTTTACTTTGTTGTTTGTTAACTTACTTTTGGTTTATATGTGGTATAGAAAAAAACGTCAGGTTGCTGGAAGCATTAGATAACTTCATAGTACGATTCAGAAAGTGTTAATCAAGGACAGATATGAATAACGTTACTGAGAACTCTTTATATTCTTGTTTTTGTTTTTCTCTTCAGTGTTTAAAAACAGTGACACCTGTATATATGGTATGATGTTTACAGTAAGGTCATATAGAGTTTATTGGAACAATGTTATATCCCTCAGTTTCTCTATTTGTAGATGGATATTAAGAGCGAACAACTCTGTCGAAGGCCAGTCACATAATTGTTAGAACAACATAGATCTGATGGAGATTAATGATGGAGGACAAAGAGAGGGAGGGAAAGAAGCTGAAGGAGAGTGATGGAGAAGAAAGAGAGAGAGTAAATAAAGCTGAATGAGACCGAATGGACTGAAGGAGCAGATCTGAAGGAGGTTAATGATGGAGAAGAAAAACAGGGAGAGGGAGAAGCTAAAGGAGGCTGACATTACTGAAGGAGTAGATCTGATGGAGGTTAATGATGGAGAAGAAAGAGAGAGGAGAGAAATAAGCTTATGGTCATTGAAGTATTGACAATAAAACTACTTGACTTGAATTGACTTTACTTAAATACCTAATTCAGGCTATCCAGCAGGACCTGAACATGTATCATCTTTAACATTTGATACCCTTTATGTTATCAAGACACAGAAAAGAATCCTGAGCATATACTTAAGATCTGATAAATAATACAACTAAAATATGATTTAATAAAAAATACTACTAAAATATTTTATGTGATGAGCAGCTTGATCAGTAGGTACTTTGTGTTCATTAACTTCATTATTTATTAATCATTTTATTATTATTTTATTTTATTTATAATTCTATTATTTATGTTTATGTCTCTGGGTTAGGCAGAACTTTACAGAAGCAGAAATACAGACACACACAAGTGGAGATCTGCAGCAAGATTACTGCCAACCAGTGGATGATGTCCTGCATGGAGTCGTACAGAGACTCAAAACCAGCATGATGAACAGATACGAGAGCTTATTCGAGGGTCTTAATACAGATCAGAATAAAACCCTTCTGAACAGAATTTACACTCAGCTCTACATCATAGAGGGAGAGAGTGAAGGAGTGAATGAAGAACATGAAGTTTTACAGATTGAAAAGAAACCCCAGAACCAACACTGGCAGGATACACCGATTAACTGCTCAGATATCTTTAAACCTGTACAGTGCACTGTAGAAGAAATGGAAGAAGACAACATTAGAGCTTTAATAACTGAAGATGACAGATATGAAGAAAGAACAGAAGATAACAGTCCACAAGTACAAAAGCTCAGGACTGTGATGACTAAAGGCATTGCTGGAATTGGAAAAACAGTCTCTGTGCAGAAGTTCATTCTGGACTGGGCTGAAGGAAAAGCCAATCAGGATGTAGATTTGATGTGTGTGTTTCAGTTCCGAGAGCTGAACCTGATTAAAGATTACCAGTACAATCTTCGAGGACTTCTGTGTGACTTCCATTCTGAGCTCAAAGATCTGGGCACAAAGACGTATGATGAGTGTAAGATGGTGTTCATATTTGATGGTCTGGATGAGAGCAGAATCCCACTGAACTTTTTACAGTGTGAGAAAGTAACTGACATAACCAAAGTGTCATCACTGGACGTGCTAATGACAAACCTCATCAAAGGAGAGCTTCTTCCCTCTGCTCTCATCTGGATAACCTCCCGACCAGCAGCAGCCAATCAGATCCCCTCTCAGTACATCAACCGTGTGACAGAAATTCAGGGTTTCAATGACCCACAGAAGGAGAAATACTTCAGGAGGAGAATCGATGACCAAGCCCAAGCCAACAGTGCCATCTCACACATTAAGAAAACAAGGAGCCTCCACATCATGTGCCACATTCCAGTCTTCTGTTGGATCTCAGCCACTGTGCTTCAGCATATAATGAAACAAGGTCATACAGAAATCCCTAAAACCCTGACTGCCATGTATTCACACTTCCTGTGGACTCAGACCATCATGAGGAGTGAGAAGTATGAGGACAGAGGTGAGAGAAGTGCAGAGGATCTCTTGGGATCCAACAGAAAGATTCTTCTGAAACTGGCTGAACTGGCTTTCAAACAGCTGATGAAGGGCAATGTGGTGTTCTATGAAGAGGATCTGAGAGAGAGCGGCATTGATGTCACTGAGGCCTCAGTGTACTCTGGTATTTGTACTGAGATCTTCAGAGAAGAATCTGTGCTTCACCAGAGGAAGGTCTACTGCTTTGTACATCTGAGCTTTCAGGAGTTCCTGGCTGCTCTCTATGTGTTTCACTGCTATGTGAGCAAGAACATGGAGGAACTGCAGTGTTTGGAGACAGGGTACACAACATGGCCTGACAGTGATTCATTGGAGGAGCTGCTGAGGGGAGTTGTACGTAAAGCCTTAAAGAGTGAGAATGGATGTCTGGACCTGTTTCTCCGTTTTCTGCTGGGCATTTCACTGGAGTCCAATCAGCAGCTCTTAAAAGACCTTCTAACACGAACCGTGAGCAGCTCAGAGAGCTTCAAAGAAACAGTCCAGTACATCAAAGACAAAACTGAAACAGAGGATCTTCCTTCTGGCAGATCTATTAACCTGTTCCTCTGTCTCACTGAAATGAATGATCAGTCTTTATCCAGCAGTATTCAGGAATATCTCAAATCAGAAAAGTCCTCAGAAAAGTACCTCTCTCCTGCAGAGTGTACAGCTCTAGCCTACATGCTTGTGACCTCAGAGGAGGTGCTGGATGAGCTGAACCTGAAGAATTACAGGACATCAGAGAGAGGTTATTTGAGATTGATCCCAGCTGTGAGCAACTGCAGAAAGGCCATGTGAGTGTTATAATACTTTATTTTATTAAATTAATGCATTTTAATTTTTGAGTACTGATGGATAAGAGAGACTAATAGCCAAATATCCTTTATATTTATGAGGAGGAGGCTAACAGATGGTGGGGTGGTAGAAAAAAAAGCATATTATTGTGATATTTTCTATTATTGTATTGTATCTATACATGGACTCCAATTATCACTATCATATTCTCAGTAGTATTGCTATTTCATAAATTGCAAATACAAATAAGATTTTCGGTCCTGATGTCAAGAATCAATGAGATGAGATTCATCATTTTTTAGACTAATTTTTCAGTCATAGTACAAATTATATAATACATTCTTTTGGCTCAGATACATAAAAGTTCCAAAGCCTGCTGCACCATCTACCTAAAAAAAAGAAGGTTATAAGTTTAAAAGGAGACATTTAAAAAAGTTTGGTTAGTACATTGTGGTTGTATGGTGCATACTATAACCCAGCCCTGTTACTCTATGATGCACCTGAGGCCTAGTGTTGCTTGACAGTGGGATCCAGAAAATACAGCAAATGACAATTTTGAGATACATTTTGTACATTAGTTTATTAAATTAACCACTATAGTTTCAATATTTTTGGGCAATAAGACAATATGTTTTGCCATTATAGTAAATTGTATATAGTATTTTATTATTAAATGTTATTTATTTATTTTTTTATAATTTAAAGGTTTATAATTCCTGATTTCTGTGAGCCTGAATTTCACATTCTATGTTTTAACTGTAATGTGTACTGTATGTATGTGTCTTGTAGACTATCTGGCTGTAAACTCACCATGAACTTCTCTGAAACAATCTGTGCTGCTCTGAAATCAACAAACTCACCCCTGAAAGAACTGGACCTCAGTAACACTGACCCACAGGACTCTGGCATGAATCTGTTGTCTGTTGGATTAAAGAGTTCAAAGTGTAAACTGGAGATACTCAGGTAAATTTTCTGTAAATTCATTCCTGAATTAAGAAACTGAATTAAGAAATTAATTTCTAACAAACTACTTGTAAATTTCAAACCATCAAATCATCAAGCTATTCCAAATACAACCATACACTATGATGTTATGAGAGAGAGTGAGAAAGTGAGTGAGAGACAGAGAGTGAGAGAGTGAGAGAGTGAGAGAGAGAGATAGAGAGAGAGAGAGTGAGAGTGAGAGTGTACTTACTTCTGGGTGAATAACGCTGATAGTGCTGCACTGATACAACAAAGTTATTTAATCAAGTTATTGGAAAAAAACAGGACATTTTCAGTGATCTTGTCATGGAACATTCAAATATTGAGTTACTGTATTCCCCTATATACAGTCATGGCTGAAAGTGTTGGCACCCCTAAAAAGTATTTCTCCCTGAAAATTATTGCAATTACACATATTTTGTTACAGACATGTTTGTTTCCTTTGTGTGTATTGGAACAACTAAAAAAATAGAGGGACAAAAAGCAAATTTGACTGGCGCCTTTTCAAAACTGTGGATAAAGAACTTTGTTTCAAGCTTGTGACGCTCGTTCAAACTCACACACAATCGAGAATTATTAATTTTTTTAAATACTGACAACTGAGGGAGACAAACAGCCAAGTGTACATTTTATTAATGAGGAGTTTGGCTAACCGATTATTAGGAGTGGTGGAAAAAAATGTTACTGTGATATTTTGCATTAGATTACTGTATCGATACATGGATGACAAATATCAGTAGCACATCATCAATAGTACTGATATTACATAGATAGCAAATACCAATCAAACTTTTTGGTACTTGCATAATAAAATCAATTTCAATTCCATTTTGCTGCCATAGAATGATTGAAGTGAGACACTTAAAAACTAATTTTATACTGGTTTTTATTAAAACAAGTCAAACTTGAGCACAATTTTTGGCATGAAACACCCTTATGTGCCTAAAGGCCGATATTTTCTTGGGCTTTGTGAGGCAGACCCCTAAAATGTTACCCCTAATCAAAATATTCACAAAATTATACCCAGATAAAGTTTTTGTTATAGTATATTTTTTTTATATATTGCAAATATAAAAAGATTAAATAAAGAAAAAAGTAATAAAATAAATATTTCAACACACAGGATCAAAAGCTGTGTAACATTCTTTTACACAAGCTTTATTAAAGCATGAGAAAATACTTCAAACTTGACTTATATCATTTATGATATATATAATTTATATATTTTCATATATCATTTATATACAGTAAACACTTACAATGAGTATAAAACCAAGGACTTTAAGGGCTTACATAGGGCAGTAACAACACTGTAGCTTATTGCCTGGGGTACGTTTCCCAAAAGTGCAGCAGCATAAATTATCTCTAAAATACTAATTCATGAGAATCGGGTTATGTCTTATAGTGAATGATCCACACTACAATCTAGAAGAAGCTACAATGACAATTACAAAAAATACTGAAATTGGGAACTGAATGATGAGTAACAAGTGCTAAAAGGAGAATAAGCTGTCTTGTGGTCATTTTAGAGATCTGTTTTATATTGCAGCTAATGTTGGAGAACTCATCTTATGATGGGTACATTACAAACATATCTTGTCTGATATTTAAAGGCTCCATAGCACTAACATTATACCTTATTATATTGTACTGTACACGCTACACCATTCTCTGACCCTGTTTTCTGACCTTTTTTTATTCTAAACTAAAGGTCAGGTCTAGGTCGAGCTTTTTCACTGCAGCAAAATTACACTGAAACCTGGTGGAGCTCCAAAACACAAGAGCATTTATTTGCCATCTCAAATTAAACTTAACACTCTGAGAATTGATTGAGTGGAGTGGATAAAGTAGACAGCAGAAAGTAGTTTCATTCATTCTCCTTAGCTCTTGCTCACTTGCTAAACATTAGGCACTTTTATACTTTAAGGCATAACCGATAACTAGGTAGCTAACTGCTGGACCGTGCTCCTAAAATAGAGGTCACAGAAGCTGAGTAGCTGCAGATTCGATGGAAAGTTACACACACACTTGTAATGTACGATTGTGTGGAAAGACTGAGAGTTAAAAGGGCTAACACAACACTAAGCTATAATCCGCTAGTAACGTTCTAATTACCTGTTCCATGCTTTAGTGGAAGCAGCTGCCTGTCTGGTATGTTGACACAATCAAATAACCCCCATGTTTTTGGTGGTTAAAAGATTTTATAGTATGACACTATTCACATGATCAGATGTGAAAGTTGGTAATCTTGGTGTTGAACAATATCTGTGGAGCAACAAAAAAAAATGTTTTTAGGGAATTAACTCACAACTTCTGTGTTATAAACATTGGACAAAAAAAATAGGTCCAGACCTCAATGATGCGTGTGGCAAAATGCCTTGCCACAGGCTATGGTTACATACCCACTCAATAAACAGATATATATTTTGTCTACATTTGCAAAGATGTGATAGAACATGCTCAGAATTATGTTTTACCTCATGGATTTTAATTTGCTTTTTTCCTGCTTGTAACTATGGTATTCTTTATTCCCATGTAACCTCTTAGCAGCAGGATTGTTAAAGGTTAATAAGTGGTTGAAACCCTAATACAAAATGTGTATACTTATTAATCTTAGGATGTATAGAATGCATAAGGTTTATTGTATAAGGTTCAGGTTTATTCTCTTGGTGTTTTGGTCAACCATAAGATGCGTTCATTCTACGCATTAGATGCTTCTTTTATTAATGATACAACCATACTTTAAAATTCTTGAATCTATGAGAATGTTTTAAGACACTCTTGTGGAAGAATGAGCAGCCTAATGCATATTCATGAGGAAGTGACCACGGACCCCTCCTTATTCCACCTCTGGGAGCCTGTACTTAAACTCAGGACAAACATAGAGAAGTAGTTCTCTTTTGAGTTCTCTGGTCAGTTCTCTTTTGAGCTCTCATCCAGGAGTTCTCCTTGAGGATCGAGTCCCTCATGGGCTCACTCAGATCTTAGTAAAGACCACACTCCTGTACTCCAAGATGACGACCAGCA
Source organism: Prochilodus magdalenae (assembly GCA_024036415.1). Lineage (NCBI taxonomy): Eukaryota > Metazoa > Chordata > Actinopteri > Characiformes > Prochilodontidae > Prochilodus > Prochilodus magdalenae. Next base: position 78,810 of record JAMWET010001996.1, on the reverse strand, counting down.
GAAGACACTTCCAGTACTACAAACAAATAAAAAAAGATTAAGAAAACACATTTCTAATAATAATATTTCAGACATTCAAACTTGACTGGTGAATCTCCTCTCTCCATTCTCCAGGCAGTTCTATGTATTTCTCCTCAGTTTTCTGTTAATAATAAGGAAGGCTAATGCCACCCTGCACTGTGTGTATGAGCTTTTTTTACTCTTCTCCTCCTCCTAATCCTCCTCCTTCTTCTTCTTCTTCTTCTTCTTCTTCTTATAGAACTTGTTAATCCCTTCGCCCTCTCCCTCAGACTAACGGACTCTAGCTTTTAAGGGAAACACTTTTTAATTAACGACAAATCTTAAGCACTAGTTAACAAACTGCTTAGCATTACAAAGCTTTTGGGAAACTCACCCCATAACCTTAAATCAAAATAAACAACCTATATCATATTTCTCAAAATTACACTTTTGTGTGGGTTTTATGTACAAAAACAGTCAGAATTAAAATTTTCATGATAATTTTCCAGTCATTCTTTATTTAAGTGGCCCAGAAGAACAAAAGATACATAGTAAATATAACATACCATTCACAGTCACGCTTCCAGGTTCTTCTTCTACCTCCAAGGCACTATATTTCCACTGAACTATATTTCCACTATCCAGGTCCTCATGATGTTATCGCTACTTGTTATTCCATCAATCACAAACTACCTTGCGGTGTAAACAGCAGTTAGCATATTCAGTAGAGTGAAATACAATACAGTGTTAAGTGTACATTTTGGAAGTAGGGTATGTTGGGGTAGCCAGGTGTACAGTTAAGTGTGTGGTTGTAAACAGCAGATGTATGTATAATAGTGTACAGTGCAGGTAGTGAGAGTAGCAGCTAATGTCCAGGTAAAGCTAAAACAGTCATACAGCTTATAGCAGTATATATAATACCCAGCTCAGATGTTCAAATATAGAGGTCTAATTAAAGGTTTAGTTCAAGGTATCCCTTCACCAGGTATCCCCAAGTTCATCTGACAGCAGCAATAAACAAGTGAAAGCATTCACTCTACTGTAACCCATGCCCTCTTTGCCATGATTCCTCATCCTGGAACTGGAGTACCTCTGCTCCCCTTAGGATCAAAATTAGGAACCTCTATTTAACATTAGCTGTTATTACTGAGGTTATTTTAAACAAGATAGAGTATATAGCTATCCAGTACCATGGCTCACCAGGATTTGACAACAGTGGCTGAAAGCATTACAAAAAACACAACAAAAAACTGACAAGAAATTGGAGTTTAGGGGATATTAATTAAGTAGCAGACTAACAGGATTAGTGAGCCGTTCTATCTTTTTGTGTGATTATATGTATGTAAATTAGCTAACACATACACATGACAATAAAAGTGAAAGTGAGTTAAACTGCTGTAGCTACATATAATCACTTTTCCTGATGGAATACTGTAATAAAACATAATTTATTTTTTGATAGTAAAAAAGGAAATACAGTGCTAACTTATTTATCATTCTGTCCCTTAGTGGACCCATCCAATATAATATAATTTAATTTGTATAAGTATTGTCTAACATCATGATATAAATCATTTCTAATTTCCTTTAACTTTTGGAACATACGTGTTCATTTTTTGTAGACTACCTTTCTGTAAAATTGGGAAAAAATCCTGTGAACATCTGGGATCAGCTTTGCTGATAAACTCCTCTCTGAAAAAGCTAGACCTCAGTAACAATGACCTGCAGGATTCAGGAGCAGAGCTGCTCTCTGCTGTACTGAAGAGTCCACACAGTAAACTGGAGATACTCAGGTGGGATTTCTTCCTTTTCTTGTTATGTGGTGCCTTACCGACATGTCTTCTTACTTCCAAAAAATGTTTTAATGAGTTCTTATCATACACTTAAAAGAAAATCCTTAGATTAGAAATGGTGAGATGGATAAAGCCACAAAGTATATTCCTCCCAACATGACTGTGCTGGGAAACTGAGTAAACCTGACAACAGCAGAAATCTGGTGCTGAGACTAATAACAGATTAACACAACCACTGAAACAGAATAAAGCACTGGGATTTCAGCTTTTCATGAATGTTTTAATTTTGTTTACAAAGACAGCCAAATACAATCATAGCGTTAGGAGCAGGGATTAGTCATACATGTCATTAACCTAGCAGTATATAAGGCAGAAATGTTTTAATTAATAAGTCTTCAAAAATACCACTGCTACAATAGCCCTAATTCCTGCTACCACCCATATTTCATTGTACTTTTTTAATGTTATGTTGAAATGATATAGTACTATAACGTAGTATATTATTTTAAGCAAGCTGTTAAGTTTATTAAATGCTAAAATCATTGACGGCGTACACGTGACCATGGCGTCACTGGGTGGTGAATTGTGGGAAATGGAGTCCGGGAGGTTGGAGATGAGAGGGGAACCCCGAAGTGTGACACATTTTCACATGTCTGCTTTCTAGAGAGTGCTGGTGCATTTTTAAGAATAGAGACACTTATAATAGTAATATATGTTATAAGTTATGAATAAAAACTATGATATATCCAGATGTACACATTTCCGTATGGTAACACTATGGTAAGCCTGAGGTAGATGAAAGATGCAGGGTATATACAGGGCATATAAATACACATATATACACATATACATATGGATGGAAAAATAACAGTAGGTCAGTCTCTGTGTGCAAGTATAAATATGCTAAATGTAAAGAACAGAGTGATGATTGTTCATGGAGATCATCATTTAGATGATTTTGATGAGATGTGCTGAACCAGGTCCATTTACCGATGCATCAGCACTACTGGCTGTTCAGTAGCCTGATTACTTGGGGGAAGAAACAGAGGTGGCTGGTTCTGGACTTTATGCTTTGGAAACTCCTCCCACTTGGCAGCTGTGAGAACAGACAGTGGCTTGGGTGGGTGGGGTCCTTTAGAATCCTCCTGGTTTTACTCAGGCAGCGACTGGTGTATAAATCCAGGAGGTTTGTCTGAACCCACTCTTTTCTGTCTTGCTATCCACTTGTTTGCTTGCACACTGCCTGTCTTTCTCGTCATCTTTTCACCTTGCTTACTACTTTTTCTATTCTCTGTTTCCATAATAAAAAAGAAACCTAATTATCTGGCTACAACTCATTCTCACACTCAGCATCATATCTAGGACTTATAAAAACTAAGAGCTAAATGCTGTAAATGTTGAGCAGCTGTGTTTTCTGCTGCTGTAGCTGCTCATGTTAAGCAGCCTCTGTACCAGTGACTGTAAAGTAGTAGTTTTAAAAGAAGAACTTTAGAATATGTAGTATGGAACTGACTTTGATTATATTCAGCTTGATGCCATTGTAGCTATTATCCCAAACAAGGTAGTTAACCAGCTGGCTAACATCGAGCAGCAGTCTCTGTGGGGGATGGTTGGGGTGTATGGGGTCAGAGGATACGCTGATGACTTTCCTCTCCTGACATATATGTCCTGTATGAGTGGGCAGCTGCGATGATGGGGTGTGAAGTCTTTATCAAATGCTGCAGGGCATTGTAGTTGACAGCAGTGGCACTGCCATAACACACAGTGATGCAGCTTGTAAGGATACTCTGCACAGTGGATAGAAATTACATAGAATATGTTGTGGCAAGTTGACTCTCCTCACCATTTGTGTTAATAATAATAATAATAATAATAATAATAATAATAATAATAATGATATTAAACATATATTGTGCAACCAGTGGTGCACATGTAACTGAAATTTCATTTTACTGTCAGGTTTTTTTGGCTTCATTAAAATTAACATAGAACCTCTACTGCTAAATTAGATTTCTAACATCTTGCAGAAACCAACATCTTTGGCTACAGCTTATACACAACATCATATCTAGGACTTAATAAAAACCATCTTCTCATGTTGTAAGATGTGTTCTCTCTTTGCAGATTACAGTTCTGTAATATCAGGAGAAAGGCTTGTGAAAATCAGGGATCAGCTGTACACGTTGTAAACTCCTCCCTGAAAGAGCTGGACCTCAGTAACAATGACCTGCAGGATTCAGGAGCAGAGCTGATCTCCACTCTACTGAAGAGTCCACACTGTAAACTGGAGATCCTCAGGTGAGATGGCTTATTATTAAGCTAAGCATGCAGTGGCAAGTATGTAACAGTAATGTTGTTAGTATATATCATAGTTTTTCAGTGTCTGCTTTAATAAAATACAGAGAGAAACCCTGCTGCTGTATTCAGTTTATAACAGCTGACAGAAACTTAATTCTTTAGCTACTCACATTCAGCATCACATCTAGAACTTCCAGAAGATCTGCAGTATCATTAATTTCTCACATCACTGGTCCCTCCTATTAAAACTAAAAATGTTACTGGTTTATTTAACTGTTATTCCTATGGTATGTTAGTTGATGAGTATTTTTCATTATTAATTTTAAATTTAATTATAAAAAAAATATAATTGTAGTTTCATAATGCTTCTGTTAGTGTTGATAAAGTGTTCTATTTTTCATTTTGGCTATGGAGAGCTAAAACCGTCACTGCTCTAAGAGTCTGTTAAGTGCTCACCAAGTTTTTCCGTATTGTTTTTTTCCTGAGTGGTGATTTTTATAGTTGCTGAGATTGTTTCCATTGATATATGTTCTCTTAGGAAGTTTTACATTCATTCATGCTGATATTTTTCCTTGATTTCCAGTTCATCAAAATAGTTTTCTTGGCGATGGTTAGCGCCCCCAACAGTGCTTTAATTTTTTCCTTGTTTAAAGTGATTGCTGATGTGTCTCCTGCAGACAGAGTGATGGTGACAGGGGAATGGGTTGATGGAATTAACTTATTTATAACACGTTGCCAGATATGTTGTGTGGGTGTGCGGTACCATAGGGTGTGTATATTGTTGCCTGGGGTGTTTAATGAACAGCATGTACAGATATCAGAGTCTACTCTACTCTATTCCCATTTTAAATATATTTTGCCCAGTGTAGTGCACAATGTGAATGACTTTATACTGTATAAGGTGATGGTTAGTGTTGTTAGTCATGTTAAACATATTTTTAAGAGTGTGCATTCAGAAGTCAGCAGTTGGAGTGACTGAGAGACATCTAACTGAGGTTACTTGGTCTGTTTTAGATGGAATTTATACATTTTAGATAATAGTCTGTTTAAAGAAGAAATTTTGAGAAATTCTGAATTTGACAGATTGAGGTGTAATATGCTTTTTTGTCTTTTAGATTTAAAATAGATCTAGTTACTATCAAGGCCCTGTGTTGTTAATAGATAGTTCTGTAATATATGATGCATGTGTGTTATACCTTTTCCTTTCATTTGTTCAGAGTTAGTGATTTTTTGGTGGCAGGGTTGTGCCATAGAGGTGAGTTTTTAATAGGTGAAAGTTTGGTATTTGTGCAAATATCCACCAGGCTGTCACAGCTGCAGCTACTGTTAAGTTTTTGAAACAATGTTAGGGTTAGAGTTAGTTTGGTCCAGTTGATAGAAGAATTAGATATTTTAAGAATATAATAATATTGTTCAGGAACTGACATGAGATATTTTTGCAGTAGTAAATGTCATCTGCATATAGACAGATTTTGTATTCTACAGTTTGTGTCCTACAGAGGGGGGAGAGAGGATAGGATAATTAATTACAGACTAATCAGACTTTTATTTCTCTATCTTCTCTCCTTTTCTTTGCTTGTCCTGCTATTTGGTGTTGACCCAAGGAGGATGGGTTCCCCTTTTGAGTCTTGGTTCCTTTCGAGGTTTCTTCCTTTTAAACTGAGGCTTGGCTTGCTTACTGGGGGCTCCAGATTCTTTGTAAAGCTGCTTTGTGACAACATCTGTTGTAAAAAGTGCTGTATAAATAAATGTTGACTTGACTTGACTTGATTTCCTTGCCTAGTACCTCTGTGCAGTGTGAAACTTGGTGATATTAGTCCATTAGTATTGACTGGGGCCTTGTGTGCACTGTAAAGAATTGTGAATCATACGGCACTGACCAACCTCTTCCACAGTACAGTGAACAGTGTTCTTATAAATAGTAAAAATAGTGTGGTTTTACAAATACAGTTTTAACAGCAGGCAGCCGAGTGTATGAAAATGCACCATTAGCAAATTCAGCGGAATGAGAGACTGATAGCAAGCAGCCGAGTGCATGAGTCAACTCACTCACCACAGTTGCAGCCTGTAGCGGTGTGGGAATAGAGGAGAGGGCTCGCAGCAGCGTATAGCAGTAGGCAACCAGTAAGAGAGAGCCAGAAAGCAGACAATGGACAGTCCGCCGGTAGATGAGGAGATGACGAAGAGCAGTAGTGAGCAGCCAGCAGAAGTCACAGAAGCCGGTAAGTAGGCAGTAAGCAATCCACTGATAAAGCAGCATGCAAGCAGTTTTTGTGTGGCAGCGGACTACAGGTCCAAATTAGCATCCAGAAACTAGCCAGGTCCAGCAAAAAAGATTAATATAGTTAAAGGGGATGGAGGGAAACTTGGCGAAAAAGTTAGTGGAGGAAAAAATGTTCAAAAAAAGTTCAGAAAAAGTTCAGTGAGAAGCGGCAGCTGCGCACAGCGTTCTGTAACCGGAATTGGAAGTACATTGTATCAGTACGTTTTCCCTTTTGCCTTCAAGACAAAAATCATGGAATATTACACCAATTTAGTAATGTACATAATTGAAAATTTGAAAAATCTGAAAACGAGAGAGGAGAGAGGACATCCTTGCGTAGTACCTCTGTGCGGTGTGAAACTTGGTGTTATCAGTCCATTAGTATTGACTGTGGTTTTGTTTGAAGTATAAAGAATTTTAATCTGATCTGTAAATGATTCTCTAAGTCCCACTTTATTTAATGTAGCAAACAGAAATTTCCAGTTGACTTTATGAAAGGATTTCTCTATGTCTAATGTGATTATTGCGGTTTCTGATTTGTGTAGCCATGTGTATCAGGTTAAGTAGTCTGTGCATGTTAGTGGTTAAGTGTCTTACTTTGATGAAGCCTGTCTGGTCAGGATGTATGAGTGAAGGGATGACTGTATCCAGTCTGTTTAACAGGGTGTAACTTAGAAGTGTTTTGTCTGTGTTAATGAGTGATAATGGGCGATAACTGGAGGGTACAGTAGAATCTTATTAGGTTTGAAGAGAAGTGAGATTGTCTCAAAGAGAAGTGAGATTGTCTCAAAGTCTCATGTTATGTTTAATTTCCTATATCATTCTTTTGAAAAGTGGAGCGAGTAATGATTATAAAACTCAGAGGGCAGTCCACCAGGACCAGGTGCTTTACTGTTAGACATCTTACAGAGGGCATCACAGATTTTCTCTGGTTTCTTCCTTTCTAACGTGTGTTTTTGTACTTAAGTTGTACTTAATCTTGGTAGGATAGAAAAAAGGGAAGAATACAAATATATACACACTAATACACAATAATAATTTAAAAAATAAAAAGGATGTCCAGAGTAGCAACTTTGAAAAGAGAAAAAGAGAAGAGAAATAAAAAAGGAAAAAAAAACAATAATACATGACTTTAAGGCTTTTATGACTTAAAACAACAACTTTAAGGGACAAGGTGAAGAGCAAGGAGCAGGGAGGGAGGAAAAAAATACTCCACACACACACATCCATATACGTATGTATGCACAGTTAGACATACATACACCTACACACAGTCAAGAGAGAGAGAGAGAGAGAATAACCAGCCGTCAACATGTAATTTGTCGACAGAAATGACTTTATGCTTCCGGTAATTCCTAGATCCTTGCCTTTAGGTTCTTTTCCTTTACTCCTGATGTTTGTAGTGGTAATGATAGGTTGTAGTCTCTTATTTGATTGCTTCTTTCCTCCTTAATGGTGTGCTCAGTTGAATGTAATAGATGAAGCTGATTGCTGTGAGATTGTTGATCCTGAAATCTTTTAGAACATCCTCTGGATTTTCCGGGGTGTGCTCGGGAATACCAGAACAATGTTGTCTCTAATGCTCTGTGCTTGTAAGTCCAGGATTGTTTCTTTCATTTGTTTGTTTTTCTTTTGTAACTGATGAAAGTTGCATTGTGAGTTCATTAAGGGAATGCTGCAGAGTTTTGTTTTCTTTAATGAGGGTTAGGATTCATTCTTTGCTGAACTCCAGGCTTTCATAATTGCTTGGAATTCTTTGTGTAACGTTTTGACCAAATATATTCCATCATCTAGGTGCCAAGAGTTTGCTGTTAATAGAGAATAAGATACGAAGTTGGTGCCACATCTCATCTGTCTCCCTCTTTGTCCTCCTCCTCTCTGCAGGTTATCTGGTTGTATGGTCACAGAGGAAGGCTGTTCTTATCTGGCTTCAGCTCTGAGTGTAAACCCCTCACACCTGAAAGAACTAGACCTGTCCTACAACCACCCAAGAGATACAGGAGTGAAGCTGCTCTCTGCTGGACTGGAGGATCCACACTGCAGACTGGACACAATCAGGTACGGGCAGATATGTGTGTGTGTGTGTGTGTGTGTGTGTGTGTGTGTGTGTGTGTGTGTCAGTTAATAAACTATTATAAACTGTATATAACTGTAGTAAACAGCAGTCATATAGTACTATAGTACTAGTACTATATTTCTGTTAACATTCCCAAGTTGTTGTAATGTACCTGTAATAGATTATTAAACCTCCTGAAAATGAGTCCGCTTTTGTATTATATGTCAGTGGTCTGCATATTGCATACTGACCGATAAAAATGCTCTTGCTCTTCAAATTAATTTAATTAAATTAGCATGATGGAAATGAAGTAGGACCATCAAGTGAAACACTGTGTATACAGTGTAATTTCAGAGAATTAACGAGAGTACTGAGCACAGGCTCACCACAAGAATGTGTCTTAACTCTGCTGCTAAAAGTTTATCATACGTCACTGACCAGCCTCTACCACAGGACAGTGGAGAGTGTCCTTCTAAGCATCATTATAATCTGAGGAGGTGGAACAGCATTCTAGGATAGTAGGGCCATGAAGTGGGTCATGAAAACTCGTTAGAATGTTGTATACAAAAAAGCTATAAAAAAATAAGATAAAGATTAGGCAAAGGGAGGTCTGAATAGTGTGGTTTTACAAATAGAGTTTCATTAGTCAAGGCCTTTAAGTCAAAAATGTATGGAATGCTACACCAATCTAGTCATGTAGATTTAATTAAACTATGAGATGTATACAAATTCAGAGTCAGTTTTCTTTAAGCGTAAGAAAAATTATAGTATGTAACAGCTGACTTGATCTTTCTATTAGTCCTTTAGTATTAGTAAATAATAGTAATTTGTTAATCGAAGGCCAGATTAGGATCAGTTGTGACAGAGGCTTTTTAAGAATGTACCTGGTACGACTAAGAAGCTATTAGGATTAAGCATTAATGCACACTAGCAACTTTTTGGACAAAGAAGAAGAACTTATGTTTTGTCTGAGTTGAGTAGGTCAGTATGCCTTGTACACAGATGGTACCTAGTAGTAACATGTATAAGGTAAATGATATAGGTCCTAAGACAGAGCCCTGTGGAACACCATATTTTATTTTTTCTGTGAGCAGGTGGTTCATCATCTACATTTACAAACTGGTAGTGATCACTCAGGTAAGATCTGGACCATAAAAGAGCTTTTCTAGTGACTTCTGCAAGGATTTCCATCCTATCTAGTAGGATAGAGTGGTCTATTGTGTCATATGCTACACTAAGATCAAGCAGGACCAGTGAGGATATGTTTACTGTGTCAGCTGATACTAGAAGATCATTTACAATTTTCACTAGTGCTGTCCCCATGCTATGATGAAATTTACAAGGTAGACACAGGAATAGACAAAACCAGACTAGGCTTTTGTGATTTTGTGAAAACGGCTGCCAGACCAGAGAGATGAGTAAATCTTGCACTGTTTAATTTTAGCAACACCTTGAGGAAGACTAGGTTCTGCTTTCCAGAACCTAGTCTTAGTCTGTCCTAGTTTGTCCGGGTATCTCCCAATGTTTTTAAGCTCACTGTAGCTTGGAGGTTAGGCTAAATAATCCACCACTGGCCTGTGAGGATGATTTGACAGTGTAAAAAGCAGTAAATTCCAGCAATGCAGCCTATTTCATCTACTTGCGTCTAGTCACACATGTGGAAAGCTGAGAATTTTCAACTTTGCCTTTCCACATTTTCCCCTTTTCTACCAATTCCAGTGCTGGTGTCCAGTCCTCCCATTCTGCACAACGTGTTACTTTTCACTGAAAAAGGCAAGACCAATAAACTACCCAACAAATCCCTCGTATCTGCTACCACCATTTTGAATTCAGACGGAAAACAAGCCTGCCTTAAAAGTTACATAACCTACTGCTCATACTTTCAGTCAGTGATATTATCACTCATATTGTCAGTCATATTGGCCTTCCCGAAGGTGTAATGTGACACTTTTCCCTCAACATTAGTCCTACACACTGGAAATCAAAACGTGGTTGGTTGATTCCACTCTCACTTTTTAATTATGTTTTTGGTTAAGCAGACACTCCACAATGTAAGGCCTGACCGATGGGAAAGCAAACCTCACTGTGTCCACTTATATTCTGCCTAGATACCACACAAGCAAAAGTACTGATTGGGTAGTTTCTTAACTGTTAAAAACTGCTTTATGCCCAGCCACTTACAATTACAAACCTAACTGTTACAACAGGTACAGAAATGACATACAACCATTATATGAAATAAAAATGTACTGTAAAATCTGTACTACAGATTTTGTTTATATTTAAATCCTTAGGCTCTCAGATTACCACAGGCCTAGACAGTAGACCCAGATGGGTCATCAGCTTAGAGCAAAAACTTGATTTCAGAGACTTATGGAGTGAGACCAGGTGCTGCAGAGCACTTTGAAGCTGTGGCCAGAGGTGGAGAGGAAAAGTGCTTAAATACATGTTGCCTAGTAACAGTACTTTTTGGAGTAAAATTACATCAGAACTTTTACACTTGAGTTAGACTGGAGTTCATTTCTAGTCAAGTACTTTTACTTCTCCTTTACAAACCTTTACAGAATACATATAAACGGGTCTATCAGCTCATAAACCAATACAATGGAAAAAAAATATATTTTAGTTTAAGGGGTTATTATCTGCTGATGTATCTGCCTCCTGAAACCTGCTGAGATGAATCTCCACCCAGAGGTAGCTGCTGTTAGTTGACTGCTAGCTAATCTAAGTTAAGAATGTGCTGTTTCCTTTGGACTTTTCTTCATACTTTGTTGTAATAGAATAAAATGACTGTGGTTTATTAAACATTAAAGCTCTCCATGAGTCATCCTGTTAGTGCCAGCACCATGACAAATCTGCAGGAACTGTGTGAGGATATTCAAGATGCATGGGATGGATTATCACAGGACACTATTAGGAACCTCTACAACTCACTTGCTGAGACGTCTGGCATGTTGTGTTAGTAAAAATTTCGGGGTGACGCCATACTGAGGGACACAACTTCTGTATGTGTAGCCCAATACATATTGATAATATCAGTCTAAATGTATCATCATTTATAGTTCCTGGTAACCTTTATCTTCCTTCCCAACAGCTCTGCAATCCCACACTTCTTTCTGGTGCAGCTATTCCTTTGATGGTTGTATTTGCAGGTCGTGATTGTAGATGTACAATACAGTAACTAAATTCCTTAAATAGTTTACCAATACAGTACTTATTTACTCTAACCTGAATCATTTAAATTACTAAATATTTTTTATGCCCATTGCAGCCAATGACACATTATTCTTTGCAGCATGAGATGGTGCATTGTCATGCATGAAGATGATTTTGCTACAGAAGGCACGGTTCTTCTTTTTGTACCATGGAAGGAAGTGGTCAGTCAGAAATGCTATATACTTTATCAAGGTCATTTTCACACATTCAGGGACCCTAAAAGGGCCTACCAGCTTACTCCCCATGATTCCAGACCAAAACATGACTTCACCACCTCCTTGCTGATGTTGCAGCCTTGTTGGGACAGGGTGGCCATGCACCAACCACTACTCCATCCATCTGGACCATACAGGGTTGCACGACACTCATCAGTAAACAAGACTCTTTGGAAATTAGTCTTCATGTATGTCTCGGCCCACTGCAGCCATTTCTGCTTGTGAGCACTGGTTAGGGGTGGCCGAATAGTAGGTTTATGCACAACTGCAAGCCTCTGGAGGATCCTACACCTTGAAGTTTGCAGAACTCCAGGTGCACCAGCAGCTTCAAATACCTGTTTGCTGATTTGTAATGGCATTTTAGCAGCTGCTCTCTTAATCCGATGAACTTGCCTGGCAGAAACCTTCCTCATTATACCTTTATCCGCACAAACCCGTCTGTGCTTTGAATCAGCCACAAATCTCTTCACAGTACGATGATCCTGCTTTTGGTTTCGTGAAATGTCTTATGTTTTCATACCTTGTCCAAGGCATTGCACTATTGGATCCTTTTTCTTTCCCATATTGTGTGAAACCTGTGGCCTGCTTAATAATGTGGAACGTCCTTCTTAAGTAGTTTTCCTTTGATTGGGCTCACCAGGAAAACTAATTATAATAGGTGTCTGATATTGATTTCAGTGAGCCAAAGAACCCTAAGACACAATACCACCCATGAGTTTAATTGAAAAGCTTAAAATTAAATCTTTGACACTTAATCCAATAAGCATAATAATTTGTGGTGTAATTCTTTCTTTCTTTCTTTCCTTTTTTCTTGCTCCCTCTGTAATCGCCACTTATTCAATATAATCAATCAATAAATAAAAGGAATAAGAATGTGTGTGTGTGTGTGTGTGTGTGTGCAGCAGTCTCTGAGCTCCCCTAGCAGGTAGGGTAGTGTCAGAGAGGCTGGTTAATGTGGGATCTTTATTCCTGAATCTAATACAGAATTCTTTACGGATCTCAGTCAATTTGGGACATTCGGTCAGGAAGTGCAGCTCTGCTTCTACTGAGTTAAGTTGGCGCTGCTGGCAGGTTCTGTTTGCCTGAGGCACCCAGGATCTCCGGTGCCTGCTGGTCTCTGTAGCCAGGCTGTGCTGACTGAGTCTGTACCTGGTCAGGGTGGTTCTCAGTTTCAGATCAGTCACTGTGCTCAGGTACTCTGCCACAGTGTTCTGTCTCTTTAGGGCCGGATAACATTGTATTTGTTCTGGAATTGGGTTCTACTTTCCCAGTGTTCTGTCTATGTTCTCTCAGATTGGCAGTAATTTGGTTGATTCTGATCAGATTTGTTGTGTTGTTCTGGTCCTGACTCTGTTGAGTGATAGTGAGTGTTAGTGAGTGTGAGTTTACACAGATATTAAACGGTGTTGGGCTTAAACAGCAGCCCTGTCTCACTCCGCACTCCTGGGAGAGGGAGTTTGTTTGTTTGGTGTTCTCTTTAAGCTCCTGCTCAGTAACTGATTCTGGTTCTGGCTCTCTTTAATAGCCGGTTCTGGTTCCTCAAGCTTTCTTTTTAGGTCATCTTGTTCAGAATTTGGTTTGAATTCTTCTTGAATAGAGTTTGGAAATGAGTTGTCCATATTGTCAGCTGGTGGGTGGGTGTCTCTGTCTGTGTTTGTGGGTCTGTTGTTGTTGTTCTTGTGCAGCTCATCTTTTAGACGTGTGATCTCTCTCTTCAGGTCTTGTTTTATTTGGTCCAGTTCTGTTCCTGAGTTCACCTGAACGTTTGTGAGTTCAGTGTTCAGTGCTTCGTTCTCCTGTGTTAGGGTCTGTATGTCTCCTTTCAGCTCCAGCTTGTTGTAGTTCAGAAGTGTGGACTGAACTGTTGGGGTCACCAGTGCTTCCTCACTGCCCTGCATCATCACGGTTCCGTTCTGATCCAGATTCACTGTCAGAAGCAGATTTTCAGTTTTTTCTGGATCTTCAGAAACGTGTATCTGACGGCCTTTGCAGATCCCTGGTTTAGTGGTGAGTGAAGTGTGTACATATAGCCGTATGCCCTGCTGCACTGCGCTCAGTGTAGAACAGCAGGTTAGTGATGGTGCTCCTGCCTCTGATTACACTGCAGTCTCTGTACAGAGTCTACGGGTTCTCTCTCTGGGTCCTCTGTTTGTACTGCTGTCTGCTGCACTCAGACTGGATCTCTGTGGGGAACTGGAAGGTGCGGGAAAGCGGAGCTGCTGCTGCCGCCATTTTAATACAGTGTAGCAGGGTATTAAAAATTGCCAGCAGCTCAGCCGGCCAATCAGAGGAGGCTCCCAGTAACTGTCAGCTAAGCTGCTGCAGGGCACTTAGCATACTTAGCACTTAGCATACTAGGCACACTTAGCAGACTTAGCATACGTAGCACCTAGCACACTTAGCACTTTGCACATTTAGCTCTTAGCATACTTAGCACTTAGTACACTTGGCGCTTAGCATTCTTAGCACACTTAGCGCTCCTAGCATACGTAGCACTTAGCATGCTTAGTTCTTAGCATACTTAGCACACTTAGCTCTTGGCATACTTAGTACTTAGCACTCTTAGCACCACAGAAATTTAAAAGCACTCTCTCTCCCTCTGTTTCTCTTTCTTTTTTTCTCTCTCTCTCTATCCATCTAAACTCATGTTTCTTGCTCTCTCACTGATTCTTTCTCTCTCTAGTCACCATTTATTAATTTTCTCTTTTTCTCTCAGGGTGGATCATGTTGGAGAGAAGTGGATGAAACCAGGACCAAAGAAATGTAAGTACACCACACACACCACACACACACACTTACAGCCTGCACTGTTATGACAGTATTAGTATGTAGAATCTCTCTCTCTCTCTCTTTCTCTCTCTCTCTCTCTCTCTCTCTCTCTGTTAATTTCTCTTCTTGTGTTTAGATTCCTGTGAGCTCACACTCGACCCAAACACAGCACACAGACGTCTCTCTCTGTGTGAGGAGAACAGAAAGGTGGTCCGTGTGAGAGAGGAGCAGTCGTATCCTGATCATCCAGAGAGATTTGATGGCTGCCCGCAGGTTCTGTGTAGAGAGAGTCTGACTGGACGCTGTTACTGGGAGGCTGAGTGGAGCGGAGATGTTTATATAGCAGTGACTTATAAAGGAATCAGCAGGAAAGGAGGATTGTGGAGTGACAGTGTGTTTGGAGGGAATGTAAAGTCCTGGAGTCTGTTCTGCTCTAATAACAGTTACTCTGTCTGTCACAATAATAACAGTACTGATCTCTCTGCTCCCTCCTCTCAATCTAACAGAGTAGGAGTGTATCTGGACTGTCCGGCCGGCACTCTGTCCTTCTACAGCGTCTCCACTGATACACACACACTGACACACTTACACACAGTCAACACCACATTCACTGAAGCGCTTTACGCTGGGTTTAGACTTATTACTACTGACTCCTCAGTGTGTTTGAGACCCTAGCAACCACCTGGGCTACCCTAGTAACCATCTAGGAACACCAGTGCAACCAACTGGAATGCCCTAGCATCCCTGTAGGAACTGTTGTTTCTTTTTCTTGCTTCCGCACCAACGGGTAGAATCAGGAGACTGAAACCTGGAGATGTTGGAGTAGTTTATTTCAAGGCGATCACAGTTCACTCACAGCTCTCGTCCAGTACAATCCAGTCCAAAGAAATAAATTTGTCAGAGTTTATATACACCGTTTCACCACCCCCTTAATGTACAAAAGAATGTGTACTTATCTGGTTTTACCAGATCGTCAGCTCTCCTCCACATTGATGTTTTGACCTATAACCTGTAGAACCCTGAAGGCAACATTCTCCCAGGGACTCTGGAGCTTACCAGCGTTCCTTACAGTCTTGTTAGATGTTTTTAATAATTGTTTATTTGTTCTAACATGTCATTCCTACCCCAAAGATCAGTTTCAGTGTATGTACATATTTTATATTACAGGTTATTACAGATTTCCACCATGATGGTGTTTGTGTTTCAGTTAACGAGTTGATCCTTTAATGTTAGAACTGAAAGATATTTGTATTTCTGTAGATCTTTGTAGTTGTAACGATGGCTAGAAGTGTATGTAACTGTTATTATGGGATGTTCAGTTCATAGCGTGACTGATAAACAGAACTACACTGTGTAAAGAACACTGTATCCTGATCGTTCTCTTAACTGTGTAACAGTCTGCATGAACGTTCCAGCCTCTGCTACTGAGAGCTAGTGAGCTAGATTTGTGTTGTTCCTACATCGTTACATGTTGTACATAATTCAGTAGAACCTCAGACAGCTGTGCACATTAGAACACATATGAGCTGTACATTAGAAATACAGGCGTGCAGGAATAAACTGTACAGGTACAGGAATCACCTGTTTTTAGAAATACAGTAAATTATTGTTATTATTACTGTAATTGTATTAATTGTAGTTCAGTATAATTACTGTAAATAAAGAATGTAAATAAATCTGTTACAGCACAGTTCTTCAGCTTCCTCTACCTCATTCATCACTGGTCACCGGACTGCTGCTGACCAAGTGTTATTAGTGTGATAAAACATTCTCAGCTTGGTAGTCACACTAACATGGTAGTTTATGGTAGAGTGTGTGGTGCTGGTAAGAGTATATCAGATACAGCAGTGCTGCTGGTTTTCATACATGTTTCTGACAGTTGAGGGTGGTCACTCAGAGTTGAGGGTGGTCACTGAAAGTTAAGTTGGTCACTCAGAATGAAATGGTCCACCACCCAGAAATGTCTGGCCAAGTGTGATTCAGTAGTCATATAATAAATACAATTCTAATAAAAAAATAAAAATAAAAACTAATGTTTCTGTTTTCTTAATTGACATACAGATTTCCATAAAATGTCAGTAATGATCTGTAAATAATTATTAATAAATTAATAAATTATCCTTTTTCTGTACAATTTTAATGTAAAACCTTGTCCCTTTTATATTTATGAGTTATTTAAACTCTAATTTTTTGAGTGGGTGAGCTGCTGCTGCTGCTAATCACTAGCAGGGGCTGTTACCTGGATTATCACCTGTGTAGCTTGCTAGCTTGTTCCTGCCCTCAGTCAGTGTGAGTTAGTCTTAAACTCAGTCAGTCACCATGTTTCACGTCTGTGTGGCATCAGTGACATACCTGCTGGTCTCACTCAGATTTAAACATATGGTGATAATTATCTTTAATCTCCACCAGCAGCTGAGGTCAGTGTTTGACCCTCAGAGCAGCTCATCTCTTCATTTCCTAGAACCATCACAGCTCAGTCAGACAGCAACAGTCTGAATAAAGGTTGACTGGTTGATGTGCTACATTCTAAAAACTGCACCTCAGTGTGTTAACAGATCTCAGCTTGAAGTACAGTTTGGAGTTCGTCCATGAATCTTGATGAACTTGGATGAACACAAGCTACAAATAAAAACTCCACCGTTCAAGTTCACCAGTAAAAGCTGCTTTGAGTCTTTATGCTGATGTTGGTGAAGTTTTAGTTTATCTTCATGCTGATATTTAGAAATAGGACTTTAACAGAGTTGGTTTAGCACTGTTAAGTCTTGACTGTGTTAGGGTTAGGGTTAGGGGATGTTAGTATTAAGAGATTAAACTCTACATTGTTGAGGTAGGGCAGCACCCACAATATTTATATGAAGTCATGTGTCATTCTGTAGTCCAGGACTAAGATGGATTTCTCTATGGCCAAAATGAATGAGGGTTTTCAAAAAATCACCTGTATCTCTCCCTGTGGTCAAGAAAAATATTCAGAACTTTTTTGATTTGTGTACATTTTGTCCTGAATATCCCTGGATCCGCAAAATTACCAGGTCGTTAAGGAGTCATAATGACTTCAGTCAGAGATGGAGGGTGGGTCAGTGAAGGAGGGTGAATCAGTGATGCAGGGTGAATCAGTGATGGAGGGTGAGTCAATGATGGCCAGTCACTGACATTCCTGAATATTATAGTCCAGAAAGTTGATAGATCATCATCTACTGTCCCTAAATACACATCAGATTTTACTTTAACAAATTTAACTAATTCATGAATTAATGTGTTCTGTAGAATCTATTATACTCATCAAACCACTACACACTTACGCACTAACATCAGCAGTTCAAAATGTTCAGGAGGAATTCAGAAGGTGTCTTCTCTGCTTCTTCTTTAAAGGATTAAAGCTGACATAATAAGATCCAGTCCTCTGGGTTTAGATCTAGATAAAAAGTTTAGACTACAGTTTAGACTACAGCCAATTGTTTGGAAAGTTCTTTCCAAGATCCAGAGATCCAGAAGATCCAGAAAATCCATTTCATTTCTTCTTATAAGTTCCATTTCTGACTCATAACTCTATTTCTGGGAACTCTACATTCTGAGGTGCACCAGCTCAAAAATGTATAAATAATTTAAAAATGTATGTTAAATTATTAATATTCAGCAACATTTACCATGTTATGCTATGTATTTTTCACCTTGTTCCCTAGAACAGTGTTCCAGCACTTGTAGTAAAATACACCCTGTGTGTGCATTGTATGATTGCCCTACTCCCAACACACTGGATCCAACTAATCCACTAATTAAACAACCTGAGTCAAAATGGAGGTGTTTTGGCAGAAACCAATACAATGTGCAGTATAGGGGGGTTCTCCATGACCCGGGTCAGGAATCACCGTCCTAGAAGTAAGGTAGAAACAGCAGCGGCCACCTGCTGGCCAAAGCTGAGATAGCATTGTAATTGTTAGTTCCCCAGATTTTTATCACCTGCTCCTGGAATGGCAAGGAGACTATATAGCCTGCTGGTCCAAGTTGGTGTATCATGCTTATCATCACTGCATTTTGTGTTCATGGCTTTAGTTAACCTGTGTCTCCTGTGCTGCGCTGTAATTTTCACTAATTAGTGGGAAATATCTCAGATTTGTATTCTGATGTTTGTGCAGTAGTTGGTGTCTGTAGTAAGTGCCTGTTTTGGCAGTAGTGCAGTATTTTGAATTGCTTGGGTAAGCATATTTGTTGAATTTTCTCTGAAACATGATTGTACTATCTGTGTTGGGAGTATTTACACTGAACAGAAATATAAATGGAACTTCAGATTTTTCTAGAATCAAGGGTCCGCCTTACACATGTGCTAACATGAAAGGGAGTAAAGCGACATCTGACCTGCATATAAATATATACATATACAGCTGTGTCTGCATGTGTCTGTTTATGTTCAAATCAGAGGTGAATCAGATTGGTGAGTGAAGGAATTCTACATAGACAGACTTTGATAGAATATTAATCTACATTTATTAAGATTAATAAAGTAACAAACGTCCTGTATTTTAGATATTAATAGAGATAAGGACAAACAACAAATCTACACAATCTCTTCTCTGGGTTTCAGGAGTGTTAATTTACTCCAAGGGGGTCAGATACCATAATGCCAAGTATATGTGCGCACCAAACTTTGACTGTGCAGTGTTTGAAGAGGTGGGCTACAGGGTGGGGACAAAACAGAGAGCAGCTTGACACAGGCGGCCGTATCCGAGCAGAACCGACTGTGGATATCAGTTTCGGATTTCACACGGTAAGTTCGTAACTTCACAGTAGTTTTTATTAAATAAATGTAAACTTAACGTAAATATTATTCAACTAAAATCAGTTACGAATTAAACGCCTAGTCTAACTTACCAAATAACTGATATTGAAACACGTCAAGACAAACATCAAAGTAGATAAATAATATAATAGCTCATGAATAAATAAATCTGAATATGCAGAAATATTGTGTACATGTAAATTGTTGGTGTAATTTCGCATATGATGGCAACAGTTTATTAATGTATGTATTCAGTATATGTCCAAAAGTATCAAATTACTTGTCATATTTATAATTGTTATTTTATACATAACAAAATACTTATACAGAGTAAGTTTGTATGTCCTTGACTAGACGTAATTTTTTTGGGGGAAAAAATATATTTTTTTCAATTGAAAGAAATGTCCTACTTGATGTTATAAGGCATACTCTGTTCATTAATCCATAAACAATAAAAAAATCTACAAACAATACGAATTACAGCTTCCTAGTGTCCAGTTCTTAAATAATACAGGGCGAACATATTAGAATTATTTTACAGATATTATTTTATTTTTTCTGAAACCAAATTGATTAATAGTACGAAAACCTATTGAAAACTATTAAACAGTGATTGAAAACTGAGTGTTTTTACTGCATTCTAGAGAACAGTATCACTTCAGATTTCTTTACGGCAGTAGTGATAGTAGTGAACTAATATTTCATGATTCAGGCTGTTTATTTGTAATAGCTTATGTAATAAGCTCCTGTGAAGGAGCTTTCAGGGGATCAGTGGTCAGTGGTCACCAACCTTCTTCCTGGAGCTCTACTCTAGTTTAGTTCCAACCTGTGTCTAACCTGCTCCCACATAACATGACAATGATCGGCTCAACTGAACAGAGGTTTCACTGGGATCTTTGCTAAATCTCGAGCGACCTCAAAATAGGTTTGTCTGTTGTGCTGTTAAACGGAAGTTGTGTTTCAGCAAGCAAGGAGTCTAGAAAGAGCATCTCTCCGAGCTGACTGTATGAGACATTCATTATATGATATGGACAAACTACACTGTAAACAACGCATGTGAAATAATATATAAATACATAATAATATAAATTTGTAATAAAATTTATATTAAAAATTATGTAAAATTTATATGCAACAGAAATGAAGCCACATGATTTTACCAAGTTATGATTGGGTGACACAGGTCAGGACTAGGGATTTCTTTAAGATACCAGATGTTGGTCCACATGTTATAAGGAAAATATTGTAACTACATAATGTAACTGTAGTCTATGATGAGTGACTAATGGACCACTGTGACCAGTTTTTCCACCTTCCACTTTTTTTCTTGTCATATGTCACTGTTTTTCCAGAGTCTAATATTCACAAACTGTAATTTTTCAATTTAGCGGAGCTCACGGATAAGTAAAATTAGAATAAATTCTGCAGGATGAATAGGTAACTTGCAGGTAGGTAACTTGTTCCATCAATGAGGACTTTGATCCGTGTAATGATGGCAGCTCTTACCCTACTACATCTGTCTCTCCTGCTGAACTGATCAGCTGTATTATCTGTATTAGGATGGGGAATGGATCATGTGTATGTGTGTATGAGATTTTAGAGGTTTCACACTTCTTACACTAGAGGGAGACATACACCGGGAGATTAGGCAGGATAAACAAGTGTTAAAACTGAAAGTGAACTCTGAGAGGAAGACGTCATTAGAGGATCAGGCGAGAGTACAGACGGTGAGTTTTAGGGTAATTATAAAGTTGTTAAGTTGTTAAATATGTTTTATAAAGTTGTTAAGGTGATAGATATATGTTAGTATGTAGTATATGTAGTAGTGTAAAGCTGGTAAAGTTCTGTGTTTGTATCTAATGATTATTGAATGTAACTCAGTTGCGCATTATATTTTTAACCTGGTCTACAAGTTGGCTGATTGTAGAACTCAGAAACTGCGCAGCAGACGCAGCACGTACACGCCTTTATGTGGATGTGTGTACAGAAGTACTGTAAGTCAGCTCAGTCTTCAGTCAGTAAGATCAGGCAGGGTTTATATGAACTGGATATTTAGAAGTTTATACTTTTATCTCCTTATATAGCGTTTAATGTTACAATGTGAATTTCATTTGTATTGTGTGCATGACGACTAGCATGTGGTGGTCGTGTATCATGAAAACTTAAACGGTTTCCATGAAAACCGTTAGGTTGGCTCAAATCCAGAAGTCCTCCTTGTTTGGAGCGTCGTATATAAGATCCGTTGACTCTCCGCTGCAGAGAGGATATTCCGCCTGTAGGTGGCACCTAAGCCTTTTCTCCTCCTCCTCCTCCTACTTCTACCAGCCCCGCTCTCCACGAAGCAGTGTGGTAGCTGCACTGAGAGCGCGCACGGTTTGACTGTGGCTCCATCAAGTAGCGTAGCTGAGGAGTTCTTCCCTTCATCACGCAGCACTAACACATTACAGTCATTAACACCAGTCCTGTATTTGCTGCAGTGAAACGTGCATGAACACTGAAATCTCCATAGACAGTGATTCCTGCTTTTAGTTAATTATTTCAAACTAGTTAATGCAGAATGCAGCTGTACTCCTATGGAGGACCGAATCTGCCAAAATAAAAAATAAATAAATAAATAAAACACTAATACTTAAATTAAAATGGTAAAGAAATAATGATGGTAAATCTAAAAATAAATAAATAAGCATAGAAATAAGTATATCAATAAATAAAAAACTTAAATGAATGTGTAATGTGTATTTATTTTGTTATTTGTGTTACTTAATGAACATTTTTATTTTAAATTAATGTATTTACCTAATTATTTATTAATAAATTCATTTATTAATTTGATATATTTTATATATTTTTGTTTTTCCTTACCCTTATGGTAATAAAGGGGCTGTCAATCCATGACGTCAGTGTGTCTTAACATTCCTATTGGTTGATCGACAGCAGATTCCGTGGATCGATTGTCTTGCTCCATCAGCAGTAACTGAACACCACAGTGCACTAATGTCTGCTTACAGGCAACAGGTAGCAAGAGACCTGAGACTCTTAGCTGACCCTGCTGAAAATGCAAGTGCAGATCATTTACTCTGTCGAGTGGAGGCTGTGGCTGGCAGTTTATTCCATTTTGCTACATCTTCTGATACAGAGATCGACCCCATAGCGTTCACAAATTTGGAGGATGTAGTTCATCGTCTTTCCCTGCTAAATTCAGATCATGCAACACCTGGAAGCTGCCTCTCTGAGCAGATCCGACACCGACCTGCGCCCCGACTTTTAGCCTCTCGGAGTCTTTCACCCGAACGCATAGCCAAGCTACATAGCTCTGCTCGAAATCAACTCCTGTCGTTCTGCACTTGATTCCTAAGCCTGAACATGAAAAACACGCCTCCTCATTATCATATAGAAGAAAAACTGAAATAAATAAATAAATAAATAAATTCATTAAAAAAATAATTAAATGTATAATTAAATTATATTTTATGTAAAAATAATATGTATTAAATGAATTGATTTTAAAATTACCATGTTGAAATAATATATGCAGAAAATATATATAAAATGAAGGGAGACATTAATAAAACATTAATAAACAGTACAAGAATAAATAAAATGAGGTCTATATAAATGCAAGAAAAGGAAATAAGCCTATAAATACAATCAAAGCAAGCAATATATACAAATTCTAGTTACTTTTATTTAAATGTTAATTTTATTTAGTCTTTTATTTATTTATTTATTTATTTTTAATTTTGGCAGATCCGGTCCTCCATATAATCCTAGTAAAACTAAATTAGCATCTTAAAACTATTTACACTAAAAATATTAAGGGTTAAACATGTTGGGCCACAGAAACTTACCTTAACATCTTCTCAAAAAAATATATGTGGGTTTCATGACAAGATGTCTTAAACAATAACGATATATGTGTATATATATATTTATATATATATATTTATACACACACACACACACACACACACACACACACACATATATATAATTAAAGTTATTGTTTCAGACATCTTGTCAGCTGGAACTGCTGAGTTTAAGGCTCCGTTTAGCTGCATCTGTCTAAACTTTTCACTGGTAAGTGGGAGACAATGTGTGCTACTGTGGTGAATAATGGTAATAATGGACATAGTTTTAAGGGCTGTTGTCATGATCTGTGTTCATGTAGTCCAACATCATGCAGCTGTCTGCCAGTGGTGTTGGCACTAATGGGATGATTCATGGAGAGCAGCACTGCTCAATGAATGTCCACAGTAGTGACTGTTGGTCAGTCCGGGTATGTCGGACAGTTTTTGGTCCTCTCTCTCTGTGGTTCGTGTAGGTCTACCAGATCCTTCATGTCACTGGTGCAAGATCTTCAATTCCTGGCCACAAACAGCCTGCTTGGGATATCCAAATGATCGATATGGCATGCAATATGTAGATAAGACCAAAATGTGGCGTCTTTTACGCTTTAGCAGCGTCTTTAACGGCGTAGTGAAATATTGCGACGTATATTGCGCCGTAAAAGGCCACTAGAGTGGCGTATTTTACAGCACAGGGGGGGGGGGAATCTGTGCAAGAGAGATGTGGAAGGGTGAGAAGGTGTTGTTTTCTGCGTTGTGCTTTCAGGCTTCACATATTAATTTATTTAAGCTTTAGCCTTGAACTGTGTCTTAGTGAGTTTTTTTCTTAGTTTTCCAAAGGATTTCTTTGTTTAGTTAGTTTTTTAGTCATTTTCTGATATTTTTTGGGGGTGGGGTGAGTGTCACCTTGAGACATTTACTATTCTTCAATATTACCTGTATTTATCATAAAATGGCAGCAGTTTATTAATATATATATATATTGTGTATATATATATATATATATATATATATATATATATATATATATATATATATATATATATATATATATATATATATATATACATATATTTAATAGAATTATAGAATTGATGATTACCATATATACGTCACAGAGAAATTCAAAGCTGGATAAACTGCTTTTAATAATTTTCCATGATAGAAATGTTCTAGACTGGTGACTGTTTCAAGTGTGCGTATGTAATGTTTGTTGTCTGTACAGGTTCAGATACGTTAATGGAAAATAATGTTTAAGTACTTAATGGACAGGAGTGCATTATTTTATGTGCACTTAAATGCAGTCAAATTTCATTATTACACTGAAACACTTTCAACAAATAAAAATGTTAACTGTTTTGTTAAAACATTAAGTATACACTCAAATACATTATCACGAATAACTTGCAACTACTAAAGTGCAACCACAAGTGCTTTCCTGTTGTAAATTGGGAAAAACTAAAATTAAGTGATTTATTTAAAATTTAAAACTAAGTACAATGTTACAATGGGAATGTTATTTGTATTGTGTGTATGACGCCTAGCATGTGGTGGTTGTGTGCCATAAAACTTACAAACAGTTTGCTGGAAAAAGTCAAGTTTCTTAAGAGTCTTTTATTATATGAACCCATAAAAACGACTGGGTTGGCTTAAGGCCAGAAGTTCTCCTTGTTGGGAGTGTTGTATATTAGTTCCGTTGACTAATTCCTGCTTTTAGTTAATTATTTAAAACCAGTAGATATACTAGTTGATGCAGAATGTAATCCTAGTAAAGCTAAATTAGCTTCTTAAAACAATTTAAACTGGAAATATTAAGAGTTAAAACATGTTGGGTCACGGAAACGTACCTTAACATCTTCTCAAAAAATATACTGGGGTTTCAGACTGACCCAGAGTGACATTCACTTTCTTTATTATTAAGTCTTATTCACTCTATAGATTTACATTACCAGTCAAAAGTTTAGATACAGCTACTCATAGAAGGTTCTCCTTATGTTTAGCTTTAATGTTCTACTTTAAATTAATAGTGAAGAGATTACTGGCAATTTTGGATATTGGATATTCAGAAAATTGGAAAAATATAACTAGAGCATTTATATTGTGCCAAAAAGACTTTTTGTGTAACACACACACACACACACACATACACACACACACACACACACACACACACACACACACACATATATATATATAAGTATTTACATGAGACAGTCACACATACCATATGTTATTTTCAGGAGACCCTGGGCTACTCAGATATGGCATTAATTTGTCTAGAGGACACTGAATACAGTGAATCCACTTATTCAAATATGTTCTTTAGTCTACAGACTAAAGCTGATAGGGGACTGAGTGACTTCACGCATCAAAGTGTAGTGCTTAATAATTAGAGAATTCAAACAGCACAAATTTTATTTTAGCAGCACAAACCAGCATAAACGCTGCAGTATTTTAACTCCATTTTTGATCACATGGGGTGGGAGACAGCTTGATGGTTGTTCTTGTCATTTTGTTCTTCTGTACAGCTTTAGCACATTTTTCACCCACAGGTAGTTCACCCGCTGGCTTGATTAGGTTGGCACCACTTGATTTGACCACCGCTCAGACCACCCAAATTATTGTCATTCATGCAATATTTAACTAGTTTTAATCAGATTTTAAATGTAACCATTTATTCTAGTAAATAAACTAAAACAAATATTACAAACTTCTGAAAAAGAAACATGGTCTTTAGACCTAATATAAAATTATTTAGTATGAAAATGTTATTGCTGAAAATTATTTCCTACATTAATTTACAAATGATGTAAAATGAAAACTGGCATCTTGTCTAATACTCTCCTGAACCACAAACAGGCCACCCAAGAATTGCTGAGGAAAATACCAGTGGACCACCAGAGCTCTACTGTTAGTGGGCCATCAGTAGTCCACTGTCCTCTTGCTGTCAGCCCCCAGATACTTCGCAAATAAACAATTAAACCAAACAGTTTATGGGAAATTCCAGAGTTTATAGGACATTTTCCGTCCCAGCCATGAAATTTCAAAAAATCCATACACATAATGACTGTATTAACTATATATAATAATTATTAATTGAAAATGATCTCAACTGTGTTTAAATCATGTTCAGATCATTTTGTTAGGTTCATTAGGTTAGTTTTTAACATTTTTAAGTGGAGGAAAGAGACAATTCCAGGTTAATGGTATTGTAATAGTATATCTGTATAACCTACTACAATATGATCATTTTTATGAGTATTCGTTTGAATACCTGATGGTTGGTCTTGTGGGATTGTGGTCTTGCTTATGACATATTTATTTATCATTCCTACTCAGGGCTGGGAGGCTTACTTAAAAGATGTATTCATTACAGATTGACTAATAAATAAATAACATAATTGTCCATTTAGAAAGTGTAGAGTAGCTCTTATTGTGCCTGAAACAAGCATAGCTATATCTCGACTTCTTACATACAGATGATACATTTGTAAAGTGTATGTGGTTTGAGTTTGTGTTACTCATGAGCAGTAAAAATGGTCTCAAGTCCATTAAAAATACTTATACATAGAGACCATTCTAATAACCCTGAATGGGCATCATTAGTGTCTGCTAAGAAGCTGTGCTGCTCTTATGGCTTCCAGTATTATGCAAAGTTCTGCCCACCTATAGTGGACTACAAGTCCATTCACAGGACCACCAACAGCTTGGAGAAAGAGTTTGTGTACAGAAAGAACGTTTTTCTGTCTGTCCATCTTCAATCGTAAACTTCTGCTAAAATTTATCATTTACAAACCTTACAAATAATCACAGATACAAATATCTGGTAGTCTGGTTCACTTTAGCTTGTGCAGTACTGCTTCAGTCTAGCTTGTGATGGTTAATCAGGTCTAAGAACTTGTTCTAGAAAACTTTGAACTGTGGCTCAAACTGATACAGCAGTACAGACACCACAATAATACCAGCCACAGCAGTGTTTACAGCTGTTCCCTTGATGATTTGAGTACTTGAGGTGTGCATATCATTTTATGGCACCACCATTGCCATCCCGTGTACTATTTCCATGACTCAACTGTACAGCCAACTATTTTCCCCACCTACAGCAGTTAAAACATCCTGTTTAATGAGAGCTGCACATTATATTTTCAAGTTCAGTACAAATTTACAGGCACAAAATTTAACTGCTCAAACTAAATAAGCTAGCTTCCCACAAAAAGAAATGACAAAATTCAAAATGTATATTAGTAGTAATATTCATTAATTGTTTGAGGTCAAACCACATGATACCCAAATGTGGCAACTACCTACCAGCTGTTACATTTTTTTCCAGATTTGAGAAAGAATTACAAACTTACTTGCTGCCTTCATGGGTCCTTGGCTTATAGGTATATTATGCAGTGTCCTGTCTTTAAATTGTTTTCCATATAAATGTTCCAAAGTGGTCATTTTTTGTGGTTGTACCACATGATATTTTATAAGATAGACATCAGCAGACAAAGTTTGTTTGTACATTATGATGAAAATACAAAAAAAAATTATTTGTACAGGACTACAAAACACTTTGTTCCATCCTAATGAATTATTAGTTATTACTAGTGAAACCTGTTAAGTAGTAGAGCATGTGATGGTGCTGCAGTTTTAACCTCTGAATTATAAACTTACATAGATGTATCAGATATTGACTGATGTTGTAGTGATGTCAAGTTGATTATGAACCATAATTCAGTTTCCTGGTCCTGCTTTAAATATGAATCTCTTTACAGGGAGCAGAGATCAGTGTGTCCTACCTGTGAAGAGTAAAAACCTCATGATGGATTCTGATCACTCCCGCAGTAGAGAAGGAACCTCTGACTCAAAGTGAGTTACTTTCTGCTAGAATGTATTTGTAATTTTCTGTGTGTGTCAGTAATGAGATAAGCAGTACTGATCTGAGGTCAGATGTAAATAACACATTTAGCTTTTTCCTGTATTGGGACAGTTCTCAACTTCTTACTGCCAGTGATGATATTTTTACCTGTATGATCACCTGATGTATCTAGTGTGTCTAGTTCTGTTAAGATGATGGTGGGATTGTAGGTTATAAAGTGATGGGAGGAAAGTTTTTACTTCCAGTCATAATGAGTATGTGTGTTTGTGTCTTTGTCTCTCTATCAGTCCATATGTTTTGTCATGGGTCATTGTTTACTTGCAAGACCTCATAAGCGTTTGGGCTGATGTTTGTACGAGGCGCTTATTGCAGCTGATTCGTGCTCTAAAAGATTAGGAAAGAAGCTCCTGACCCCAGTCACAGGTGAACGAGTCTGTCATGTCGCATCAGAGTGTGAAAGCAAGGTCTAAAGAAACAAAGAATCAGATCAGAGTGAGCATAGCTGAATACTGTGCTCTTCTACAGCCAGCTCAAACTAAGTCTCTGTTACAAGCCCAGCTGTCAGCATTTGGAACTCTCTCTGGTTTATGTATGTGGGTGTCTCAGTTCACGGATGGGTTAAATGCAGTACCCAGATTCCTCTGTGTGTTAGCACAAATGGTTCTAAATTCTAAAAAATAGATTTGGTAAGAAACCTTGCTTTGAACGTTGCAAAATTGTACCAAGTCTCAGCAGAACTTTTTTTTTTCAGAAGATTTTTTTGCATCTTGACCTCATCTCTGCTTCTCACTGATACTTTGTTTACTTGCATGACCATCTGATGTAGCTAGTGTGTCTGGTTCTCCTGAGGCTGTTAGATGTTAATATGAAATGATATGAGAAAAAAAGATTTCATTTCTACTTACTATCAGTCATAGTTGAAAGTGTGTGTATGTAGCTATATATGTGTCTGATATGATTCTAAATAATTACTAATAGTCACAGAGAGTATAGTTTCAATATGCAGTGTGTTAATAGTATTAAAATTAGTAGATAATATTTTGGGGACTGTTCACAGAAAAATGACACACACACCCTTTACCAGCCTGAATAGTGGTTCAAGGCCAGTCATAACCAGTGATCTCCAAAGATGTGTTTTTGTACCTTCCATCTATTAACAGTTGTTTAATGTAATTGTCTTCTAATACTTTCTCCACATTTCCAGACTGCAGACATACAGAGCAGAACCTCCAGAGCCCAGCTGTGTGTCTATGAAGAGCAACAACTCAATGGATGAGCCTCTTAAATTCAGTAATGATAGATCCAGTACTGATCTGAGGTAAGACACTAACACAACATGGTTGTGAATTTCAGCAGGAAGTTTCTCAGGAAGTGCATTTTGGATTTTCTGCACTCAGACTAAATTGCCAGTGGTAATGACGTTTTTCCCTGTGTGATCACCTGATTTGATGATGACGGGGTTGTAGGTTATGAAGTGATCCGAGGAGTGAAGCCTTTTAAATTTTACTTCCTGTCATAATAAGAATGTATGTTTGTGTCCACATCTCACTGTCTGTCCATTTATTTAAGGGGTCATTGTTTACTTGCATGAGCACCTAATGTAGCTAGCTTCTAATACCCATCTGATGTATCTAATGTATCTGGTGCTACTAATGTGGTGATTTGGTTGTAGAGGTGATGTGAAGCAAAATGTGTATGTGGGTGTTTCACATCACAGATGGATTAAATGCAGTAGACAAATTCCTCTGTGTGTAAGCACAAACAGCAAATGGTTCTAAATTCTAAAAAAAAAGGACTTTGTTAGAAAATCGGATTTGCACTGCTTTGTCTTGCTGTGAGAACAAAGGAAAATGGTACTAAGTTTCATGATCATCTGATGTAGCTAAAGAGCCTGGCTCTCTGAGTTCTGGAGATATAAGGCTGACATGAGGAGAAAAGAGAAATGTCTACTTACTATCAGTTTTAGTCAGAAGTGTGTGTATGTAGCTGTGAATGTGTATAATATGATTCGAAAATCACAGAGGCTATAGTTCCAACAAATACCTTAGTAGTACTAAAATCAGTAGATAATGTATTGGGGACTGTCAGCAAAAAATGGCACAAAAACTTTTTACCAGCCTGAATAATGATCCAAGCGCAGTCATAACCAGTGATCTCTAAAGATGTGTGTTCGTACTTCCCATCTATTAACAGTTGTCTAGTGTAACTGTTTCCTAATAGTCATATTAAACTCTTTATCTTGTTTCTCCACATCACATTTCCAGACTGCAGAAATACAGAGCAGAACCTTCAGAGCCCAGCTGTGTGTCTATGAAGAGCAACAACTCAATGTATCAGCCTCCTAAATTCAGTAATGAAAGATCCAGTACTGATCTGAGGTGAGACACTAACACAACATGGTAGTGAATTTCAGCAGGATGTTTCTCAGGAAGTGTATTTCGGATTTTCTCAGACTAAATCTTTATTTCTCACTGCCACTGAGAATCATCGTTTATCTGTATGATCACCTGATGTAACCAGTGTGTGTGTCACTAATGAGATTACCAGAACTGATTAGAGGTGAGACATAAACAGAACATTTAGCTTTTTCCTGGATTTGGACCACTTCTCCACATGTTATTGCCAGTAGTAGGGACGTTTTTCCCTGTATGATCACCTGATTTGATGATGACGGGGTTCTAGGTTATGAAGTGATCTGAGGAATGAAAGCTTGTCATTTTTACTACCTGTCATAATAAGAATGTATGTGTGTCTCACTATCTGTCCATTTATTTGCAACATGGTAGTGAATTTCAGCAGGAAGTATATTTTTGTTTTTCTGCACTTGGACTAAATCTTTATTTCTTACTGCGAGAACATTTAGCTATTTCCTGGATTTGGACCACCTCTCCACTTCTTACTGCCAGTGGTAATGACGTATTTACCTGTATGGTCACCTGATGTATCTAGTGTCTGGTTCTGCTAAGATGATGGTGTGGTTGTAGGTTGAAGTGATCTGAGGAAAAAAGAAGCATTTAAATATTAGTGTCTCATCATATTGAGAATGTGTGTCTGAGTGTCTGCTCTTCTCTATCACTCCAGACGTTTTGTTTGTCATTGTTTACTTGCATGTTAACCAGAGGTACCTACTGTGTCTGGTGCTACTGATTTGTTGTATTTGATGGTTGTAGAGCTGGGGTGAGGCAAAATGTGACAAACAGGATTTATTATTCATAATGTGAAATGATGCTGATATTTTCAGTTACATGTGAGGACGCTTCCATTTGTGGTACTGAAATCCATACGTGTCCGGTATGTGACAGTGTGTCTCAGTCTAAAAAGCCAGATTGGATTTCTTGTGACATGTGTCAGTCCAACTTGATATTTGACAAGATCTCATAAGCGTTTGGGCTGATGTTTGTACACAGACAAAATTACATGGCACTTGTTGCAGCTGACTCATGCTCAAAAAGATTAGGAAAGAAGTTCCTAAGAAGAAAAGATCAAATTATGAAAGCATAGTATATTGGCCTCACTGAATGTAGCTGTACTCAGTTATCCAGTCAGCTAAAGAAGTCATCCAAAAAAATCCAGTGAAAACAATTTGCTTGAGAGTTTACTGAGATGTTTCTTGTGAAACTGTTAAGTACAAAATAGAACAAAAATATAAAAAATACAATAAGCTTCATACAATTACCTTAATTTGACTAAACAGTTCTAAAAAGACGAAGTTACGAATAAAACTACAGATGCTACACAGTATGGTTTGAGTTACTGCAAACATCTATCAAGATATACATGCATCATGTCTAAATACCAAATATTTAGACAATATGCAAAGAGAGATATAGTTGTCCGTAACGAGACTACTCACAGATATTGCCACTTTTAAGAGCTGTTGTATGTGGATGGAGCAGGATCAACTGTTTACACAACCAGTTCCAAGCTCTATACAGGCAGTACTGAATTTACTTCCTGTTTCCTTATTAAGGTTCTGTGCTGCACTTCCCTATGCTATGCACCAGGGGTCGCTATGACCTGCAGCGTCAGAACACTCCCCGCTTGGTATCGTAATTCTGATACCACTATCCAGTATGTACTATACTGTCAAAGTTTGTGGCAACAGCAATACCAGTTCCGAGATTGGCCAGAAGAACACATTTTCCACTCCGTCTTGAATCACTTTCAGTATTTTCCTGACTAGCCCATCTTTGCTGGCAATGGTGTCTACAATAATGCCCATTGGCCATTTATTTCTTTTGGTTTGGCTGTCCTTCAAAAGAACCACATCACCTTATTTCAGGTTTGGTCATTTGCGCTGCCATTTATGGCAAGCCTGTAGTGTGGACAGGCACTCATTTCTACATCTAATCCCGAATGTATCCGCCAAGCTCTGTACTCACCTTCACTGATGTCACTACAGGGAACAGGAGAGCTGCCCGT
Source organism: Prochilodus magdalenae (assembly GCA_024036415.1). Lineage (NCBI taxonomy): Eukaryota > Metazoa > Chordata > Actinopteri > Characiformes > Prochilodontidae > Prochilodus > Prochilodus magdalenae. Next base: position 46,292 of record JAMWET010001996.1, on the reverse strand, counting down.
TTTCTGAGTTAAGAGCATAGCTGGAGTCAAGATGAGAGGACATTCTGGATAAGATGAGACAGGGATCAAGGGTTGTGCATTTATTATGGCTGGGACCTCATACATGAAAGTGTTAAGGATCTCGTGTGTAAGCTGTGTGCATCCAAGTTGGAGGATCATGGAGTTGAGGATACGTCGTGCTATCCCTATCAGGCGTTCCCATGCACCTCCCGTATGAGTGTGGTGGGTTAAACACCCAAGTGCATCTTTGGTCCAGTAGGTACTTTTGCACAGGAGAGTCTTCAGCACTGTCCATCTTGAGCTCTTTGGACACTCCAACAAAATTTGTACCTCGATCAGAGTGCAGTTGCTTGGCAGGGCCCCTGATGGCAAAAAATCTGCGCAGGGTGTATATGAAGCTTGAAGATGACATCTCTTCAATTTCCTCAATATAAGATAAGATAAGATAAGATAATCCTTTATTAGTCCCACAGTGGGGAAATTTACAGTGTTACAGCAGCAAAGGGATAGCAAGGTACTCAGTACAAAAAATAAGACAGGTGAACAGAACAACAATATAAACCTTATAAATAATAAAAGTCAAAAACTCTGGAGGATCTTATTTACAGATAAATGCAAAATATTTACAGAAAATTGCACATTTATTCTTTATTGCACATGGGGAATGGAAAGATATTGCACATTGTTAGTATTGCACATTATGCTACATAGAAAACAGCTCCTGTGAGTGTGTGTAGTTTAAGTGTGTGTGTGCATGGTCCTCTGGGAGCAGTGCTGGTTGTAGAGTCTAACAGCAGCAGGAAGGAAGGACCTTCGATACCGCTCCTTCACACACTTGGGGTGAAGCAGCCTGTCGCTGAAGGAGCTGCCCAGTGCTGCCAGAGTCTCATGCATGGGGTGGGAGTCATTCTCCAGCATGGATGCCAGCTTGGATAACATCCTCCTGTCTCCCACCACCTGCACTGGGTCTAAGGGGCTTCCCAGGACAGAGCCGGCCCTCTTTAACAGCTTGTCCGGTCTCTTCCTGTCTGCCGTTGAGATGCTGCTGCCCCAGCAGACCACTCCGTAAAAGATGGCAGATGCCACCACTGTATCGAAGAAGGTCCTGGGGAGTACTCCCTGCACTCCAAATGACCTCAGTCTCCTCAGTAGGTAGAGTCTGCTCTGGCCCTTTTTGTGAAGTGCAGTGGTGTTGACTGACCAGTCCAGTTTGTTGTTAAGGTGAACACCCAGGTACTTATAGGAGTCCACTCTGTCGATGTCCATTCCCCAGATGTTCACTAACGGAGGGGGGTGTCTGCACCTGCGGAAATCCACCACCAGTTCTTTGGTCTTCCCTGCGTTTATCTGGAGGTGGTTCTGCAGACACCAGTCCACAAAGTCCTGAATCAGTTCTCTGTACTCGGTGTCCTCCTCATTTGTTATGAGGCCAACGATCGCCGAGTCATCAGAGAACTTCTGGAGGTGACAGTTTGGTGAGCTGTACATGAAGTCAGCAGTGTACAGGGTGAAGAGGAACGGTGCCAAGACTGTTCCCTGAGGGGCCCCTGTGCTACTGACCACCTTGTCAGACACACAGTCCCGTGCCCTCACGTACTGTGGTTGGTTGGTGAGGTAGTCCAGTATCCAGTTTGAAAGGTGACTTTCCACACCAACATGTTCCAGCTTGTCCTTCAGGAGCCCCGGCTGTATGGTGTTAAAAGCACTGGAGAAATCAAAGAAGGTGATTCTCACAGTGCTCCCAGGTTTCTCCAGGTGAGAAAGAGCTCTGTGTAGAAGATAGATGACAGCATCATCCACTCCTACACCTGGCTGGTAGGCAAACTGAAGAGGGTCCATGGATGGTCTCACCAGAGGGCGGAGATGGGTAAGGACCAGCCTCTCCAGTGACTTCATCAGATGTGAGGTCAGTGCCACCGGTCTGTAGCTGTTGAGGTCCTTTGGGTGCTGCGTTTTCGGCACAGGTACCACACAAGATGTTTTCCACAGCTGGGGCACTCTTCCCAGTCTCAGGCTCATGTTGAACATGTGCTCAGCTACCCCGCACAGCTGATCCACACAGGACTTGAGGAGCCTGGCACTGATGCCATCTGGACCTGCAGCTTTCTTTGCCTTGATTTTCCTTAACTCATTCCTCACCTGGGCCGTTGTGAAGGACAGACTGGAGCAGGGGGGCTGGGTGCTGGGTGTGAATGGGTTAGAGCTGCCATCAAAAGAACCAGTGGGGGTGGCTGTGAGCTGAATGTTGTTGAGGAGGTGAGTGTGAGAGAGGGGGGAGGGCAGTATGTTTGTAGTGCCACAGAGAGGGGATTCACCAGAGACATCAGGGGGAGGGGCAGGTGAGTGATCAAATCTATTGAAAAATAGATTGAGCTCGTTCACCCACTTCTGATCCCCCACCACCTGGGAGTCGGGCTTCTTGTGGCCAGAGATGGTTTTAAGGCCTTTCCAAACTTCGCTGACATTGTTCTGCTGTAACTGTTCCTCCAGCTTCCTCCTGTAGCTGTCTTTCCCCTGCCTGATCTTCCTTCTCAGTTCCCTCTGCACAGCCTTCAGCTCATCCTTGTCACCTGATCTGAAGACCCTCTTTTTCTCTTTTAGGAGAGCCTTTATATCAGGATTTATCCAGGGCTTATTGTTGGAGAAACACCGAATAGGAACAGTGTTCTCCACATAGAAGTTAACATAATCCGTGATGCAATGAGTGAGATTGTCAATGTCCTCCCCATTAGGATCACTCAGCTCTTCCCACACTGTTGATTCAAAACAGTTCCTTCAGAGCCTCTTCAGTCTCCATTTCTTCACCGTGCGGGTCACAGCTGGTTCTCTGTGTACAAGGGGTTTGTACACAGGCAGAAGGTGAACCAGATTGTGATCAGATCTTCCGAGGGGAGGGAGGGGTCAGGAGTTATATTCCTCCTTTATGTTGGCATAAAACAGGTCTAGTATTTTATTGTCTCTGGTGTGGCAGGTTACATACTGGGTGAAGGTGGACAGCGTGGAGGATGGAGAAACATGATTAAAGTCTCCAGAGATAAGAAGGAGGGCCTGTGGGTGCTGGGTCTGCAGCCTACACACAGCTGAGTGAAGGACATCACAAGCAGCGTCGGCGTTAGCAGAGGGGGGAACGTACGCAGCTATCACGATAGCCTGCGAGAATTCCCTCAGGAGATAGCACGGTCTCATGCTAACGGCTAACAGTTCAATGTCCTTACAGCAGATTTGTTCCTTAATAGTGATGTGCCCAGAGTTACACCATCTACCATTCACAAACACTGCCAGTCCACCTCCCTTCTTCTTACCGCTCTCCGCAGTCCTGTCATCCCGAATGAGGTGAAAGCCGTCCAGAGATACAAGCGTGTCTGGAGTTAGCGTGGTTAGCCAGGTCTCTGTAAACACCATGACGCTACATTCCCGGTATTTCCTCTGATGCCGCGTTAGCGCCGTCAGCTCGTCCATCTTATTGGGGAGCGATCTCACATTCCCCATAACGACAGAGGGAAGAACGGGGTTGTAGCGTCTCCTCCGAGCGCGGCACAGAGCTCCAGCCCGGCTCCCCCACTGCCTCCTCCTCCTCAGGTCGCGGGGGATGCCGTGCTGCTAAGCGCTAACAGCTGATCCCGGGATCTCCAGACATGGTCGTAAACAAAGAAAAAGTAGCGCAAAAACCAATACAAGCACCACAAGTTTGGTGTCCATTGTGGATGGGGAAACAAGAGACAACACTTAGCTAACAAAGTAAACGCAAGTACTCGAGAAAAGGGGAAAAAGTTAGAGAAAACTCAAAAGTGAGCTGGAGCTGCTGCAACAGGCTGCCACCTCCGCGGCGCCATCTTGGAATCGCGGACCGCTCTAGTGCACATGCACTTTAACAGCACTGCCCATCTTTTGCTGTTTGCCTGACCTCCTCTAGTCCGCCTTGCTTTCACTTCCCACGGAGCAAATACGTCAAGGCCCACATAGGAGAAAGGGTCTGATTGCAGTTGCTCCGGAAGTAATTCTGCCATTTGCTGGACCTCCATGCTGCATCTCAACCTGCAACATTTTACGCACCTTTTCGCTGCTGATGCGTCTTTTTGGACCAACAATCCGCAACCCACCTGCTCTGATAGCCCTTTCAGTGAAGTGCCTTCCTTGATGTTGCACACTCTCATGATGGTTTCTAACATGTAGGCTTATGACATGCGAACAACTTGGAACAATTACAGGGTTTGTTTCTTTGCCCACAAGGCCTGACTGAGCTATATGTCCCCCAACACGCAGCAAGCCATTTTTGTCAACAGCAGGGTTCAGTTTCAAGAGTGAGCTGTGTGAGGGAAGCCTTTCCTTTAATTCAATAAACCAGAAAACTTCTGAGTATACATCACATTGCACGTTTTTGACAATTATGTTCTCTGCCTTAGCCAAAGCCTCTTCTAGAAGGCCCTTCGGACAGATATGCCACCCACTGCAACCTTTGGTATTTGATGGCTGTGCGAAACAGTGAGCGATATGAGACAAGTGAGCTATAGCCCTGACAAGAGACTTCCAAGTAGTAAATCGGTTGAATTGTCCTGATTCCAACTGGGTTTGCATGTGCGTGGACAAGACCTTTACCTCATCTCGAACCTCCACATCGTGTTATGGGTCAACAAGGTTAAATACAACTGGGTCTGTCAAGGCCACTTCTTTTGGATGGCGGAGAAAGGATGGACCTGTAAGCCATGTTGTACCTTGAAGCTGAGCTGCAGAGACAGACCTTGAACCACAGTCGGCAGGATTTAGTTCAGTTGGCACGTAGTTCCACTGCTTTGGTAAAGTGGACTGTCTGATGTGTTGAATCCTGTTGTTAACATACACTTAGAACCGCCTTGACTGATTACAAATGTATCCTAAAACTACCTTGCTGTCTGTGTAGAACCATGTTGCACTGGGTTTTAAATCTTTTTCTACAACAATGATCTCAGCAATTTCAACAGCATGAACTGCAGCACATAGTTCCAATCTGTACTGAATGACTTAAGGGCATCGTCCACATAGAAATCCTTTTCGACAAACAGCCTCACGTCACTGATATACTCCTGCTCCCACTCTCTTGCTGCTTGTCTGAGTCCATAGAGTCCACACACTGCTGGAGAAGGTGAAACACGTGCACCCTCATTCCATACTCTACAACTCTTGACTAAAGTCATTATCACGGTGCCACAGAAAGCGCAAGACATCTCTGCAGTCTTCACGCACAAGAAAGCAGTGAAACATCTGCTGGCTGTCGGCTATAACTGCAACAGCATCTTTTCTGAATCGGAGGAGGACTCTGACTAGGCTGTTGTTGAGGTCTGGCCCTGCTAGCAGCACATCATTGAGAGAGACTCCGTCAAACTTTGCGCTGGAGTCAAAAACTACACGAACTTGCCCTGGCTTGTGTGGATGATATATACCAAAAAAACGGCAGATACCAACACTCGAATGGTAGATGTGCTACCCAGCTGTTTGTGGAATCCTTGAAGAATTCTTTTCCCATTATTTTTAGGAATGTAACATCTTCCACTGACAAAGCAAGGTGGTTATCATGTTTAGTGTGATTAAACACAGAGAAAGGATTGTTCCTCCCCGCCGTCCTGTGAGAGAGAAGGTGAAGACTTGACAAGCCATGGAGCTGGCCCGGGGTGTAAAGCGGTCACATGCCTGTTGCTTTCACATTCTGCACATTTAGTGGTCATCTCACAGTTCTTAGCCATGTGTTTGGAGGAGGCACAGCCCCTGAAGCAAATAGAATGCTCTCGCAAAAACTGTTTACATTCATCCAATGGCATTTCCCTAAAACCTCTGCATTTTTTGAGGGGATGAGGCTTGTGGTGTATCGGGCACTGTTTATCTGGGTCTTCAGTCATCTTTCTTGGACTGGCAGCATGCGGACGGGTTGCACATATGTCAGTTTTATGGACAGAGACAGGTGTTTGAACATAACTGTGGCCGTTTCCAAACCTTTCCCTTCTGCTGGAGGATGCATGTGCTGTTAGGCTGAAGCTAGGGTTGTTGTGTGCCTTAGCTTCTCTGCGCACAAACTCAGCAAAGAAAGAGAAGGGCAGAAAAGGGACTCTGTGTTCTTGCTTGTAATATGCTTGTAACCCTTGGGTCATCCATTTCTCTTGTAAACCATATGGCAGTTACTCCACAATTGGGTTTATACCCCTAGCTGTGTCCAAATACGAGAGCCCTTGTAGATAGCCATCCTGTTTAGGCTCTCTTCCCATTATCCTTGAAAAGTTTTCTATTTTTGCGAGGAGGGCCTTCTCAATAGCTTCTGGAGAGCCATATGTTTCATCTAGCCTCCCCCACATCAGTTGCAGACCAGCAGACTTCTCACATTGGCTGACTTGATCCGGCATGCCTGTTTGGCTGATCCTCTTCCTAGCCACTTAATTAACAGGTTGAATTCTTTTACAATACTAATAAACGTTGACTTCCATGACAGATAATTTTCTGGTTTATCATCAAACCTGACAAGCCCTGATGATACTAGCTGGCTTTGTGCCAGGTATTTAGCAAGGTCTAATGTGGTTGTGTTGCTACTAGTGTGGTGTGCTGGATTATTGCTGGGTATACGAGTTGTAGATGTGGCAGCATGAGCAGAGTGACATATCTGTTGTGAAGAAGGAAGGTTGTGGTGAAGGTTGACATGCTGCCCTACCCTAAAATCTGTGTTACTGTTTGAGGTAACATCTTCAGGGTAGCTAGATAGTACGTGGTAGGTTGGAGATGGAGTTTTGACCTCAGTCTTGTCACCTAATGCCTGAGAAGGGGAGTTTTTAATGTGGATGATGCTTCCCTCAGGATGGAGAGATCACTGGCATGCGTAGCTGCTGCACTACTTAAGGTGGAACGGAAGTTCAAATAAAAAGCTTACTTCAGCCTGTCAGTTTCAGGGTGACTGTGTGAATGTGGTGTCAGTTCTATCCAACCTTATCCTGGCTGACGCAGCAGGTAGTTTATTACATCTGCTTGAAGTCTTCAGTTTATCAGCATGTCAGTGTGTTAATTTAAATCTACAGCTGCAGTAAAAAAAATGTAATTTAACTAAGGATGTTTGAAGAGAATCCTTAAGGTATGTTTTTTCTTCCTGCCCAAACAAATATTAAAATCAGGTTTCTAGAATTTTGGTAGGTACAGTGCTGTTTTACTAGAAAGGCTGAAACAGACTTTGTGATAAAGTTTAATCAAACAGCTGCTGTTACTTCACTGCATCATTTAATTACAGGCCCGCCATGATGCTTTTATCTGCAGTAAATTGTTTTATGTTTTCACGTGTGCTGTGAAGGAGGGTGTGTGAATTATCATAACAGTTGTGGTGTTGTTCCTTGTCAGTGCTCATCACCTCTCAAATCGTTCTCTGGGGCCGGTCCCCTGAGTACTAACTGTTTTCACCTAATACTCATTGTACTCTCTTTAAAGACTGCTTTAGCTTCTGTCTAAGTTGTGAAGTATTGCCCCAGTGTTTCTGTGTGTACCGGGCCTTTATCTTGTTCTGTTTTTCCCAAATCAGTTTTTTTATATGGCGCTTTTTACAACAAATATTGTCACAAAACAGCTATCCTGTGCAGATAGGAACTTAACTGTTGTGCTATTTCTCTAAAATCTTTGATATAAATGGAAGATTTGAAATGGGTCTGTAGTTTGCTAGCTCATAAGGATCAAGATTAGGTTTCTTAGGTAAAGGTTTAATTACTGCTAGTTTAAGGGATTTTGGGACGTAACTAAGGCTAAGAGATTAGTTTATTATAGACAGAAAAGGCGTGGTTATTTCTGGCCGAACTTTCTTGAGTTAACTAGTTGCAATTGGATCTAGTATGCAGGTAGATGATTTTGAGGATGAAATAATTTGAGATAGCTCTGTTTGTTGGAGTACAGTAAAACATTCCACCCTCTTCGTAGTGGTTATACTGTGGTCTAGATCGACATTAGATGTAAGGGCAGTACACTTGTAGCTGTTAACTGTGCATTTTGTATTTTTAGCCTAATCATTTCAGTTTTATGATTGAAGAAATTCATAAAGACATTGCTACTGTGTGCTAACGGTATCTGTGGTTCAGTTGCAGATTGACTCTTGGTTAATTTAGAGATTGTGCTAAACAGTAATCTTGCATTATTTTTGTTATTATCAATCAGTGAAGATAATATGAACGTGCTATAGTTAGAGCTTAGTCTACAAGGCTGTCCTTCCAGGCAGACTGGAATACTTCCAGTTTAGTCAGGCGCCATTTACGCTCCAGTTGTCTGACAGTCTGTTTTAGAGCTTGAGTGTGGTCATTATACAATGGAGCAAGTTTCTTCTGCCTAATTCTTTTACGTTTTAGTGGAGCCACCTTATTTAAAGTAGAGTGAAAAGTGTCCTCCAAGCATTTGGTCAAAATATCTAGATCAGAGGGTTCAGACAGACAGCTTATAGAATTTGACAGATCTAGGAGGTTTTCGATAAAGCTACGAGGTGTAGAGGATGTCATAACGCGCTTAACACAATATTGTGTGGATAAACCTATAGTACGACTAAAGCTGATTTGGTATGAGAGTAGGTAATGATCTGAGACTGCTGTGGTCTAAAGAAGTATAGTTTGTCTATGTTCACTCCGAAGGTTAAAATTTAATCCAGAGTGTGGCTACAATAATGAGTTGGTCCCGATACATTCTAAATGATACTAAATGAGTCTAAGATGGATAAAAACGCCTTAGTGAGTGGGTCCTGTGGTTTGTCTAGGTGGATATCTCCAACAATTATTACTTTATCTGAAATTATTACTAGGCTTGATAGAAAGTCAGCAAATTCCTGTAAGAATTCAGAATAGGGCCCTGGTGGCCTGTAAATTGTAATTAGTGAAAAAGAGTGGGGTTTCTTGCTCTTTGATCACATATATTGAGAACCAGAATTTTAAAAGAAGAGTATGTGCAGTCTGCTTTCTGGTTCATTCCTAAAGAACTGGAGAAGATGGTTGCTACACCACCACCCTGGCCGTTTAGACAAGGGCAGTGTACGCAACTGTAGCCTGTCGGGGTGGCTTCATTTAGAGTGAAATACTCTTCAGGTCTAATTCACGTTTCTGTGAGACACAGTGCATCAAAATTATGATCAGTAATGGGTTCGTCAACAATAACAGCCTTAGATGTAAGGGATCTGATATTGAGCAGACCTAACTTCTAAAAGACTAAAAGTGCTATCATTGTGAACTAGTTGAACTGGTCTGATAATAATAGTAAGACTAACTTTTCGCTGTTTTCTAAAATTTTGTTTGATTTGGGGAGCAGACACAGTCTCGATGCTATAGATCCTAAGCTCTCTCAGTATTCACAGCTCCCTTTCTCCTGTTTGCAAGTAAAAACCTCTGAGTGTTTGCTGGTGGTACATAAACATCCAGTTGATAGCATATTGTGTGTGCGCGTGTGTGTGTATAATCGTGCTTCTGCCTTTAAATATACTGCTACTGGGAACACTTTGAAAACACATCAGATCTTAATGGGAAAGAAATCATGCAGAATATCTTTCCTTATATAGACTGGGTAATGTGGTAGGAACGAAAGGATGCCACATCGTTTGATGGAAATGAAAATGATCACCCTACAGAGGGTTGAACTCGTCCATTTAACCGAAATTCCACTGTAGCAACTCAAAATGGTTCTCAGTAGTTTGTATGGCCTCCACATGCTCCTAATGAGACGGCGGATGGTGTCCTGGGGGATCTCCTCCCAGATCTGGACCAGGGCATCACTGAGCTCCTGGACAGTCTGAAGTGCAACCTGGTGGCGTCGGACAGACCAGAACATACTGTCCCAGAGGTGTTCTATTGGATTTAGGTCAGGCAACCTCTGTAGGGTCCAGGTACTAGTAGTGACGCTGACCCAAGTTAACTGCAGAACTAGTGAAGAATCAGTGGGAAAAGATGAGGGGGGACAAAATGTCAATGACCTCAGCCTTTTAAACCATTCCTGTTTTGGGGGGTGTCTCATTGTTGCTCCTCTACTGCACCTGTAGTTAATTTCATTAACACCAAAGCAGCTGAAACTGATTAACGGCCCTCCCTACTACTTAACTGACCAGATCAATATCCCTGAAGTTGAACTGAGTTGAAGCTATACTCTGATTAAAAAGTGTTCCCTTTATTTTTTTGAGCAGTGTACATTCTTGTGTCTTGCTCTTATTATCACTCATCCATTCTCTCTCGTTCCATTCTCTAGCTGTGAGGAGGATGTACCATTCCAGGATCAGTCCAGGTGTGGACTGTGTAAGCAGATTCAGACAGATCCAGTCTCCATCAACTGTGGACACACTTTCTGTAGACAGTGCATCAACAGCTACTGGGACCAGTCTGCTCAGTCAGGAGACTTTGCCTGTCCCCTCTGCAGAAAGAGGTCTAAGACACGTCCTGTTCTACATCCACACATAAAGGAGTCCATGAAGCAGGACTACTTCCTACCAGTGGATGATGTCCTGCATACAGAAGTCATACAGAAACACAAAACCAGCATGAAGAACAGATACGAGAGCTTATTAGAGGGATTTAAAACCCATCAGAATAAAACCCTTCTGAACAGGATTTACACTCAACTCTACATCATAGAGGGAGAGAGTGAAGGAGTGAATGAAGAACATGAAGTTTTACAGATTGAAAAGAAACTCTGGAACCAACACTGGCAGGATACACCGATTAACTGCTTAGATATCTTTAAACCTGTACAGTGCACTGTAGAAGAAATGGAAGAAGACAACATTAGAGCTTTAATAACTGAAGATGACAGACATGAAGAAAGAACAGAAGATAACAGTCCACAAGTACAAAAGCTCAGGTCTGTGATGACTAAAGGCATTGCTGGAATTGGAAAAACAGTCTCTGTGCAGAAGTTCATTCTGGACTGGGCTGAAGGAAAAGCCAATCAGGATGTAGATTTGATGTTTGTGTTTCAGTTCCGAGAGCTGAACCTGATTAAAGATCACCAGTACAGTCTTCAAGGACTTCTGTGTGACTTCCATCCTGAGCTCAGAGATCTGGACACAAAGACGTATGATGAGTGTAAGATGGTGTTCATATTTGATGGTCTGGATGAGAGCAGAATTCCACTGAACTTTTTACAGTGTGAGAAAGTAACTGACATAACCAAAGAGTCATCAGTGGACCTGCTAATGACAAACCTCATCAAAGGAGAGCTTCTCCCGTCTGCTCTCATCTGGATAACCTCCCGACCAGCAGCAGCCAATCAGATCCCCTCTCAGTACATCAACCGTGTGACAGAAATTCAGGGTTTCAATGACCCACAGAAGGAGGAATACTTCAGGAAGAGAATCAGTGACCAAGACCAAGCCCACAGTGTCATCTCACACATTAAGAAAACAAGGAGCCTCCACATCATGTGCCACATTCCAGTCTTCTGTTGGATCTCAGCCACTGTGCTTCAGGATATAATGAAACAAGGTCATACAGAAATCCCTAAAACTCTGACTGCAATGTATTCACACTTCCTGTGGACTCAGACCATCATGAGGAGTGAGAAGTATGAGGACAGAGGTGAGAGAAGTCCAAAGGATCTCTTGGGATCCAACAGAAAGATTCTTCTGAAACTGGCTGAACTGGCTTTCAAACAGCTGATGAAGGACAACGTGGTGTTCTATGAAGACGACCTGAGAGAGTGCAGCATTGATGTCACTGAGGCCTCAGTGTACTCTGGTATTTGTACTGAGATCTTCAGAGAAGAATCTGTGCTTCACCAGAGGAAGGTCTACTGCTTTGTACATCTGAGCTTTCAGGAGTTCCTGGCTGCTCTCTATGTGTTTCACTGCTATGTGAGCAAGAACATGGAGGAGCTGCAGTGTTTGAAGACATGGGACACAGAGTGGTCTTACAGAGTTTCATTGGAGGAGCTGCTGAAGGGAGCTGTATGTAAAGCCTTAGAGAGTAAGAGTGGACATTTGGATCTGTTTCTCCGTTTTCTGCTGGGCATTTCACTGGAGTCCAATCAGCAGCTCTTAAAAGACCTTCTGACACAAACAGTGAGGAGCTCAGAGAGAATCAAGGAAACAGTCCAGTACATCAAACACATAATAGAAACAAAGGATCTTCCTTCTGACAGATCTATTAACCTGCTCCTCTGTCTCACTGAAATGAATGATCAGTCTTTATCCAGCAGTATTCAGGAATATCTCAAATCAGAAAAGTCCTCAAGAAAGGAACTCTCTCCTGGAGAGTGTTCAGCTCTAGCCTACATGCTTGTGACCTCAGAGGAGGTGCTGGATGAGCTGAACCTGAAGAATTACAGAACATCAGAGAGTGGTTATTTGAGACTGATCCCCGCTGTGAGCAACTGCAGAAAGGCTGTGTGAGTTATATTACTTTATTTTATTAAATGAATGCAGTTTAATACAGTTTACTGATGGCTAAGAGAGACTAATAGCCAAATGTCCTTTGTATTTATGAGGAGGAGGCTAACAGATTGTTAGGGAAGGTGGGAAAAAATGTTAAAGCATATTGTTTTGATGTTTTGCATTACAGTGTTGTATCAATACATATACTCCAATTATCAATATCATAACCTTAGTAGTATTGATATTACTTAAATTGCGAATACAAATGTGATTATCAGTTCTGATGTCAAGAACCAATTTATGTTATGATTTTATTCTCTTTAAGATAAGATAAGATTCATCATTTATTAGAGTAATTTTTCAGTCATAGCACAATTTATATAATACATTATTTTGGCTTAGATAAACACAAGTTCAAGAGCAAAACTTTCAGTGTGTGTTAATGCCTGTTGCACCAGCTACCCAAAATAAGAAACATTCTAGGTGTAAAAGGTGACATTAAGAAAAAGTTTAGTTAGTACAGTATGGTGTACCGTCCTGTTTTGTCTCGCCCCGGTTTATCTCCATTGTCTCTGATTTTCTGTTTTTTCTTTTTCTCTTGTCATTTCCATGTGTCTCCTGTTCCATGTGTTACTGTTTGTTTTGATCATTGCTCCTCCTGTCTCCACCTTTATGTCAGGCCCCTCACCTGTCTTTAGTTTGTAGCTCTGCCCCTTCCCAGGTGTTCCTTGATAGTCCTGTTTTCCCCTTTATTCTTGCTTGGTGTTTTGTCTACATGTATTTTAAAGTATTTTAAAATGTTATTTATTCATTTAAATTCCTGATTCCTGTGAGCCTGAGTTTCACATTCTCTGTTTTAAGTATAATGTGTACTGTGTTTATGTGTCTTGTAGACTGGCTGGCTATAAACTCACCATGCACTCCTTTGAAACTCTCTGTGCTGCTCTGAAATCAACAAACTCACCCCTGAAAGAACTGGACCTTAGTAACACTGACTCACAGGACTCTGGTGTGAAGCTGCTGTCTGCTGGATTAAAGAGTTCAAACTGTAAACTAGAGATACTCAGGTGAGTTTTCTGCAGATTCATTCCTGAACGAAGAAACTTCAAAGGTCATTAATTTGTAACAAAGTACTTGTTAGTTTCAAACCATTAAATAATCATCAATCATAGACTATAATGTTACGAGACAGAGAGAGTGAGAGGGCAAGAGTGAAAATATGTGAATGTCAGTAAAAATAAAGCAAAACTGCTAAGCAAAGAAAAAAAAAATTAATTCATTAGAAAACATCACCAATTTGAGCTCAATGCAAAAAAAAAAAAACGACCCTTACACAGCTGAAGGCTGATATTTACTTAGGCTTTGCTGAGATTAGGTGAGAGAGACTTCTAAAATGTTAATCAAGAAACTCACAAAATTGTAATACCCACATGGAAAGGTTTTGTTTTATTGTGTCTTTATAGTCGAGTCTTATAATGAATGATCCACACTACAAACTAGAAGAAACTAAAAAGATCACAGACAACTGAAAATGGGAACTGAATGATGAGGAAAATGTGACAAAGGGAGAATAAGCTGTCTCCTGGTCATTGTAGAAGACTTTATTGTCCAGCTACTGTTGGAGAACTCAGTCTTTCATCTTATGATGGGTACATTACAAACATATCATGTCTAATACTTAAAGGCTCAGTAGCACTGACATTATACCTACAGAACAAGTCTACATTAGATCACAACATTAGGTCACAACAATAAAGTACCTACTTCTGGGTGAATAACGCTGGTAGTGCTGCACTGATACTACAGAATTTTGAACCAATCCTGATATTTAGTAATTTAACCAAGTAAATTACTAAATATTTATTTTTTCAGTGATCTTGTGATGGAGTTGGTATGTTCCCCTATATAAGTTATATTCATTATTAAATATTGGTAAACTGTGTTATCCCGTCTTCATTAATACTAGCAAATCTGTGTGCTGCTAAAGCTGAAATTCTATTGTAACTGATCTTCTACTTTAACTTCACCTTTAACTGGACTGTGTGAGGTCAATTTAATGTCATTTATGTAAGGGGACATGCAGTGCCATCTGCCACCAGCAGGTGGTGACACAGGCCAAAGAGCTCCCAGGGCAATCAGGAATGATTGGAGGCACCTGCCAGGTGCCCTATTTAAGATGTTGTCAAGCAACACTCTTTGTTGCACCATTATAAAGGGGTGATCAGTATGGTCAAGCAAAGCAAGCTAGCACAGCCAAGCTGGGTGAAACTTAAAAGAAAGAGGAAAAGAGCTACTTAATTTTTGAGCTGGGATAACGTAGACCCAGCTCTGACAAATAAAATAAAACCTCAAGCAGGGAGAGAGTTAAAGTATTTTAAGCAAATTGTTTATTTTCTATTTTACGGAAACCATCCTTTGTTTGAGCCATCCCCATGCGGTATCTTCTTTGTGTGTTATTTTCCTGCTTTTATTTTGCATCCCTGTTGTAGGGGTGTAATTCCATTTGTTACCTGTGGTGTAGTGGTGTAGTAGTAGGGTTTCCCACAGGTCAGGGGTTCGATCCCCACCGGGTGCAAACCTAATTCCTACTCTTCTCTCAATTCAGGGAGAGAGAGAGCTTCACCCATTCCAATAAGACTATAACTTCACTCCTACAGTAAAGAACCAGTTTGTCCGGCCCTGTGTGTCTGTATTTGGATCCGCCATATTGTGACAATTTAATCACATGATGTCATTACTGATGTAGGTGGCTTGTCAGGAAGGTTATTGAAACTTGTTCCAGCTTGCTGAGCTATGCTCTGTCTTATCAGTGCTTTTTTATTTTGAAATTGAATTGCAAACTCTTTGCATGTCCACATAACTCTTCTGAAGTCTTCATAAGATGCGTTTCTAGAAACAATAGGATTACTTAGTTGGTCTACGGTAAAGAAAATGACTGGTTTTATCTTTGTGTTTATTAATTACACCAGAGAGGTATGACTGTCTGGATATTTTCATGGCATTATTGTAGGTGGAGATCTGCTCTTTGAGAACATCATAGCGTACCTGCAGTTTAGTTCTCCTCCATAATCTCTCAGATTTATGACAAATTCTCCACATTTACCACAAAATGGATTTTTCAGAATATGTGAGTTTTTCTTCTTTGACTTGTGCAACACTGTGAAGAGCTTCCTTGAATTTAGAATTTAGATCAGAGACCAAATCACTTCATGAGGAACGCTGTATTCGGTGAACTATTATTTGGTGCACCTCCTCCTCTCCTTCTCTGTTTTACTGTATAAACAAATCTATCATTTTCAGGAGCAGCTTCAAGTAAATTTTTTAAGTAAAGATTTTCTGCTTAATAAAATACATGTTTGGGGTGGACTGGTCTTTTACGAATGCACAGGAATTGAGTTACTGTGGAATTGACTGCGCATGCTTTATTTGATTTTCAAATTTTACTTTGTTTGATGAATATAATGCTATTACTATGGCCATTATTACTACTTCACTCTATGGCCTTTGGCAGACCCACATTCATTCACAGCACTGTATCAACTCTTCTCAATCTGTGAATCTCGTCACACACACCACAGGTATTTATAGCCCCATCATCCTCATGCAACATCCTCATGCACCTCAGGTGCCTGAAGCTACTACCACCTTAATTTGGTGTGGTGATCTTAACATTAAATAGAAATTGTGCCACAAATATTCTACAGGCATTTTATCATATATTCTACAAAGAAGCTGTCATTGTGCATTAAAATGTGCATGTTTGAGTTTTCCATAGAGGATTTCTGTGTGTATAATTTGACCAGGGGCACCGCAACATTTGAATACAACTATAAATACCACATATCTTCCCTCCTCTCTCCAGGTTATCTGGTTGTATGGTTACAGAGGAAGGCTGTTCTTATCTGGCTTCAGCTCTGAGTGAAAACCCCTCACACCTGAAAGAACTGGATCTGTCCTACAACCACCCAGGAGATACAGGAGTGAAGCTGTTCTCTGCTATACTGGAGGATCCACACTTCAGACTCGACACACTCAGGTACAGACAGCTTTCTGTGTGCGTGTGTGTGTTTGTAACAGCAACCATTTGATAGTTTTATATTTCTATAGTTTTATACAAGGTGAATGATATAGGTCCTAAAACAGAGCCCTGTGGAACACCATATTTTATTTTTGTGTGAGCAGATGATTCACCATTTACATTTACACACTGGTAGTGATCACTCAGGTAAGATCTGAACCATAAAAGAGCTTTTCCTGTTTCTCCTGCAAGAAGGTTTTCCAGCCTATCCATTATGTTAGAGTGGTCTGTTGTGTCAAATACTTTACTAAGATCAAGCAGGACCAGTGAGGATATGTTTACTTTGTCAGAGACTAATAAAAGTTAATTTACAGTTTCACTAGTGCTGTCTCAGTGCTATGATGAGGCCTAAATCTAGACTGAAATTTTGTCACTCCTGTGCAGGTAGGAACTGTTATGGCACAGTTTTCTCAAAAATCTTTGATATAAAAGGATGATTTGAAATAGGTGTATAGTCTGATCGCTTGGAGGGCTTTTGGAATGTAGCCATGGAGAGGAGGTTATTATAGAAGTACCTATAGAGGTTATTATAGAATAACCAAGCCTCTTGGACAGAAGAGGCTTGGTTATTTCTGGCTGAGAATGAAATACTTTGAACTGGTTCTGTTTGTTAAAGAAAGGTAAAGGATTCCAGCCTCTCCGCAGTTAGATCTAGTTATACTGTGCTGTAGACCTGGATTAGAATTACAGGGCAGTGTTTATAGTTGTGAACTGTGCAGTTTCATTTTTGCCTGATCATTTCAATTTTGTTATTACTGATGAAATTCACAAGGTAGACATGGGAGTAGTCAAAAGCAGACTGGTAAGCTGATAGAGCTGATGCATTCTCTCATTTAGCTTTTTATGAAAAAAGGCTCTCAGGCCACAGAGAGGGGAAAATCTTGCACAGTTTCATTTCAGCAGCACCATCATAACACTGAGCCACTACTTTAGAAGCTCTTCCATGCTTCTCTAAAAATGGAGAACCTGGCCGGCTACAGCTTCTGCAGCCTTGTTTTACTAACATCATCAAATTTGAAGAATCTATTCCTCACACCACTGCCAAAGACATGACACAGGGCATGTGACATCAGAGCACCGTTACTGATGTGCACTGTTGTCTCCCATAAACGAAACAAACACAGTCTATCTTACTTCATCTTTGATAACTTCAGTCATTACAGCTGCACCCGACTGAATTGGGTCATTCTGAAATTTACTTGATGTGCTGGTGAACACAGTAGTATCAAGATGGCAGTGGCGGGTGCTGTCATACTCGGACAAAAGCATCTCAAGGTAGTTTATTTCCAGAGTCATGTCCTCAGAAGACCAGGTTCTTATACTAGTTATTATTAAATCTTTAGGCCCAAAGGGTACTCGTCTGTGGGTTTACTGTTCGGGCCCAGGTCTGGCAGTACTGCTCCCGCAGGTCCAGGTTCTGCTGCCGACCCTGCTCTGTAGAGGACAGCAGAACCGGGTCATCAGCACAGAGCAAGAACTTGATTTTAGAGTGTTGTAGAGTGAGACAAGGTGCTGCAGAGCGCTCTGAAGCTGTGACCAGAAGTGAAGAGTAACAAGCACTTAAATACAAGTACTGTTACACTTACTGGAGTTCATTTCCAGTGAAGTACTTTTACTTTGTAATTATTGGCTGATGTATCTGCCTTCTGAAACCTGCTGAGATCAACCTCCACCCAGAGGAAGCAGCTATTAGCTGACTGCTATCTAATCTGAGTTAAGCACGTGCTGTGTCCTTTTGACTTTTCTTCTTACATCGTCATATTAGAATAAAATGACAGCGATTTATTAAACAGTAAAGCTGGAGTGTAGGTCTGATTATCAGAGAAACTCAAAGCTGGATAAATTACTGATGATAATGACTTTAATATTAGACAGTTCTACATGAGGATCAGTACATTTGTGAACAGTGAGAGTTTAAAGGCTGTGAATGTATTTACTGTCTGTAGATGTACTGTACTGTCAGACACAGTAATGGACGTTAACACAGAAGGTGCTGATGGTCAGTAGGACTGACACTAAAATGACCTTATTAATCTACCTGTTATTTTGACTTCTACCTAAGCAATATCAGTTTATAAATTCAGTTAAAAAATTCAGTATAAAATACACATGATTAAAGAGTAATAAACTCTGGAGGGTGTTTCTGAGATTCTAAATTACTGTACAGGAAACAGGTAAACTAGGAAAACTCATATAACCATCTAACCATGAAAGGCATGTAACGTAGCTCCTTTTTCTGGACAAGGTCCACAGAAAGACGTGTAAACGTCCAAAAGCAGAACATACTGAGATCAGACTGAGAGCTCAGAACTGTTCTATCATGTGATGTCATAAAGCGAGCAGTGATGCCCTCTATGAGTCATCCTGTTAGTGCCAGCACCATTGACAAAATCTGCAGGACCTGAGTGAGAATATTCAAGCTGCATGGCTTGGATTATAACCGGGTTCCATTAGGAACCTCTACAACTCCATGCCAAGATGTAACATTAGCAAACATGGCGGCCCGACGCCACACTGAGAGACACTACTACTGTATGTGTAGCTCAATACATACTGATCATATCAGTCTAAATTTATCATCATTTATTGATCCTGGTAACCTTCATCTTTCTTCCCAATAGACCTGCAATCCCACACTTCCTACTGGGTGCAGCTGTTTCTTTAGATGATGAGTGTATTTCCAGGTTGTGATTGTAGATTTATGATACAGTAACTAAATTCCTTAAATAGTTGACCAATACAGTACTTATTTATTCTTACCTGAATAATTTTCTTTATTAATACTTTGACTTAAATTATCACTAGAGTAACAGGACTTTTATAAAAGTAGCAATGTTCAGTAGTCTTTCCACCCCAGACTTTTATTGATATGAAAGTTAGTATAAAGTTGGTCTTAATCAGCAGCCTTGTCTCAGTACATCATCCTTTTGTTGCCCGTCTTTATACTACACTCTTTGTGTAGATGGATTTAATGATGTCATATGTTTTACCCCCTGCACCACTTTCAAGGCCCTCAAACTGGATCATTGTACTAAATAGTATTAAAAGCTTCTTTAAAATCAATGAAACATGAAAAAGTCATTCAGGGTATGTAGGGTGTAAACATGATCTGGTGTGCGGTGTTTTGGTATGAACCCAGTCTGATCTTTACTGAACACACTGTGCTTCATATGGAAGTCTGAGTCTAATAACTCTGCAGAGTAACTTCCTCAGATTGTGACTTACAGCCATTCTTAGTGTTCTCTGGGATTATGTTTCCAAGCTAGCACAAGAAGGTTAGAGTCTAAAAACTCCTCTTGAGCTCCAACAATGTCTGGATAAGGGCCAGTGCTCATACGTAGAAAGAAGAATATACAGCGTAAGAGCACTACCTAGCAATCCCAAACCAGTTCTCACTTAGGCCTCCCTGAACAGTCAGTGTTCCGTTGTTGTAGATGATGACTAGTCATAACTGTCTCCGTGTCATGATCTCTGATTTTCACTCTCGCTTCATTACAAATTCTCTCTTTTTCACAGAGGAGTAGTGAGAGATCAGAGCTCTGTGCCATGAGCTGGGGTAGTGAGAGTAGAAGATGAGAGTGCTGACTCTCCCGGTCTTCTACAGCTCTACAGAGTCTCTGGCTGTTCTTTCAGGAGGTTGTGTTTGAACTGTTCTCTGGCAGTTCCACTCTTTACTTCAGGAGGGTATATGACGGAGCAGGACTGTAGGGCAAGGTCACTTTCTCCTCAGTACAGCAGGGGAGGAGCGAGGCTTTCTCTGATTGGCTCATTCTGAGACCTCATTTGAATGTAACTGACTCTGAATGATTTAGCTTTAGCCGTTAGCTTAGCTTTAGCTTTGATATTTAAATGAGTTAAATATGAGCAAAGCTTAAAAGCAGATGTGCGCCACTTATTAATTCACTCTCTGTCTGTCTCTCCATTTATCTTGCTCCTGGCTCGCTCTCTCTCTCTCTCTCTCTCCATTTCTCTCTCTCTCTCTGTCAGTTCAGTTCAACTCGGGGTGTTGTATTGGTATGACAAATAATGCTACATCTGTATTAGCAGAGTCGGAGTTACAGAGTATCACACAGTAGTAATTATGTACTGTAGTACTAAAGAGCTGAACATGTTAAAGTCTAGAACAACACTTAGAACAGAGAACTGTTACACACACAGGTCAAACACTGCAGAACTGTTGAAGTGATTGTATGGGGTGATTTAGAGATAATTTAGAGAAAATAATCATAATTAATCAATAAAAGGAATAAGAACGTGTGTCTGTGTTAGTGTGTAGGTCCAGGTTCTGCTGTAGACCCTGCTCAGTGGGGGACAGCAGGACCAGGTGGTCTACATGGAGAAATTTGATCTCAGAGTGGTGCGGAGTGAGAGCGGGTTCTGTGGACTGTTCTAATGTTGTTGATAATTCATTAACACAGACATTAAACAGTGTTGGGCTTAAACAGCAGCCCTGTCTCACTCCGCACTCCTGGGAGAGGGAGTTTGTTGGTGTGGTGTTTGGTGTTTTTATCCCGCACCTGTTTCCTGTGTACAGTGATTTAATCGGGTGGTGTGTTTTACAGCACACCGTCTCTAGAAGCTTGTAGAATAATCCTTCCTACCAAATAGAATCAAAGGCCTTTCTGAAATCAGTAAAACAGGTACAGTGTGGTTTAGTTCTGGACAGGGTATTTATCAGTCAGGGTGTGCGGGGGGGTAAATATGATCAGTGGTGCGGTAGTTTGGTAAGAATCCAGTTTGACTTCTGCTGAACACACTGTGCTCAGTAAGGAAGTTTAAAGGTCTAGAGTTTAAGGTGCTGCAGAAAAGCTCCACCAGGTTCCTGTTCACACAGACGCCTCGGTGATTATTAGGGTGGAGCTCATTTCCACTTTTAAAGAGTGGTGTTATTAGTCCATGATCCAGATTTCAGGGAAGGAACCTTCACTCAGAACCGGGTTACACTACACTCAGAACCGGGTTACATTACACTCAGAACCGGGTTACACTACACCCAGAACCGGGTTACATTACACACAGAACCGGATTACATTACACTCAGAACCGGATTACATTAGACTCAGAACCGGATTACATTACACTCAGAACCGGGTTACACTACACTCAGAACCGGGTTACATTACACTCAGAACCGGGTTAAAAAGTTTTAGGACAGCCAATTGAAATTTAGGATTGTATTTAACCGTCTGGTTGAGGAGACCATCAGGTCCCGATGCCTTGTTTGGTTTGAGTCCTGTTATGTTCTCTTTAAGCTCCTGCTCAGTAACTGAGAGGCTCACTCTCACTGTCACCCTCTCTTTCAGGGTGGATCATGGGGGAGAGATCAGAATGAAACCAGGACCAAAGAAATGTAAGTTCACACACACACACACACACACACACACTCTCTCTCTCTCTCTCTCTCTCTCTCTCTCTCTCTCTCTCTCTCTCTCTCTCTCTCTCTCTCTCTCTCTCTCTCTCTCTCTCTCTCTCTCTCTCTGTGTTAATGTCTCTTCTTGTGTTCAGATTCCTGTGAGCTCACACTCGACCCAAACACAGCACACAGACGTCTCTCTCTGTGTGAGGAGAACAGAAAGGTGGTGCGTGTGAGAGAGGAGCAGCCGTATCCTGATCATCCGGAGAGATTTGATGTCTGGGAGCAGGTTCTGTGTAGAGAGAGTCTGACTGGACGCTGTTACTGGGAGGCTGAGTGGAGCGGAGATGTTCATATAGCAGTGACTTATAAAGGAATCAGGAGGAAAGGAGGATTGTTTAGTGAGTGTGAGTTTGGATGGAATATAAACGCATGGATGCTCATCTGCTATAATAACGTTTACTCTGTCTGTCACAATGATAATTTCACTGCTGTCTCTGCTCCCTCCTCTCAGTCTAACAGAGTAGGAGTGTATCTGGACTGTCCGGCCGGCACTCTGTCCTTCTACAGCGTCTCCACTGATACACACACACTGACACACTTACACACATTCACCACCACATTCACTGAACCGCTTTACGCTGGGTTTAGACTATTTACTGACTCCTCAGTGTGTGTGATGCCCTAGCAACCGCCTAGCAAAACCTAAGCAACCATTTGGGAAACCCTAGCAACACTTTAGTATCCGTTTGGGATACCCTAGCAACCGTCTAGCAACACCTTAGCAACCATAAGGGTTACCCTACCAACTATCTAGCAATAACTATGCCACCGTTTGGGATGCCCTAGCAACTGCCCAGAAACACCTTAGCAACCACTGGGGATACCATGGCAACTACCTAGCAACACCTTAGCAACCACTTGGGAAACCCTAGCAACCGCCTAGCAACACCTTAGCAACCACAAGGGTTACCCTACCAACTATCTAGCAACACCTAGCGACCACTTGGGATATCCTAGCAATCCTAACTTCTCCAAGAAAACAGATCATTCAGACCAAACGTGGCCCTTATCTGCCCCTTTTGTCGGTTAGGGACAGGAACTAGGGGCCTCTCTGTATCAATCTATCTGCATACCTACAACTTCCAAACTTCTAAGAAGATCCTAGAAACAGACTCTTACAGGACTCTCCTGAATCTACATTACCCAGAATCACCCTTGTTAGAATTGTTCTGTTAAATGCTGTTAACATTTGTTGAAGTGTTAACTTATAATCCAAACCCAGTCAGAATCCAACTTAGAACAATCCTTCGAATATGTTCCTCTTCTTTCTCTCTCTTTATATCTTAGGATTCTTAAACTGTGATCTAGTTTCATTAATCAACATTAGTACTAACTTTCTTCATGCTTCACCTTTTTATAAGTAGTTTAGAACTATAGTTATTGGACTTGGGTTTGACTGAATCGTGATTTAAAAGATGATCACCATGAATTATGTTTTAAATCATGACTTGCAATTTACTGTATTCTCTGTTCTACCAAATGCTTTATGCTTTGGTTCAGTGTAACCAATCCAACACAGTAGGATTGTGAAAGGTTAATAAGTGGTTGTAACCCGAATACAAAATGGGTTTACTTATTAACCTCAGCATAGGCAGAATGTTCAAGGTTTCAGATTAACTTCATTCTACTCCTATGTTTTGGCTTACCATAACATGTGTTAATTCTACCCATGAGACGCTTGTTTTACTGAGGATACAGCCCTGCTTTGAAATTCTCAAATGTATGTGAACATGTGACACTCTTGTGGAAGAATGAGCAGACTAATGCATATTCATGAGAAAGTGACCACGGACCCCTCCTCCGTTCCGCCTTTAAGGCCTCTACTTAAACTCCAGTCACAGACAGCCTTGAGTCAGTTTTTCAAGTCGAGTTTTTCAGGCAGAAGAAGTTTACAGGCAGATTGGAGTTGCAGTTCTAGCTGAGCTCCAGCTCCAGCTCAGCTCAACTCTCTGAGCTCTCTTCAGGCCCAGAGCACGCGATGCTCCGACACTCCATGACGATGACCAGTGGAAGATGGGTCCTCTAAAAGCTGACTCAGCCAGAAGCAGAGTCCCTTCAACAGAACCCTCCAAGGAAACCAAGATGTAGCCAGTGCACGGCCCGCTCACCTGACCACAGAGTCGCGGACCGGACAAGCCAGCATCGACTGCCACACGCCAGGACACGTGACCAGAGGCCGCACAACTCAACGCGAAGAAAAGCTCCACGCCGACCCACTTCACGGGGAAGACGGCAGGCCAAGCCAAGGCCCAGCCAGCAGTGCCAACCCAGACGCATGGGTCAACGGAGGACCACCTCCCCGACCAGACCAGCCTGCACGACACGGTTACAAGGTGACACAACCAAAGTTCACTTCTGTGGTCCAGTCCTCGGTGCTGTGTTTATTGATACTGTGCTTTATATTAATATTATCTTAGATTCAGATTCTAAGTTCAGTTCTGCTCATTCTCCACAAAATACTACTACTACAAAAAAACTACACTATGTTACCACACTGAAACACCGTGCCGCTTTGGGTATGGTTAGTTAATCTTTCAGGAAACTGGGCAACAGCTCACAGGTTACATTTGATGATACGTCTGTTTGAGTGGGTGAGCTGCTGCTGCTGCTAATCACTAGCAGAGGCTGTTACCTGGATTATCACCTGTATAGCTAGCTACACCTATTGGTCTCCATTAGATTCAAACATATGGTGTAAATTAGCTTTAATATCTAAATCAGTGTGTTAACGGATCTCAGCTTGAAGTACACATTGGAGTTCGTCCATGAATCTTGATGAACTTGGATGAACACAAGCTAAAAATAAAAACTCCACCGTTCAAGTTTACCAGTAAAGTACAGGTTTTGGAGGATATGCTGCGATCCAGACAATGTCTCTTTCAGAGAAGTGGGGTTTGGTGTTGCTTATTTCAGTGCCAAACCACATTCAGCATATGGTAAAAGAGTCACTGTAATGATGATAATTTATTTGAATAAAAACAAAACTACATTTCTCAGTTTAAACACTTGATATGTTGTCTTTCTAACATTTTAATAATATAGGATTGAAATGATTTGTAATACATTGCATTATGTTTGACAGTATTTATGTTTTGCAGAGCATGTCCAGTGTTTTGGAGACGGGGTTGTTTGTAAGATAAGAGAAGAGTATTGATGAGACCACAGTATGAGGCCGCAGTCAAGGTGTAATTTACTACAAGGAATCTCCGAACTGTGTTTGAAGTAGGCATTATTCTGAACTGGTAACTAAATAGATCCAGAAAATTTACAACATTTACAGCAGGCATACCTGGATACATGTTTATATGGAGTTCATACATAAATTCCCTTTATACCAAAGACCCGAAGATACTGAAAAAAAGGAAATTGTGTTCCGTAGTTCCATTGCTGACTCATAACTCTGTTTCTTCATTCTGAGGTGCACCAGATCTAAAATGTATAAATAATTTTAAAATGTATGTTAAATTATTAATATTGAGCAACATTTACCATGATATGCTATGCATTTTTTCACCTTGTTCCCTAGAACAGTGTTCCAGCACTTGTAGTAAAATACACCCTGTGTGTGCATTCTGTGTTTGCCCTACCCCCAACACACTCAATCCAACTAATCCACAAATGAACAAACCCCAGTTAAAATGGATGTGTTTTGACAGAAACCACTACAATGTGTAGTGTAATGGGGTTCTCTTAAGTCCCGGTCCGGAATCACTGCTCTAGAAGTAAAGGAGAAACAGCAGCGGCCACCTGCTGGCCAAAGCTGAGATAGCATGGTAATTGTTAGCCAGTTCCCCTGATGTTTTTCACCTGCTCTTGGAATGGTGAGGAGACAATCTAGCCTGCTGGTCCAAGTTGGTGTATCATGCTAATCATCACTGCATTTTAAAGTTACCTGTGTCTCCTGTGCTGCGCTGTAATTTTCACTAATTTTCACCGCTGGGTCAGACTAACCCTCTCCAGTCTGTTAGAGCACTGCTGGAGGGAGGTTAGTGAAGTGTGTGCTCCTCATTGAGAGGCTGGGTGCTAGTTCACACTGCTTATCCTTTGTGTTCATCCAGATTGCCACAAATAAACCTCCACGTATGGTACCATAACGAGACCCCCGTGGTGGTTCTTCCTTCCCAATCCCCTCCACAACGCAGACCAGAGCAGAGCAGAGCAGGGGCATCTGGCCTGCATGTAGATATATATGTACATATACAGCTGTGTCAGAGGTGAATCAAATTAATGAGTGAAGGAATTCTACATAGACAGAGTTTAATAGAATATTAATCTACATTTATTAAGATTAATAAAGTAACTCACGGAGTGTATTTACAATATTAATAGAGATGAGGACAAACAGCTTAAACAATCTACAAAATCTCATTCTCTGGGTTTCAGGGGTGTTAATGTACTCCGAGGGGTAAGATACTGTCATGTCATGTGTATGTGCACATAAAAACTTTGAAAGCTCAGGAAGACAGGAAGTTACTCTAGGAGAGCTGGACAAGGCTGTAGATGGTGCTTAACCCCTCAGCAGGACCGGTATCTGCTCCTTTGTGCAAGGAGGAACAAGATGAGCACTGCCAGAGCCCTACTGCTGTGAATGTGTCTGTGCTTTTCACAGATGAGAGCAGGTTTTACCTGAGCACATGTGACAGACGTGACAGGCTCTGGAGACGCCGTGGAGAATGTTATGCCGCCTGCAACATCATTCAGCATGACCAGCATGATTGGTTTGGTGGTGGCTCAGTGATGGTCTGGCGAGGCATATCCCTGGAAGGACACACAGACCTCTACAGGCTAGATAACGGCATTGACACCATTTTGAGTTGCTGCAGTGGCATTTGGGTTAAATGGACGAGCCTGCTGCATCATTTTTTCGCTTTGATTTTCAGGGTGTCATTGAATTCAACCCTCTGTAGGGTGATCATTTTCATTTCCATCAAACGATGTGGCATCCTTTCATTCCTAACACATTACCCAGTCTATATGAGGAAAGATATTCTGCAGGATTTTTTTCCCATTGAGATCTGATGTGTTTTCAAAGTGTTCCCTTTATTTTTTTGAGCAGTGTAGAAGCGGAACGGACTGCGGATATCAGTTTTTCAGATTTCACATGCTAAGTTCGTAACTTTCTTCGTAAGATAAATTTTGGATCTTTTTGGTGTGTTTTTTTTTTTTTTTTTTGCCAATGAAGTCTTTCTAAAATCTATTGAAAATGTACAGGACTAACATATTAGAATCATTTTACACATTTTTTCCAAAACCAATTTGTTTAATAGTATTTAAACCTACTGAAAACTAGTAAACAGTGATTGAAAACTTTCAAACAGTAGTGTTGTATGTTTAGAGAATGAGATAAAGAATACACTATTTTTTTTCTGAATTAAACTCTTACTACAGTTTTTATGAGCTTCTTAAACAGGATTTAAAAACAACACATCATGTTCAGTGGCGCTGCTTGGCCAGCAGAGGAAGCTAATGGACTGCAGGACATCATAGAGACATTTGACCAAAATAGTGGAGAATTATGTGGGAGAATGTTCGGAATGATGTGATAACAGAAGGCATCATGTTTTACTTGATATCACTCTATAGTTCGATTTATAGTTAGATATTTATTATATTAATTTAATAGATTTGATTGTTTTTGGGATTCATTCAGAAAGAGTGTAAAAAAGACTGAACTAAAGTCATTTAGAGTTTTTACTGCATTCTAGAGAACAGTATCACTTCAGACGTCTTTACCGCAGTAGTGATAGTAGTGGACTAATATTTCATGATTCAGGCTGTTTATTTGTAACAGCTCATGTAATAACTTTCTGTGAAGGAGCTTTCAGAAGCTTTAAGTCAGTGGTCACCAACCTTCTTCCTGGAGCTCTACTGTAGTTTAGTTCCAACATGTGTCTAACCTGCTCTCCCCTAACATGACAATGATCAGCTCAACTGAAGTTTCTCTAGAATGACTCACTTCATAAATAACCATTTAGAATGACTTCAGCATTTTTCATCATCCTGTGGGAATTTTATGGTCAGGTGTTCTCAGGTAGTAGACAGAGCATCGTCAGTGTCCAGCTGTGTGTATGAAGTGTAACACCTCTGTGATGAAGCCTCATAAGCCCAGCAGTGGGGGAGGAAACTCTGACCTGAGGTGAGCAACATTATAACAGCACTTGCTCTGAGAAATGAAGAGAAGACTGTTTATACTCAGTGTAAATAAATTTCATTAATTTCTCAACATTGTGCTATCATCATGGACATACGTCTCTCAGGTTAAAGGCAGCAGCATATCCAGCACCCAGCTGTGTGTCTATGAAGAGTGACAGGTCCATTTATTAGGGACCTCTACAACTCCATCCCGAGATGAAGTTTGATTTAGCAAACAAAAGGCAAGGAATCTAGAAAGAGCATCTCTCCGAGCTGTCTGTATGAGACATTCATTATATGATATGAACAAACACCGCACTGTAAACACTGCATGTGAAATAATATCTTTAACAATCACGAACAGTCACAAATGACGTCTGGTCTAAACCCTAAACATCTGACCAGGACAGGCAAGCCTTCTCGGTTTGGACAACCAAATCTCCTGACTGGTTTTAAACCAGATATAAAAAAATTATACCACATAGTTGATCTGATAAATTCTAAATTATACATTCACAGAAATTAAGTCACATGGTTTTACCAAGTTATGCTTGGGTGACACAGATCAGGATTAGGGATTTCTTTAAGAAACCAGATGTTGCTGGGCTGAGTGTGTTTCCGTGTTCTGTAGCTCTTATGTTCTCTATACTTCAGAGAACTTCACACTGTGGTCCACACAGATGTACAGTAACATAGTATACACAATCAATCAACAGATCAGTTCCTAATTACAACACATGATCTGGCTTGATTGTAATGAATAGTCTCACCACTGAAGAGGGAAAAGGTGAACACTGCTGCTCCTGCGTTTCTGTGGTCCTACATGTGAAGGTTATGAGGGTTAATAACAGGACAGAATATACAGATAAGTACAGCACAGTGTTAATAAATGTATGGTAGAATATCTGTTCATATATATTTTATTTTAAATTACAAAAACTCTTAAATTCAGTTAAATATCATTTTATAAGAGAATGTTATTAAATCTTAACATCACTTATGCTGCTGGAATCAGTGCCTTGTGATCTAATAATGTCTGAATGTAGATTATGGTGAGATTAATAGGGAGGCTTACCCAGCTCATTACACAGATATTAACTGGAAGGTTACTTTAACTGCTGTGACATAGTCAAACATGGCTTATTATTACTGGAGTTAGGAACGGACTTTTTAGAGTCAAGAGACAATTTGTCTGTAACAATTAATGTTTTATTATTATTATTATTATTATTATTATTATAAACGTTATTTTAAAAATTAAATAATAAAGTTTAATTCATTAAATAATAATAAAAAAATAATATTCAAATTAATATATTTTTGTATTGTATTTTCAAATAATACTTACATGTTTATATTATATTATATTATATTATATTATATTATATTATATTATATTATATTATATTTCTATGATGGACCCAGAAGGATAAGCGGTTCAGAAGATGAACGAATTAATATATTATATTTTATTAATTGTATTAATATATTATTAAACAGTTAAATTATTAAATTATAACTCCTATTTTTCAAAGCTAAACTGTAACTGAGCTTTAATTACCAGAGACCCCATATAGAAATGAGCTCTAACAGATCTCCGTCTCTGTTTGTGGTTTTAGGCTCCGACAGGAGAAGAATCTGCATGGAGAACAGGAACACGGCAGCTTAAAACAGCTTAAAACATTCAGTCCATACACCGAATAGGTCAGTTATCATTTCAATGGGCTAACAGTTTTTAAGTAAATGTCACCACTGAACGCAATATTTTTAATTTAATATCTGATCAGCGTCTGACGTAATACTAAGGGACCGTTTTAAATTGCACACGCGTTTCTGAACTGCTCTCCGCGTACTTAATGACCAGTCAGACCTGAGAGAGAGACCTGCCTGGTTTAGTGCAGGTGAGTAGTGTTGGTGTTAGCATAGTTGCTAATGTTTGGAGGAGGTTATTTTATCCAGTTAGACTGTCGTGACACCAAACAGCTCCTAAAACTAACTTTACGCCCATTTAAACTTTCTCCTAATTTTACTGAAGGTGAGCCTGTTAAGGTTTGAAGTAGGTTCTTAAATTAGGCGTGTTCAGAGTTTAGATTAAACTTGAGCTGTGTTTAAATGTGGGTGTCCGCTCTCTCCAGTGATAGAAAATGGTGAAATAGAGCAGGATATTTACAGCTGGTCCTTTAACTCTGGTGTGAGGGAAATGTTCTACAGTCCTAAATTTAAACCCTTAGACACACAGTGTTGAGTTTAAACACTGCAGCATGATTCCTGTGGAATCAGTCTTTATCATCACTTCGCAGGTTTAAGTTTTTGGTGATGAGAGCACACACGTCGATGTGAGTATAGTACATGGGTGTGTTTTTATTTTTATTGATTGTAAGCGATATTGTGAAGCTCAGACACGGACTACTGCATCAATATCATAATACAGGTCTTCCATTGTCCATTGTCAAGTGACTGATCTGTGTTTCTGTGTGCATGAACAGGAGGGTACACTGACGACTCAACACATGGCCAGTTCTTAAAAGAGCACTGTGTAGGTAAGTCTCATATATGTTAAATATCAGGTCTTGATTTTTGTAAGTGCACTTTCCCAGTGACGACTTTAGACAGTGCTGTGAAGGTGATGTTTATAAACTAGAGCTGTTTTAGAAACACACTTATTCCAATTTCAAGTTAGTGTTAGGTTTTTTCTCCTTTTTTAGTCTCAAATGTCCCTTATTTCTAATCATTTTTACAGGTTGGTTTGTTCTTGGATGGACTGATG
The DNA here is from genome assembly GCA_024036415.1 of Prochilodus magdalenae. Classification (NCBI taxonomy): domain Eukaryota; kingdom Metazoa; phylum Chordata; class Actinopteri; order Characiformes; family Prochilodontidae; genus Prochilodus; species Prochilodus magdalenae. The sequence continues at coordinate 15,577 of JAMWET010001996.1, read as the reverse complement.
GAGTGGAAATGCAGGGTGTGATGCTCCTCTGATACTTGTGGAAAGTTACTTTGCCGTTATCGTTTCCATCATAGCCATTTTTCAGAAGTCAGTCCTTTGCCGTGTCTCTATGAAACATGCATCTGCTCATTTTGATCATCACAGTTTCACAAAGAGACAGGAGAAGTAGGGACAAGTCAAGGGGGACAGGAGTGCAGGTGGTGTGTGTGTCGTGTGTGTGTTCAATCAACCTTTTTCAGAGAAAACCCTTATACACATTTAAGAGCCCATGAAATGGGAGCATGTCTACATGAGAACTGTACATACAGTACTAATGTGTCCTCCTTTAATGCTCCCCATAGCAGGAGACATGGAGTCTGTGCTGGTACAGAATTCTTTAATGATGTCACTGCTGATGGAGACACTGTAGGCCTAAATGCTACTGAACCTTTTGATGAAAGTGTGGACCTGTGTGAGGATCTGAGTCCACCTGAGAATGAAGGTTCATAAGATACTGACAATGGAGAACATGACACCAACCAGTGAAAGTGCAGCTACGCCTCAATTCAGCTCCTCTTTTTTACAGATGCAGGCTGTCCTTCATGTTTCTAATCCAGCCACACAGGAGACAGTGGAGCATTAGAGTCCAGTCTTATTCTTGTTCTGAAACTGAATGTAAGTGAGGTGTTACAGACACACTGCACTGCTGTAGGTGAAGCAGTTCTGGATGAGATTGTTGGTGTTGTCATAGATAGAAATGTTTTTGTCAGCTCAGGAACTGTAGTTGGAGAACTATCCTCCAATAAGAGAAGATCATTTATAGAGAGACACTGTCCTGTGGTCATGTCTTTTCAGTGTGTCATAGAGCCTGGACACACCACAGTCTATGTCCCTGTATGTCCTCTGATTCAGGAGTTGTTCAAACGTACTGATGTGGATGATGAACTTCAAGAAGCATGCTGTTCTCAACACAGTCACTGTGCAGGTCATCCAGATGGTTTGTGTTCTCAAGAAAATTAGCTGCTGTCAACATCACATGATCTAAAAGTGACATTAATTTTTATACATAGACGAAACAGAAATATCAGATCTTTTAGGTACTTCAAGGAAAATACACAGATTCTAGTCCGTACACTGGGTTCTTACAGACCTGCCCAGCACATATCGGTCAGCTGTGCATGTAGTACAACTGGCAGTGTTCTGTGAAGTACCGGATCTTCAGGGTTTAGGCTATGAAGGAGTCCTTGGTCATTTGGTGCAGGACATTAGAATGCTGGAAGACGGCATGTGCATAGAGTCTCTTAGTCAGTCTGTAAAGGACCCTGTCCTTTTTGCTGCAGCAGATAATCTAGCAGCTCATGGATTAGGAGGTTCTATCCAGTCTTTCAGATCAGAACATGTGTGCAGGTTCTGCCAGGCTCCTCGAGACTAAATCTAATTATGTAGAAGGTCTAAGGTCATGTGTCCTGGTTCCAGGCGAACTGACTGTCCTTGTGCATAGATCATAGAAGGCCAGTTGCTGTTGACCACATGGTGATTTCTACTGGCACATAGACAAGGTAAGTGTTCCTCCACCCACTAGCTTTAGATTACAGATGATGGAGGTTTGTGTAAACTACGTATGCAATGTGTCGTAAACAGATCGTTGTAGACAACCCATCTTAACCTGTCGACTGGAGTCACAGGTCGATTCTCTCTTGACCTGAACTTAACCTCCCATGTGTGTAGTTTTCAGGGTCTTCATGCTGATTCATCACTGTAAAAACGTTAAGTTAATAGAAGTCTCAGTTGTAAATCACTGTGTCTCTGTATGTTCAGGTTTGAGCTGAATTCCACAGGATCACAAATACCAGCTTGTGGAGGAAATTTTATACAGAGCTGGACAAGTGTACAACGCGACGGCTGGCTGTCTCCAGACAGAAGCCTGCACATACTGGCAGAACGGCTGGAGCTCTGAGGAGTGTCCTTAGTACCTATGACATTCTGGTATGTGACATCACCGTTTAATATTTAACTAAAATATTACACAGCTGAGTTTTCTTTTTCTATTGTTCCTTCTGATTCTTCTTTTTCATCTGCTCATCTGCTACTTCTGCTGCTGCTTCTTCTAGTCTTCCTTCTCTTCCTCTGCTGCTGCTGATTCTGTTTCTCCTGCTGCTGTCTGTCTGCTTCTGCAGTTGGTACTTATTCTTCTGTATGTGCTTCTTTCTATTTCTCTCCGTCACTCATCATTTTCAGTGTGTCTCTTTACAGGAGCAGTTTGATGTTAACCACCGACGTACTGCTGCGCTTCGAGCCCTCCCTGTGTATCTACGTAAAGATGACTCTGGGTTTGGAACGAAAGATGTCAGATATGTAACTTCATCTGACCGTATATTGTTTCTGTGTAGAGTCACTTTGTGTCACTTCTGACCCACACACCATTAAAAATCATCCTCATACTTTACACTTATAAAATAATCAAATACGTCTTAAATATTTGAATCCGATTCCCCAGTGACACTGTGTCTGAGACACATGTACTGGTTCTCTGTTGGAAGGAGAGTGAGAGGAGACAGAATGATGGAGAGAAATGCTGCACAGGATGCTTATTATAGTGTATATGTGCATGTGGCATGTATCCTGTCAGGGTCTTATGGACATGTTCTAGTATAGATCATAAAATAGATTTATTGCCTGGTTTATTATAAGTTCTGTGATGGTATATATTTGCGTTATGTTTACTTTATTAGTTTGGGGAAATTAGTTTCCTTAAATGTTTTAAGTAAGGTATCAGACTTATTTGAGTATTTGCTGGTAAGTAAATCTCACATTTTTTTTACATTTATACCCCATACTATTGTTGTTATTATTATTATTATTACTATTATTATTTAAGTATATCAAACTTAAAATTTAGTTTTAAATTGTTAAATTTATTTAGGAATATTTAGGACAATATTAAAATATGAAGTATTGTGTATAGTTAAATTTATATAGTTATGAGTATAGAGTAATGTTAAATATATATATATATATATGATGTATGTATATATTTTAAGTAGGTATGGAAATGGATTTAACATATTTACATATGCAGCAGTACGTTTGAAGTCTACCTGAGTATATTTAATTTAGTTAAAGTTATATCCTGTGTGGTTTTGTTCTATTAAAGTTTCATTAGTACAAACAGATGTTCAGTTTTAACAGTCTGTAAGTACACTGATCATCAGTGCAGATGCAGGTACATTTTAGTGCACTGTAGTATATTAAAGTTTAGTTTACAGGAGTGGGCGGAGCTCTGTTTAGATCGTACCCTACCACAGCTGTCTCTCCTGCTGATCTGATCAGCTGTATTATCTGTATTAGGATGGGGAATGTATCATGTGTGTGTGTGAATGAGATTTTAGAGATTTCACACTTCTTACACTAGAGGGAGACATACACCGGAAGATGAGTCAGGAATAACGGGAATAACAGGAAGCCGAAAGTGAGTTTAGGACGAAGATTCCGTTAGAGCAGGGGTATTCAAGAAAACTGTGAGGAGGTCCAGTTCAAAGAAATTTCCTCAAGCAGAGGTCCGCAACATCGTCTATTTGCAGTATGACGATATCGGAATAAATTGTGTTAAAAAAATAATAATACAGGTTAAAATCATTTCAAAGAAGTTTATTAGCACTGAAACACAGGATAACATTGTGTGGCTGCAGTTTAAATAAAAAATAACTAAATTATGTATTCAAAAACAAAGAAAGTGCTTAAGAAAAAATAGCAGCTTCAGTTTCCTTTTGATTGAACAATCTCAATATTTCTCCTCAACAAAACAACTCTCAAAACACCTGAACTATTTCTCTTACAGATTTCTCTTACATCTGTCTTCCCCCAATTTCCCCTGCTCAGTGTGAGAATTGAGCTTTGGCTTGCCCTGCCAACATTTTAAATCTGGGCTTGAAGGAGGTCAGGGCCATTCTCATGCACATGTGCAGATGCTCATTGGTGAGCTTGGAACGATATTTTGTTTTTATTATGTTCATTGTAGAGAACGCTGCCTCACAGCTGTATGTGGAGCCGAACATGGTCAAGATAAACAGAGCCACTTTTTTCAGATCTGGGAAAGCTGTCTCAGAAACCATCTGGAGCCAGAAGGTGGTAGATTCGGTTCTTGCAAACTGCTCTTTCAGGGCCACATCTGCCTGGAGGTCAATCATTTGCATCTGGAGAGGCCCAGTGTTTGCCCACTTGAAGTGATGTGTGACATCATTTGTGAATGCTCTGACATCAGTGATGAGAAATGGATTCTGTATGAAGAGGGTGAGCTCCTCTCCAATGCTGAAGCTATCAAAGCGTTTGCTGAAGTTTTCAATCAACTTGTCAACAAAGTCAACAAAAGAGGAGACATCTCTATGGCCCTGCACCTGTTCTTTCACTTTTGGGAAGTGTGTGTAGTCTCCTTACAGATCTTCTTTGAACACCTGAAGTTTTCGTTGAAATGAGCGGACAGCTGTCATCAGATCACAAATGGAATTGTTCTTTCCCTGCAGCTGCAAATTAAGCCCATTCAGGTATGACATGATATCAGCCAAAAAAGCTACGATACCCATGTTTTTCTCGTCATTTAGAAAGACAGAAAAGTTGGCTGCTTTCTGACTTTCCAGTTGTTCCAAGAAAGCTGTTACTTCACGTCTAATTGACCAAAATCGCTCTAGCACCCTGCCTTTGCTGAGCCATCTAACATTGTTGTGTAGCAAAAGATCATCAGAGTTTGCATCAGCCTCTTTGAGAAATTCCCTGAGCATGCGATGCTGACAAGAAGAAGATGCCCTGAGAAAGTTTATGATTTTCATCATTGTCTTCATCACCTCAGCATACTCATCTGACAGGGCAGAGCAAAGGACAGCCTGATGAATAATGCAGTGGTAAGAGATCAGGTCAGCGTTGTCTTCTTTCAACCTTGCCACAGCTCCCTTTTCTCTCCCTATCATGGCAGGGGCTCCATCAGTGGTTATTGATATCACTTGTTTTGGCTCTATATCTCGCTTTTATAGCATTTCCTTAATAGCCAGGTAGATGTCTTCTCCTTTGGTAGTGGTCTGCAGGGGAGTCACACCTAAGAGGTCTTCACAGAACTCATTTTTCTCCCTGTTTAAGAATCTTATGTAAACCAATAGCTGAGCATTGTCAGACACATCAGTAGATTCATCCACAGCCAGGCCTACACACGGTGCCTTACAAATAGCTTCTTCCAGCTGGGACAGTGAATCTTGAGCTAGTATCTCACTTCTCCTTGTGGCTGTGCAGGCTGACAGGGGTATTTTCTCTATTTTGTCACAGAGCTCATCTTTCTCTTTACCATCAAGTAACGCCTCTGCTATTTCAGTCATGCACTCTTTGACAACACTTGCATCTGTAAAGGGCTTTTTGTGTTTCCCTAAAACCCAAGCAACACGGAGGGAACATTCATTAGCACGCTGTTGTGCGCTGAAAGCACGGCTTAATACCCTGGTGGACTGATCATATTGGGCAGTGAGACTTCGAATTTTCTGCGTCCAGAGTTCGGACTTAGGGGGGTATGATTGGTCAAATGCTTTGTGCTTAGTCTCATAGTGACGCTTAACATTGGCACTTTTAATAAGTGCCACGGTTTCGGAGCATATGAGGCACACTGGTTTCGTGCTCGCGGGTGGAAGAATGAACATGTATGCATCAGTCCATTCCGTGTTGAACGCTCGATTTTCGGCGTCTACTTTTCTCTTTTTTGAAAGCGCCATAGTGTTTGCACCTCTTCTGACTGTAATTCACGTCCTGTCTTCCTGTATCATCTCCCTGCGTTTCTCGCTTCAATCGCTTTTCGCTCGCCTTTCACCGTCTCTTCCTTATATCACACTGCGTGGATGTCTGTGCCTGGCTACAAACTTCGGCTTCGGTTTGCTCATACAACTCGCTCTGAGTTCAAGCTGGCGATTTGATTCGCTAGTTGAACCACGTGGTTAGTATGACTCGCACGCGATTGGTTTGTAGCTTCCAATCCTTGCTCAGTGCAATGCTGGTAAAAGCACTTGTGTCAGATAGGGAAAAAATAAATGCTCCGGTTTAAAATTAATTCTCCCGTCAAAATTTAAAAAATATTTTAACAATTTATTCCGGGTCCGGATGGGATGACATATGGGTCCGTATCCGGACCGAGGTCCGTTGGTTGCGGACCACGGCGTTAGAGGATCAGAGAAGACTCCAGAAGGAGAGGATTTAAGACGGTAGGCTTTAAGATCATTAGTAATCTGGCTGTGTTGTAGATTATCTAGTAGTTTAACAGGTAAAGGTGTGTGGTAGTGCTGATTAAACTAATACAGTAGTTACTGCGAGGGTGGAGTTGGGTGGTGCTAGCAGTGCTCAGCTGTGAGCTCCTCGGCTAACGAGGCTAATTTACCAGCTAATGTTATTGTGTTAGAAGGTTTTTCTGATCAGCTGCAGATTCACTTTCACCTACACCGGTGTGGAAACATGCTGAGGGGTGTTTCTATCACTAGATGTTGAACAGTGTTGGTGTGGAGGTATATTTATGATTACAGGCCGTTACAGCTGCAGTCCACTGTAGGCCTCTGATATCGGGTTAGCTCAGTTTCTGATGTACCGCTATGTTTACTCCTGTATTATACCAAGTTCTGCCCACCTGTAGTGAACTGCATGTCTGTTCACAGGACCACCAACGGCTTGGAGACCACCGGTAATGAGTTCTAAATATTCCTGCATCGTTTTCGAGCAGTAACTTCACTTTAGAGATCATCATCAGGTGTCCTGTAGTCTAGTTCTTTTTAGCTTGGTGCAGTGCTGCTCCAATCTAGCTTGTGAAGGTTAATCAGGTCTAATAACTTGTTCTAGATAACATTAGGACCTGTGGCTCAAACTGATACAGCAGAACCAACGCCAATTTTCAACAGGCCACTTTTAAAATACTAGAAATAAGAGTATCTATTGTAGTTGTTCAAACATGAGGAACGTTGTGTACATAAATTCATAAAAGTTTAAATTTTTTATCTAGTTGAATTGACTGTGGTGCCAGCTGAAAATGTCATGTGGTGCGACAGTGATTTATCTTCAGATTGATTCATTTCCTTAAAGGGCTTATTATTTATTTGACAGGTTATCAGTAATTGAATGTGTTTGGAAACAAAATATTTGCATTATTTTGAGGTTTGTAAACAATGCTCTCATGTTTTTGTTCTATAATGTCACAGTCACCTTCTTTAATGTACTTCTTCATTATTTTTTTTCTGTAAATCGCATAAAACTAGTTAAAATGTTTTAAATATACCATTGACATAAGCATACTGCAATAGTGATAAATATTTCAGCCACATACTTTAGTCATTTTAATTACAATTTATTACAGTTACTTCTATTATTGGTCACACCAAATCATGAGTTGTCACTCCAAATGACATCCTATCATTAAAAATGTGTTTTAAAATCTGAGTGATACATAGTAAATTCCCTGCAAAAACATTTGAACTAGATTTAATTATTATTTCACAGTATTGTTGTGGCCTCAAATTTTACAAACTTTTAAAAAATCTTATCACAAACATTTATAAGTGCAGTGTATATCCTTGGATTTGTTATAAACAAGCATTTCATTTAACTTAACAATGAAAAATTAATTTTGATTATGAATTAGTTTTAATCAGAATCATATGTTATTGTTTTCTATCATGTGATTATGCCTCACAACTAACAGCTTTAATTGCACATTGTGAACATTTCATTAAACTTGGAAATAATCGTGCTATAATGGATATCAGGAATGTCTGGGTAAAAGTGGGGAGCGTTTCTGACCTGAGCTAAACTTTGTCCCAGTCTTGGCTGATCAACTTCAAATAGCGTTCAGGTGCTGACTCTGGGTCTGAGATGAAGAGCATGAACATCTTTTTTAGGGTAGATATAAGCAGTTTGTGGCCATGCACATAAATTCTTTTCACCCGACTACTGCCTAGAGCTAACCTAGACTTCCTCTTTCACAACATCAAGCCTACATATGGAAGCTCATCAAAGATTTGAGAAAGTTACAAATTTTTCCGTGGCTCAGCTGTACAGCTCAAGTATTTTCCTCACCTACAGCAGTTACAACCTCTGCTTCTGTTTGTTCTGATGAGAAATTTTCTGTTATGGTTTGTATTTTAAATGAGTGCAGTGACGGCGGGACTGAAATTAGATGTGCTAAATTATTGTTTGGCATTTTCTTAGGATATTAAGTTTAAATTTATTTCTGAAATATTAGAATAATTACTCATATTGCATTAAAATATATTCCAAAAATACTACAATGAAGTACTTTATGTATAAGTGTACAAAAACCGCCAATCCAGGCCAAAAATCTGTCGTGGAAAACACTCTGGACTGGTCACACTAGATGTTTTTGAGTTCAGTCCAAATTTGCAGGCACAAAATTTGACTGCTTAAACAAAATAAGATAGCTTCCCAAAAAAATAAATTATGAAATATTTATAATCAAAATATATATTAGTAGTAATATCTTTGTATTCAATATTTTATTTATTACAACTACCTACCAGTTGAAAAGGTTATTTCTTTTCCCAGATTTGAGAAAGAATTACAAACTTGCTTCCTGCTTTCATAAATATGTGTATTATGCAAGTGGTCATTTTTTATAGTCACACCACATGGTATTTTATGAAATAGACAAAGTTTGTTTGTATATTATGATGAAAATAAAAATAAAAATACTTTTTTGTACAGGATTACAAGACACTTTTAAAACCATGCCAAATATGGCAGAAAATAAAAATGAACAGATTTTGAGTCAATTCAAAGAAGTCATGGCTGGACAATCATACCCTATGAGATTTTGACTCTTGGAATAACATAAACAAATACAATTCACTAACGTTTTGTGAAAAATCAAAGAAGGTACATATATGGGAATATGAACCTTTTTGTGTTTAAAGAAAATGCAGTCGGACAAAAAAAATTAAGGCGTCACTCACCCATTTACTGTCACAGCGGTGTCTACAACTACTTAGGAGAGAAACAGAGAAGTGTCTCTCTGCAGACAACAAGGCAGTGTAGTGATGTATTGGGTGGAATGGCTGGAACATATGGGAGCGGACTATATAGGGTAGAACTGCTCTGGCTAAGTTTACACCCTGCTGGATTCTATTCAGTATACAGTGTGATGTGTTCTATCCTAATGAATTATTAGTTATTAATTATATAGTTATATGAAACCTGTAAAGTAGTAGAGGATGCGAGGGTGCTGCAGTTTTAACCTCTAAACTATAAACTTATATAAGTATTTCAGGTATTGACCCATGAAGGTATGAACCATAATTCAGTTTCCTGGTCCTATTTAAATATGAATCTCTTTACAGGGAGCACACACGGATCAGTGTGTCCAGTGTCCTGCCGTGTCCTACCTGTGAAGAGTGAAATTCTCATGATGGATTCTGATCTCTCCAGCAGTAGAGAAGGAACCTCTGACTCTGAGTGAGTTACTTTCTGCTAGTATGTATTTGTAATTTTTCTGTGTGTGTCAGTAATGAGGTAAGCGGTACTGATCAGATGTGAGACATCAATATAACATTTAGCTTTTTCCTGGAATTGGTCCGTTTCATGCTGCCATTAAGAGGGTGTGCCATTGAGAAACATTAGATCAGTATCTTCTGCTTTGTTGGAAATAAGACCTGAAGTCAGACTGGCTCTTAGAGGATATGAATGGACCATGAATTCTTATTTACAGGGCATTTCAGATCATTAGCGTGTTTGAAATTTTGCTGTTAGATGATAGTTTACTGTGTGTGTGTGTAATCCTACCTCTGCCTTGTGTTTATACTCATTCTTGTGTCTTACACTTATTAACACTCTTCCATTCTCTCTTGTCCCATTCTCTAGCCGTGGGAGGGATGTACCATTCCAGGATCAGTCCAGATGTGGAGTGTGTGAGCAGATTCAGACAGATCCAGTCTCCATCAACTGTGGACACACTTTCTGTAGACAGTGCATCAACAGCTACTGGGACCAGTCTGCTCAGTCAGGAGACTTTGCCTGTCCCCTCTGCAGAAAGAGGTCTAAGACACGTCCTGTACTGTATCCAAACATAGAGCAGGACTACTGCAGACCAGTGCAAGATGTCCTGCACAGAGTCGTACAGAGACACAAAACCAGCATGAAGAAGAGATATGAGAGCTTATTTGAGGGATTCAAAACCCATCAGAATAAAACCCTTCTGAACAGGATTTACACTCAGCTCTACATCATAGAGGGAGAGAGTGAAGGAGTGAATGAAGAACATGAAGTTTTACAGATTGAAAAGAAATCCTGGAACCAACACTGGCAGGATACACCGATTAACTGCTTAGATATCTTTAAAACCTGTACAGTGCACTGTAGAAGAAATGGAAGAAGACAACATTAGAGCTTTTAATAACTGAAGATGACAGACATGAAGAAAGAACAGAAGAGTAAACAGTCCACAAGTACAAAAGCTCAGGTCTGTGCTGACGAAAGGCATTGCTGGAATTGGAAAAACAGTCTCTGTGCAGAAGTTCATTCTGGACTGGGCTGAAGGAAAAGCCAATCAGGATGTAGATTTGATGTTTGTGTTTCAGTTCCGAGAGCTGAACCTGATTAAAGATCACCAGTACAGTCTTCAAGGACTTCTGTGTGACTTCCATCCTGAGCTCAAAGACCTGGACACAAAGACGTATGATGAGTGTAAGATGGTGTTCATATTTGATGGTCTGGATGAGAGCAGAATCCCACTGAACTTTTTACAGTGTGAGAAAGTAACTGACATAACCAAAGTGTCATCAGTGGACCTGCTAATGACAAACCTCATCAAAGGAGAGCTTCTTCCCTCTGCTCTCATCTGGATAACCTCCCGACCAGCAGCAGCCAATCAGATCCCCTCTCAGTACATCAACCGTGTGACAGAAATTCAGGGTTTCAATGACCCACAGAAGGAGGAATACTTCAGGAAGAGAATCAGTGACCAAGACCAAGCCGACAGTGTCATCTCACACATTAAGAAAACAAGGAGCCTCCACATCATGTGCCACATTCCAGTCTTCTGTTGGATCTCAGCCACGGTGCTTCAGGATATAATGAAACAAGGTCATACAAAAATCCCTAAAACTCTGACTGCAATGTATTCACACTTCCTGTGGACTCAGACCATCATGAGGAGTGAGAAGTATGAGGACAGAGGTGAGAGAAGTTCAAAGGATCTCTTGGGATCCAACAGAAAGATTCTTCTGAAACTGGCTGAACTGGCTTTCAAACAGCTGATGAAGGGCAATGTGATGTTCTATGAAGAGGACCTGAGAGAGTGCGGCATTGATGTCACTGAGGCCTCAGTGTACTCTGGTATTTGTACTGAGATCTTCAGAGAAGAATCTGTGCTTCACCAGAGGAAGGTCTACTGCTTTGTACATCTGAGCTTTCAGGAGTTCCTGGCTGCTCTCTATGTGTTTCACTGCTATGTGAGCAAGAACATGGAGGAGCTGCAGTGTTTGAAGACACAGGACACAGAGTGGTCTTACAGAGTTTCATTGGAGGAGCTGCTGAGGGGAGCTGTACGTCAGACCTTAAACACAACATGGCATGACAGTTATTCATCAGAGGAGCCGGAGTGTTTTAGGACACAGAACACAGACTGGTCTGACAGTGATTCATTGGAGGAGCTGCTGAGGGGAGCAGTACGTAAAGCCTTAGAAAGTAAGAGTGGACATCTGGATCTGTTTCTCCGTTTTCTGCTGGGCATTTCACTGGAGTCCAATCAGCAGCTCTTAAAAGACCTTCTGACACAAACAGTGAGGAGCTCAGAGAGCATCAAGCAAACAGTCCAGTACATCAAACACGTAATTGAAACAGAGGATCTTCCCGCTGACAGATCTATTAACCTGCTCCTCTGTCTCACTGAAATGAATGATCAGTCTTTATCCAGCAGTATTCAGGAATATCTCAAATCAGAAAAGTCTTCAAGAAAGAAACTCTCTCCTGCAGAGTGTACAGCTCTAGCCTACATGCTTGTGTCCTCAGAGGAGGTGCTGGATGAGCTGAACCTGAAGAATTACAGAACATCAGAGAGGGGCTATTTGAGATTGATTCCAGCTGTGAGCAACTGCAGAAAGGCCATGTGAGTGTTAAATTTAATTATTGTCTTTAATAATTTATTATTGATGTCTGACAGATACAAATAGCCCAATATCTTTTATATGTATGGGAAGAGGATGGATAAATTGTGCATGCATGTTTAAAAGGTAGAAAACTGACAACTCAGTGCATATATTAGGAATGTTTAGTGTAGGTGAAATACGATATACATATTTTCATGTTTGTGATTTTAGGTTAAGAGCCAGTTTACATTTTGATATTTTATGTCTTGATTCTTCAGAGCTAAATTTATGCATAGATTGGTTTGGCTCAAATAAACAAAAGATCTCAAACAGAACTTTCAGTAACTGCTGTACTCTGTGCACAACTCCTAGAAATAAATATATGATAGCAAATGACGTGCAATTATTTTGAGATGCACTTTTAAAAACGTTTATATAACTCGGTTGTTCAGGGCTATTTGTACAGAACTGCAAGTACACAGCTTGACTGTTATACCGGTCATTGATTGATTCCATTATTAAATATACTATAATTAATTTTATATAAAAAATAACACTGATAACATGCTTATTCCCACAAACAGAGGTTTACGCAAGCATAGATATTTTATATTTTACACCACACCATTTAACCATTTTTAATTTATTTATTTAATTTAATAGTCATTGCATTTTTTTTTATAGTGCTATGATTTGTTAATCTATGAATATTTAATTATTTTTTTTTTATTTTTTTAAAGTATAATTTATTAGTTATGTATTTTACTCTATTAATTTTTTATTTTTTAGAATTCTTTTTTTTTTTCCCCTTTTTATATTATTTAATTCTTATCAACATTTCAAATTTTTTTTAGTTTATATTATTTATTAGCTTTTACAATAATATTTACATTTGTTGTTTCATATCCGTATTAATTATTACATACATTTATTTTTTAGTTTTTAGATTTTTTGTATCCATATTTATTTAATTATTTATAAGTTATATAGATTATTGTCATGTTTTAGTGGTTTTACCATGTATTCTTCCAATGGTAGTGAGCATTTATCATTGTAGATTAAATGATTAATAGGATAGTTAGTCAATTTACTTGTTGTTTTGTTACTAGTTACAATAGTTTGTAGTTAGGATTTTTACTAATTTCTGGGGTCCTTTATTTGTTTGATTTAGTTTATTATGAATTAGCAGCGTTTAGTGGTATATACGGCTGTATTATTTATTATGTTGATTAGTTTTACTTTTGGTTTATTTTTATATAGTGAGTATGTTTGTTTTTTTTTCTATAGTCGCTCATATAATCACACAGTTGAGAGGATGTAATATATGTAGAGGCCGGCAGTATAATTTGGTGGGAGGTGATAGCATGTATATTAGAGGTAGATTAGTAGGATCGACCCCGATATAAATTTTTTGTGAGGCAATTATTTTCAGTGGCATTCAGGGTAGTCTTATAGCGGGTTTATTATTTTTATTAGTTTGTAACACATTATACTTTACATTAGGTTCTTTTCTTTTTGTTGGTGTAATTTGATTTCACTATTATTAAAGAAATTTATTTTATAAACGATTTTTTTAATTTTTAATTAAATATTTTCTTCATTTTTGTTTTTGAATTTTTCATTTTATTTCATGATAAATATTTCACTTATATTATCTATATTTTTTACATCATATTTTTTTGTTTAATTATTTTTTAGTTCATTTTTTTGTGTAAACCATTTTTTTATTTGTTCAATGGACTTTTTTTATATATCATTTTTTAATTTACAAATTATTTATTCTTGTCATCCTTTTATTACTATTAAAGATTAGCTTTATAGCATTTTTATATATTATTTCATCTTTTTTGATTTGTTATTTACACACCATTTGTTATGTTAAACACATTTTAATATCTGAATTTTTTTTTTTAATGTATTGGAAGAGTTTTGTTACTTTATTGTAGTATTATGTAATATTTTTTTAATATAATTTAATGAGACAATTTAGTATGTATTGTGGTTTTTTTTTTTATATAAAGGTATGTCATGTTTAATTTCATTAAAATCATTTGTGTTTAGCATAAATAAAATTTCTATATGGTTGTATTTTTTTTTAATTTTAGTTGTGAATAGATTTGTATGTTTTTTTATTTTTTTACATTTTTTTGATGTTTTTTTATTGATTGTGAAATTTTTTTTACTGATTTATATTATTTTTATTATTTATGTCTTTTTTTAGTATATTTATTATATTTTTTATTAGGTTTTTATATATTACCATATTTTATATTATTTTTATCCATTATATTTTATATATTCATTGCAACATTTTGTTATTATGTTTGATTTCATGTATTATTAATCATTTTTTATATATTTGTAGTATTTTTTCTTATTTTTCATGTTGCTTGTAATATAATATTAATTTATTGTATATGTATGAGTTTAGCGGATTTACTTATATTGAATTATGTTCATCTTGTTTATTATAATTATATTTTTTTATCATATTTTTTCTTTGTGGATAGGAGTATTATTTCAATTTTTAATAATTAATTTTTGTATTATTATTTGCCTCATTTATTTATCATTTATGTATTTTTTTCGATTTTTTATTTCCCCATTAATTTTTGCCAATATTTTTATTAAAATATTTTAAGTAATTATTTATAGTAAGAGATATTTTTGTCAGTTAGTAGTATTTTATTCTTTTATTTTATTTTTATCTTATGTTTATTGTATTATTTATTTATCCATTCTTAGTTTACTTGTAATTTTTTAATTTTTTTTTTTGTTTTTAGTCTTATATTTATTTTTTTCTATTTATTCTTTTTTTATTTCATTTTCCTTTTTATTTTTATTTTTTATTTATTATTATAGTAGATTTAATTTTCTTTTTTTAAAATTTTTTTTTTTTTATTGTTATCATTTATTCATTCATCTGTTTTTTTTTTTTTTTATAAATATCATATTTATTTGTTTTTTTTTATTTTTATCTTTCATTTAATTAATTTTAATATTATTTTTTCATTTTTTTATTTTTATCATTTTTATTTTAATCTTATTATCTAGGATTATTATATAATATATTCATCATATTCATATTATTGCATTTTTATTTTTATATATATAGTTTCATTTTATTTTATTATTTTAATCTTTTTTTATATTTTCTTATGTTACAATTTTTTTTTATATTATTTATATAGATTTATATTATTTTCATTATATAATTATACATTTTTTTCATCCTTATTTTTTTCCATTTCATTTATTATCATTTCAGTTAGACTTAGCATTTAAGTTATATTTTATTACTTAATCATTTTTTATAGTTATTTATATTTCATAGTATCGGAGGAATTTTTATTTTCTTGACTTTGTATATCCACATTTAATTTTTACTTCACATTTTATTAGATATCATTTTTATTTTTTACATTTCCATCTTGATTTTTCAGTGAATTTTATTGTGATTTTTTTAATGTTCTCCGCATTCAGTTTGATTT
>JAMWET010001995.1:0-32416 GCA_024036415.1 Prochilodus magdalenae | reverse complement strand
GTTACCCAAAGAAACAGTGTTGGGGACCCGCAGGTCTATATGTTGCACACTATGCCTTAAAAATGTACATTCCACTTAGTTCATGCAAGATCATCTCAGCATCACTGCAGGTCAGTGTTTGATGGTAGCAGGTTTCACAAGTGTGAACACTTTATTAGACATTTTTCTATTTGAGAGAGTGGAATAAGATTAAACAGTAACCGTCCTTCTTTAAAACAGATAACCCGAGACCAACAGCTACAGTGAAAGTCCAGCGCGGTCCGATCCATGTACTGATGGAGTGAGAGAGAGTTCACATCTGACATGTGAAATAGAAAAGTGGAGATTACTGGAATATGATGGAATAAGAGAATAATACTCTTCTCAGTGATGCTAAAAGGAAGGAATATGAAATCTCATAATGTTGTGTCAGGATTCATGCAGGTGTTTTTATACCTGTAAGGGAACACAGTCAACAGGCCGAATATCCGACATCTACACCACAACACCAGGTCGCCAGCGGTTACAACTGGATACACTGTATCAGGTGAGTGTGGATGTGACTCTCTCTCTGTATTTAGCATTAACTGTTGAGTTGATTTTAACCGTGTCAATGGAAACTTTGTAGAAGAGATGGAGTACATGCAGGAATCACTAGTATACTGGGATGGTGTTTTAAGCTTGGAATGTTGAAATTGTGCCTTGATTTGCAGAATGTAAACAATAACACATCATATAATTAAATGCAGCTTTTCGCATTTAGCAGTCTTGTGCACTGATGCGTGTCTCCCTAGTAACAAGCCTGAAAGAATCGCTAAGTCAGAGGCTTCATGCTGTATGGAGGTTTTGGGGCAATATCATAAATTGTTATGTGCTATCAGGTTGCACACAGGCCTTTAGGTTTCATCACAACACAATTCTCATTCCTATGTAACAATTTTCATTCTATGTAAAATGTATATAATAGAGAGTACATATTTGTAAAACTACTGGCATGCAGTTTCCAGATAGACAGTGTTTTTCCTACACAGTGAGGTCCGGACTGCTACAGTGATGAAAGGTCCAGCCAGCTTAGATCATGTTACTGATTGGAGAGAAGGAGAGTGGTCACTCTGACATGTGAAATAGAAAAGTGGAGATGACTGGAAATTATGAATGGTATAAGAATAATAATCTTCTCAGGTGATGCTAAAAGTTGAAGGATATGAAATCTCTAATGTTGGTCAGTATCATGCAGGTGTTTATACCTGTAATGGGAACACAGTCAACAGGCCGAATCTACACCACACCAGTGTGCAGCTGTTTCACTGACTGTATCAGGTGAAGTGTGGAGTCTTTCTCTTTATTAATTAGATTACTGTTGAGTTGGTTTAAATGTGTAAAGGCTAGAATTGCACTGTAAGTACATACAGGGTCCACTAGGAGGTGGTTTAAGTTGGGGCTGCAGCATGTAGGGTTAATGTGATGATGTCAAACAAATGATTTTTTCCATTTAAATTTTTGATAACAAGAAAAAATAGTGCTACTCAGTCCTATATCAGTCCTCCCTCCCACTGTCATGAGGGGAAGGGCGATTTGACCTACCAACTACAAGCAGAAGCTGCTCAGAATTCCAGGCCATGTTCTCAGAGTTCTCTCCTCTCCCTCAATCAGTCTTCTCTCCGAACTTGTAAACTTTAGTAAATCAAACAGAATATTTAATCACCCACACTTGTATTGTCTCATCACACTGCATTTTTGCATCTCTCCATCTAATACATGAGCATATAAACGAGACATAAGCATTCTGTGATTTTACCATGCGTACTCCACAGAAACGGATGCACTGCATTAAGGCTTCTACTAAATTTCATCCCTATTTCTGTAGTCACTCCAGAAATCCTTTTTACCCACACCAGCAACCCCTTACATGACTAATTGAGTGATGTGTGTACTCGTAACTGGCTACAGCCCAGTGCATGATGTCTATTCATACACAGGTGTATTGTGAACAAAGTAGTGCATCAATTTGGAAACACAATCTGTAATAAAATTCTCTCAGGAAACTAAGAGAGAGAGAATATTTTTGAATACTATTGTTGCATGTTCAGATGAGAGTGTGCAGTGTAGAGGTTAATTACTAGTATAAAACCGTTGCCCTGTACTAAAACCTTATCAGCACATTTTCTATTGAGAAAAAAACAAATCAAAAACAAATACTCCTCAAAAAATACTAAACCATGTGGGTAGACACATACATTAACTGTTTTTTGGTATCTTAGAGGCTCACATGGCACCCACATTAAGTCATACAGAACAGATTTTATAGGTTTTATATATTTAAAATATGCTGCAATGTTGCCAAGGATAAAGAAGGACAGGACAAAGAAATATATGGAAGCATTGTGTTTATTAAAGATAATGGGGAAGCAGTCATGCTGGTTCCTCAGGTTAGAGGTTGTGTTGTAAAAGTATAGATTTTAGCTGCGTATTAGACAATAAATAATAATTCAGTTTCCTACAGTCCAATTACAATTAAAACATTCCACACTAATAAAAATAATTTAAAAAAAAGTGCTAATAAGTGTTTCTCATGTGTAAAAGCTTTATTAAAACCTGTCTACAGACAGAAAGTGGAAGATGAAGAACACCAATAGTGACTGACTTTAAAACAGCTGGAATAAAACATTGTCTGAATGCTGTCCTGTATGTTCAGAGAGAGGGTATCAGATTTAACAGTACCTGTCTTCTTTAAACAGAGAGACCAACAGCTACAGTGAAAGTCCAGCCAGCTGATCATGTACTGATGGGAGAGAGAGTCACTCTGACATGTGAAATAGAAAGTGGAGATTACTGGAATTATGAATGGTATAAGAATAATAATCTTCTCAGTGATGCTAAAGAGAAGGAATATGAAATCTCTAATGTTGGTCAGTATCATGCAGGTGTTTATACCTGTAAGGGAACACAGTCAACAGACCGAATCTACACACACACCAGTGCAGCTGTTTCACTGACTGTATCAGGTGAGTGAGACTTTTCATAAGCAAGAGCATTAGATATCCATCCAGTGGATTTCTGTGTGCACTGTACAGAAACTGTGTGTTATGGATTATACACATTTCCAATTATCCCTCCATCCCATGAGCCAGACAGTCCTGTTTTCCCCACATTCACTACCTCTGCCTGAGATGTGATGTGGCAGAGACTGTTACAGCTTGCACGAAACGGACATTCACACAGAGTGTTGATGCTGCAAAACTGTCCAGCAGACCTTCATGCTGGACATTCTCACAGAGAACAGCAAAGTTCTACAGACAGCACACAGAGTCAGTTGTGTGTGGTACATTGTGCTAAGAGAATGATTTAGATAAAGCTTGTTCATTTTTTTACCCTTGTCAGATCTCTGTCTTGTGATTGGGTAGTCAAATCTAGACCTTTCAAAAAAGCACAGCACAGTATGTTATGCTAGTTTTTTGTTCAGTAATAACCATGCATTATATAACTCATGATATGGTGCATGTAGTGTCTTTTCCATATATGAAATAAATAAATAATAAAAGAATGAATCATATTGGTCATAGACATCGTGAAACATAGATAGCCCAGAGTGGAGGTGGAGCGGAGTGACTTTGTGTTGATGGACAAACAGACTGTGATGAGCGCTGAGCTAAAATCAAGGCAAAATTTATTTACCACATTTGTGACTGTAATGTCCTCGGGTGGTGGTTTGTGGGAAATGGAGTCCAGGGAGATCAGGAGTGAGTAGAGAGTCAGCAGGCGTGACAGACTTACACCACACTTTAAGCGAGGAGTGGGAATGTTTGTCCCTCCACTGCACTCGCATGCTCTGGGTAGGAGCAGGGAAAGCCCCAATATGTGCAGGGGTTACCCAAGAAACTGTGTTGGGGACCGCAGGTCTATATGTTCACACTTGCCTTTAAAATGTACATCACTTAGTTCATGCAGATCAACTCAGCATCACATCAGCAGTGTTGATGGTAGCAAGTTTCTCAAGTGTGAACACTTTATTAGAATTTGTCTATTTGAGAGAGTGAATAAGATTTAACAGTACCTGTCTTCTTTAAACAGAGAGACCAACAGCTACAGTGAAAGTCCAGCCAGCTGATCATGTACTGATGGGAGAGAGAGTCACTCTGACATGTGAAATAGAAAGTGGAGATTACTGGAATTATGAATGGTATAAGAATAATAATCTTCTCAGTGATGCTAAAAGGAAGGAATATGAAATCTCTAATGTTGGTCAGGATCATGCAGGTGTTTATACCTGTAAGGGAACACAGTCAACAGGCCGAATCTACACACACACCAGTGCAGCTGTTACACTGACTGTATCAGGTGAGTGTGGAGTCTCTCTCTCTGTATTTAAACATTAACTGTTGAGTTGATTTAAAGTGTCAAGATACAATATAACAGGAAGGCATATGGGCTCACTATGAGGGGTTTTAATTTTGGAATTATCTGAAATTTGTAAAGCCTGAAAGAATCGCTAAGTCAGAGGCTTCATGCTGTATGGGGATTTTGGGCAATATCATAAGTCGTTATGTGCCGACATCACACACACAGGCCTTTAGGTTTCATCAGCAAGGTCGACATTATACTGATGTAGAAAAGTAAACAGTAGTAGATAATTACATTATTACACCATCAGAAGTCATGTCTTTCACACAAAACACACCCATCAGAGAGGTTTCCAAAATCCCTAAACTAAAACTGTGTAGCTTTAATGGTCAACAACCAGTAGATGCAGCATGACTTATAGTCTTATTAATTTCACTTTTAACAGCTTCTTCAGTAGGGGGACCCTTCGCCTTTCATCTCTCACCAGTAATAAACTCCTAAATAAAACCAAATTAGTCCATATTTAAATTATTTTTAGATGAAAAGAAGAACGGTAGACCTGAAACCGTTTAATTATTATATTACCTGCGCTGAAATAATTATCTCTCGTTTATCGGCAGGCGTATTAAGTGACTGTACTTATCCTTAAGTAAAAATAATCTTAACTGTAAATGAATAAATATAAATATCTGTCATTTCGGTTCTAAAATAATTGAATTATAATAAAACAAACGTCTTCGCTCCGTTTTTCCTTCACCGCAAACAGCCGTTATGTCTAAAAGGAAAGGCAGCTCACTCGTTTGAAGCAGTGTTGGATGTCTGACTAAATGACGAGCGGAGTTAGCTTTAATTTGTTCAGATACTCTTCGTCAAAACCTCCTTCAGGCTTTCTCTGAGACATCGCTCCACCCGTGTTTCTCAGCTTCACGACTTTAGCTTTCTTCAACGGTGAACCGCCAGCGCACGTCTTCACGTGGATTTAATTTTTTAGCAAGCATGCGTCATAGCCCAGCTAGACCTTACATATATATTTATTATTTCCCTTTTAATAATTTTTACAATGTCTTTTTACATTCTTAAAGTTCTTGTGCATTTTTGTAAGCTTTAGTCTGTTTTGCCAAAAAAAAAAAAAAATCATCACTGTTGTCAGTCGACTTGAAGGCTCTCAGTCGACTTAAAGGGTCACCGACTGGTGATTCGACTCGTAGACTTCTAGAGGGCAGCCCTACTAGAGAGTAAATGTTTCTGAATACTGGCATGCAGTTTCATATAGAGAGTTGTTTTTCCACAGACAGACCGACTGCTACAGTGAAAGTCCAGCCAGCTGATCATGTACTGATGGGAGAGAGAGTCACTCTGACATGTGAAATAGAAAGTGGAGATGACTGGAATTATGAATGGTATAAGAATAATAATCTTCTCAGTGATGCTAAAAGGAAGAGATATGAAATCTCTAATGTTGGTCAGTATCATGCAGGTGTTTATACCTGTAAGGGAACACAGTCAACAGGTCGAATCTACACACACACCAGTGCAGCTGTTTCACTGACTGTATCAGGTGAGTGTGGAGTCTCTCTCTCTGTATTTAGCATTAACTGTTGAGTTGGTTTAACGTGTCAAGGTAAAATGTAACAGGAAGTCCATGCAGGGTCACTAATTAGGAGGTGTTTTAAGCTTGGAATGCTGAAATTGTGCCTTTATTTGCAGAATGTAAACAATAACATCATATAATTAAATGCAGCTTTTTCCATTTAGCAGTCTTTGCACTGATGCGTGTCTCCCAGTAAAGCCTGAAAGAATCGCTAAGTCAGAGGCTTCATGCTGTATGGAGGTTTTGGGCAATATCATAAATTGTTATGTGCTATCATGTTGCACACAGGCCTTTAGGTTTCATCAACAATTCTCATTCTATGTAACAATTTCCATTCTATGTAAATGTATATAATAGAGAGTACATATTTGTAAATACTGGCATGCAGTTTCAGATAGACAGTTGTTTTTCTACAGTGAGGCCGACTGCTACATTGAAGGTCCAGCCAGCTGATCATGTACTGATGGGAGAGAGAGTCACTCTGACATGTGAAATAGAAAGTGGAGATTACTGGAATTATGAATGGTATAAGAATAATAATCTTCTCAGTGATGCTAAAAGGAAGGAATATGAAATCTCTAATGTTGGTCAGTATCATGCAGGTGTTTATACCTGTAAGGGAACACAGTCAGCAGGCCGAATCTACACCCACACCAGTGCAGCTGTTTCACTGACTGTATCAGGTGAGTGTGTAGTCTCTCTCTTTTTTAATAACATTAATTTAATACATTTGATTTAAAGTAAAACAGACTGCACTCAAACAGCTCTGCGGAGCCATGGTTTTCATTAAATTGGACCTCGACAGCGCCTACAACTTCTTCAGGGTTAGGGAGGGTGATAAGTGGAAGACGGCTTTTCTCACCACCACGGAGCACTATGAGTATCTTGGTATGCCTTTCAGTTTGAGAAACGCCCCCTCCATCTTCCAGTCATTCATCAGTGATGTCCTCTTTGATATGCTGGGTCGATTTTTGTTGTCACTTACATCGACGACATTTTGATCTACTCCCCAGATTAGCCTACCCACATTCAGCACATCCGTAAGGTCTTCTCCTGTTTACTAGTGTATCAGCTTTTCGTAAAGGGGGAGGAATGTAAATTCCACCAGGGGGCCACCTCCTTCCTGGGTTGTGTTATTAGCCCCGTGGGGGTTGTTATGGTTAACGAAAGGTAGAGCCCGTTCTGAAGTGGCCTATTCCCTGCACTATCCGTGAACTCCAGAGATTCCTGGGTTTCACAAACTTTTACCGGCGTTTTATTAAAACCTACAGCTCAGCCACAGGCCCACTCACCTTTCTGCTTAAGGGAAACCCCAAAAACCTTTGTTGGAACCCTCAAGCAGAGAGTGCATTCCAGACACTTAAGCAAAGGTTCACTACCGCTCCTTTGCTGAAGCACCCTGATCCCACCAAGCCATTTGTTGTGGAGGTCAACGCCTCAGATGTGGGGGTATGCAGTCCTCTCCAAACGTAGCGGCAATCCACCTAAGATGAGGCCAGTCTCATACTACTCGCACAAACTGTCTCAGACTGAACGCAATTACAAACTGTCTCCGACTGAACGCAATTACAAACTGTCTCAGACTGAACGCAATTACAAACTGTCTCCGACTGAACGCAATTACAAACTGTCTCCGACTGAACGCAATTACAAACTGTCTCAGACTGAACGCAATTACAAACTGTCTCCGACTGAACGCAATTACAAACTGTCTCCGACTGAATGCAATTACAAACTGTCTCCGACTGAACGCAATTACAAACTGTCTCCGACTGAATGCAATTACAAACTGTCTCCGACTGAACGCAATTACAAACTGTCTCAGACTGAACGCAATTACAAACTGTCTCCGACTGAACGCAATTACAAACTGTCTCAGACTGAACGCAATTACAAACTGTCTCAGACTGAACGCAATTACAAACTGTCTCAGACTGAACGCAATTACAAACTGTCTCCGACTGAACGCAATTACAAACGCTCTCCGACTGAACGCAATTACAAACTGTCTCCGACTGAACGCAATTACAAACTGTCTCCGACTGAACGCAATTACAAACTGTCTCAGACTGAACGCAATTACAAACTGTCTCCGACTGAACGCAATTACAAACTGTCTCAGACTGAACACAATTACAAACTGTCTCAGACTGAACGCAATTACAAACTGTCTCCGACTGAACGCAATTACAAACTGTCTCCGACTGAACGCAATTACAAACGCTCTCCGACTGAACGCAATTACAAACTGTCTCCGACTGAACGCAATTACAAACTGTCTCCGACTGAACGCAATTACAAACTGTCTCAGACAATTACAATTACAAACGGTCTCAGACTGAACACAATTACAAACTGTCTCAGACTGAACGCAATTACAAACTGTCTCCGACTGAACGCAATTACAAACTGTCTCTGACTGAACGCAATTACAAACGCTCTCCAGACTGAACGCAATTACAAACTGTCTCCGACTGAACGCAATTACAAACTGTCTCCGACTGAACGCAATTACAAACTGTCTCCGACTGAACGCAATTACAAACGCTCTCCGACTGAACGCAATTACAAACTGTCTCCGACTGAACGCAATTACAAACTGTCTCCGACTGAACGCAATTACAAACTGTCTCAGACTGAACGCAATTACAAACTGTCTCCGACTGAACGCAATTACAAACTGTCTCCGACTGAACGCAATTACAAACTGTCTCAGACAATTACAATTACAAACGGTCTCAGACTGAACACAATTACAAACTGTCTCAGACTGAACGCAATTACAAACTGTCTCCGACTGAACGCAATTACAAACGCTCTCCAGACTGAACGCAATTACAAACTGTCTCCGACTGAACGCAATTACAAACTGTCTCCGACTGAACGCAATTACAAACTGTCTCAGACTGAACGCAATTACAAACTGTCTCCGACTGAACGCAATTACAAACTGTCTCAGACTGAACGCAATTACAAACTGTCTCCGACTGAACGCAATTACAAACTGTCTCCGACTGAACGCAATTACAAACTGTCTCAGACTGAACGCAATTACAAACTGTCTCCGACTGAACGCAATTACAAACTGTCTCCGACTAAGCGCAATTACAAACTGTCTCCGACTGAACGCAATTACAAACTGTTTCTGACTGAACGCAATTACAAACTGTCTCTGACTGAACGCAATTACAAACTGTCTCTGACTGAACGCAATTA
This sequence comes from Prochilodus magdalenae, assembly GCA_024036415.1. Classification (NCBI taxonomy): domain Eukaryota; kingdom Metazoa; phylum Chordata; class Actinopteri; order Characiformes; family Prochilodontidae; genus Prochilodus; species Prochilodus magdalenae. The sequence continues at coordinate 23,289 of JAMWET010001995.1, read as the reverse complement.
CAAACTGTCTCTGACTGAACGCAGTTACGGTGACAAGAAACTCCTGGTCGGAAAACCAGCATTCGAGGAATGGCGCCACTGGCTGCAAGGGGCCCATTCCTTGTCCCGACAGACTACAAAAACTTGGAGTCTTGGTCTGCCAGGTGGTTGAATTCCTGTCAGGCGTGTTGATCCGTTTTTCATGCGATTCGACTTCCGAATTACATATGGGCCTGGTACGCACAATACTAATCTCGCATATTTGAATAGGATCCCAGCAAGGAGGCTCATCCCAAACCCGTTCTGGAACCCACAGTGTTCCTAGCCCCCATTATGTGTGAGGTCAACATGGAGATCGAGCAGGCTAAATCGGGGCGTCTAATTCCGGAGGCATGCCCTCTAGGGAGGTTGTATGTTCTGCTGCAGGTCTTGATAAGCTCATTACCTGGGCGCATACAGCTGTCACCTCTGCCCACCCGGGGGAAGTAGGACTTTCCACCACCTGTCTGGGCGGTGGGAGAGTATGCGCCTTGATGTTCACTGTTTCGTGAAAGGCCCCGCAAACCTGCTGGCAAGCTAATACCATTGCCCATCCCGTCCCATTTATGGTCCACTTGGTAGTCAACTTTATCACCGATCTTCTCAGTTCCCAGGGCAACACGATCATCCTTATTATAGTCAATTGGTTCTCTCGCTGGGTTCATTTTTTTGCATTCCCACAGGTCCCCACACCTTTTCAGACAGCCAAATGTCTATTTAATCAGGTCTTTCGATTGTTTGGTATACCTGAAAACATAGTGTCTGACAGGGGGCCCAGTTTACCTCCAAGGTTTGGACCGCTTTCATGGAGAGGCTGGGTATCTCTGTTTGTGTAACCTCAGGATACCACCCCCAAAACAACGGCCAGACGAAGACGTCCAACTCAGCTTTCGATTCTCTTTCTAATATTGTTTGCCTGTCTGCCTGACCTTACGATTTCTGACCCTCGGCTGTCCTCTCATTTTATGACTCTGTGTTACCACCATTCTCTGCTGTCCCGTGTTCTGTTGTTGTGTGACATCCTGAATGTTTTCATTATAACCCATTCATCTCCTGGCTCGGCTAGCGTCGCTCCCAGTTTTTCGTCCGTGGCACAGCTGTGTGTGCAATAAATAATAATTCAGTTTCCTACAGTCCAATAATAACTAAAACATTTCACACTAATAAATGTAATATCAGAAAAGGATCAATAAACCTGCCTTTGAATTTTACATCTATTACTTCATGCAGATTAGAATTTGAAACCATCTACAGACAGAAAGTGGAAGTTTGAAACACCAATAGTGATTGACTTTAAAACAGCTGGAATAAAACTTTGTTTGAATGCTGTCCTGCATGTTCAGAGAGAGTGTATCAGATTTAACAGTACCTGTCTTCTTTAAACAGAGAGACCAACACCTACAGTGAAAGTCCAGCCAGCTGATCATGTACTGATGGGAGAGAGAGTCACTCTGACATGTGAAATAGAAAGTGGAGATTACTGGAATTATGAATGGTATAAGAATAATAATCTTCTCAGTGATGCTAAAAGGAAGGAATATGAAATCTCTAATGTTGGTCAGGATCATGCAGGTGTTTATACCTGTAAGGGAACACAGTCAACAGGCCGCATATACACACACACCAGTGCAGCTGTTACACTGACTGTATCAGGTGAGTGTGGAGTCTCTCTCTCTGTATTTCTATCAGTAAGAGTTTAATGTATAGAGATTCATGACCTCTATGTAAACATCATCCTGTACTGAACATATCAGTAATGTATTTAAACCAATTCAAAGTCATTTTGAGAACATGTACTACTGACATCATCAGTGTAACAGGATGGACACAAAAATATCAGTTTGCTGGATTACCTGACAATGGGGTCACCTCTTTACCTTCACCTTCTCACTCTTCACTTTCAAAATTAAGTCCTGTCTTTTTGAATACGAGTTGGGAGGGGATCTGCCTTTTGCTGGCCTGTACATCCAATCCTGAAATTGGACCTCACTAAAATCTGATCCTGAGAGGAAAGACTTACTAACTTCATCATTTCACACCAACAGATCTAATCAAACCGACTGTGAGGGTGGAGCCTAAGAGCTCAGTCTACACTGGAGACACAGTTACCCTGACCTGTAAGCTGCCACCAAATCCTGATGGATGGTCAATTTACTGGAAGACAGACTTTCAGGATATATACCAACCTCAGAACACATACAGTCTAACAGTGTCTGATCCAGGGGAGTACCAGTGTGTTGCTGGCAGTGGAGGCATTTATACAGAGTACAGTGATCCTGTCCGGATTACAGTGAGAGGTATGTTATATTTCTTTTTTTTTTATTATTATAATTTTTTAATTCTTAAAATTACTTGATTTATAATGCCCTAAACTATAATGACTGAATAAATTGTTTAATAGTTTGTTTTTAGTAAAATAAACATATTATAAAATATTTACCAATTTACTGCAAATGTCTAAAGTCCAAGTCTAAAGTCTGCATCAGATAAATTCAGTTCAAAGTTCAAAATAGTGTTATTAAAACTCTGACCTAATTTCACATAATGCTTCTTATACATTACACATATTTCAGAGTGTATCAGGTGAGTGTGGAGTCTTTCTCTCTGTATTTCTATCATTAACGTTTAAGTTGATTTAAGTTGTCATGGTTCAATAGAACAGGAAGTACATGCAGGGTCACCAGTAGGTGTTTTAAGCTTGAAATTTGTGCCTTCATTTACAGAATGTAAACAACAGCATCATAAAATTAAATCCAGCTTTTTCCATTTAGCAGTCTTTGACGTAGAAAAGTAAACAGTAGTAGATAAATACACTATTGAACCTTCAGAAGTCCTGTCTTTTACACACAACACCGCAACCGCTAGTGATGTCGCCAAAAACCCATAATTTACCCAGTATAGCTTTAATGGTTAATAACATAGAGGTGCTTTACTACTATAATAATAAGAAGTGTACATATTTAAGTAGTAACAGAGAAGGATCAGCAGAGGTCAGTGGAGGAGGCAGAAAGTTATCTGGAATAAAAGTTTCCCTGTAAATTTATATAATAGAGAGGAAATATTTGTGAATACTGGCATGCAGGTTCAGACAGAGATGTTTTTCCACAGAGAGACCAACAGCTACAGTGAAAGTCCAGCCAGTTGATCATGTACTGATGGGAGAGAGAGTCACTCTGACATGTGAAATAGAAAGTGGAGATTACTGGAATTATGAATGGTATAAGAATAATTATCTTCTCAGTGATGCTAAAAGGAAGAGATACGAAATCTCTAATGTTGGTCAGGATCATGCAGGTGTTTATACCTGTAAGGGAACACAGTCAACAGGCCGAATCTACACCCACACCAGTGCAGCTGTTACACTGACTGTATCAGGTGAGTGTGGAGTCTCTCTCTCTGTATTTAACATTAACTGTTGAGTTGATTTAACATGTCAAGGTAAACTGTAACAGGAAGTCCATGCAGGATCACTAGTAAGGAGGTGTTTTAAGCTTGGAATGCTGAAATTGTGTCTTTATTTGCAGAATGTAAACATTAACATCATATAATTAAATGCAGCTTTTTCCATTTAGCAGTCTTTGCACTGATGTGTTTCTCCCAGTAAAGCCTGAAAGAATCGCTAAGTCAGAGGCTTCATGCTGTATGGAGGTTTTGGGCAATATCATAAATTGTTATGTGCTATCATGTTGCACACAGGCCTTTAGGTTTCATCAACAATTCTCATTCTATGTAACAATTTTCATTCTATGTAAATGTATATAATAGAGAGTACATATTTGTAAATACTGGCATGCAGTTTCAGATAGACGTTTTTTTTTTTCACAGTGAGGCCGACTGCTACATTGAAGGTCCAGCCAGCTGATCATGTACTGATGGGAGAGAGAGTCACTCTGACATGTGAAATAGAAAGTGGAGATTACTGGAATTATGAATGGTATAAGAATAATAATCTTCTCAGTGATGCTAAAAGGAAGGAATATGAAATCTCTAATGTTGGTCAGTATCATGCAGGTGTTTATACCTGTAAAGGAACACAGTCAACAGGCCGAATCTACACACACACCAGTGCAGCTGTTACACTGACTGTATCAGGTGAGTGAAGTTTTAAAAGCAATATCTACATTACACTGAAGTAGAAAAGTCGACAGCAGTATATAATTAGATTATTTCATTATTGGACGTCATGTCCATCACACAAAACACACCCACCAGAGAGGTCTCCAAAAGCTCTATATATTTAATCAGCCTTGATTCTAGCACATAAGCAAGAGCATTAGAAATCCATCCTGTGGATTTCTTTGTGCACTGCACAGAAACCATGTGTTATATGGATTATACACATTTCCAGTTATCCCTCCATCCTATGAGCCAGACAGTCCTGTTTTCCCCACATTCACTACCTCTGCCTGAGATGTGATGTTGTAGAGACTGTTACAGCTTGGGCGAAATGGACAGTTACACACAGTGTTGATGCTGAAGCTGTTCAGCAGACCTACATACTGAAACAAAGAACAGCAACGTTCTACAGACAGCACACAGAGTCAGTTGTGTGTGGTACATTGTGCTAAGAGAATGATTTAGATAAAGCTTGTTCATTTTTTTACCCATGTCAGATCTCTAGCTTGTGATTGGGCAGTCACATCAAGTGTAGACCTTTCAAAAAAGCAAGAAACAAGCGGAGGTCACAACCAGGCAAACAATCAGACCAGCAAAAATACCAAAAGGGCAAAGACAAAAGAGTAAACCAGCGAATCAGAATAAAGTCAAAACCAGAGCAGCAAACTAAAGTAATCACAGAGAGACACACTCAGTAAGCACAGAGTGGCAATACTTCAGAATGAGCAGTGTGAGAGAGGAGTATTAACACAAACAGACTAAATTAACAACAGGTGTGATCAGTACTCAGGAGACTCAGATCTAGAAAACAGGATTGAGAGATGGTGGAAATGTGACTGTAATGTCCTCGGCTGGTGGTTTATGGGAAATGAAATCCAGGGAGATCAGGGGCGGGAAGAGAGTCAGCAGGCATGTTAGACTTACACCACACTTTGAGCGAGGAGTGGGAATGTTTGTCCCTCCTCTGCACTCGCATGCTCTGGGTAGGAGTAGGGAGAGCTCCAATATGTGCAGGGGTTACCCAAGAAACTGTGTTGGGGACCGCAGGTCTATATGTTCACACTTGCCTTTGAAATGTACATCAATTAGTTCATGCAGATCAACTCGGCATCACAGCAGCAGTGTTGATGGTAGCAGGTTTCACATGTGTGAACACTTTATTAGAATTTGTATTTGAGAGAGTGAATAAGATTTAACAGTACCTGTCTTCTTTAAACAGAGAGACCAACAGCTACAGTGAAAGTCCAGCCAGCTGATCATGTACTGATGGGAGAGAGAGTCACTCTGACATGTGAAATAGAAAGTGGAGATTACTGGAATTATGAATGGTATAAGAATAATAATCTTCTCAGTGATGCTAAAAGGAAGGAATATGAAATCTCTAATGTTGGTCAGTATCATGCAGGTGTTTATACCTGTAAGGGAACACAGTCAACAGGCCGCATATACACACACACCAGTGCAGCTGTTACACTGACTGTATCAGGTGAGTGTGGAGTCTTTTTCTTATAATATTACAACAATGAAATTATTGTTGCTACAAAACCATCATCCTGTACTAAACATATCAATAAGCTTCTCCTTTTAAAAACACAGCAGCTGAAATGCGGAGCCCGGAGTGTCTTAAAATCACAATTTAGAAAAAATTGTATCCAGTGAAACCGTAGAATGCTAAAGTGATCTTAAACTGTTTTACAAACACACAATGAATAGCATATGTAGGAGTGCTATACCATTAAAAGCTTTAGTTACAAATGTGATTAATGTACAGTCGTATTTAATCTTAGTTTACATTCAGCAGCTTCCTGTCCTTAATACTGCATATTTATATTATCTGATGTTAGACAGTAACAGGGATGGTGTTTATCTTAACTCATTGCTCTTTTCCACCAACATGATGCTGGTGGCAAATATTTATAACAGAAAGAGGAACTTATACTATGAGGTGTCTGGCAAACACGTAATCGCTGTCTATGACAATCTCCCTGGACTGCAATCAAATGCTGACAGTTGAGAGCAGGAAGTAAAGTTTTCCCTTGAAGAACATGTTCCGCCATGTTGTTTTTATGTGTTGTCCTCCGACTTGGGAGATGGCGGAAATGTGACTGTAATGTCCTCGGCTGGTGGTTTATGGGAAATGGAGTCCAGGGAGATCAGGGGCGGGAAGAGAGTCAGCAGGCGTGACAGACTTACACCACACTTTTAGCGAGGAGTGGGAATGTTTGTCCCTCCACTGCACTCACATGCTCTGTGTAGAAGCAGGGAGAGCTCCAATATGTGCAGGGGTTACCCAAGAAACTGTGTTGGGGACCGCAGGTCTAAATGTTCACACTTGTCTTAAAAATGTACATCAATTAGTTCATGCAGATCAACTCAGCATCACAGCAGCAGTGTTGATGGTAGCAGGTTTCACATGTATAAACACTTTATTAGAATTTGTCTATTTGAGAGAGTGTATAAGATTTAACAGTACCTGTCTTCTTTAAACAGAGAGACCAAAAGCTACAGTGAAAGTCCAGCCAGCTGATCATGTACTGATGGGAGAGAGAGTCACTCTGACATGTGAAATAGAAAGTGGAGATTACTGGAATTATGAATGGTATAAGAATAATAATCTTCTCAGTGATGCTAAAAGGAAGAAATATGAAATCTCTAATGTTGGTCAGTATCATGCAGGTGTTTATACCTGTAAGGGAACAAAGTCAACAGGCCGAATATACACACACACCAGTGCAGCTGTTACACTGACTGTATCAGGTGAGTGAGGCTTTAAAAGCAAGATCTACATTACACTGCGGTAGAAAAGTCGACAGCAGTAAATAATTAGATTATTTCATCGTTGGACGTCATGTCCGTCACACAAGACACACCCACCAGAGAGGTCTCCAAAAGCTCTATATATTTAATCAGCCTTGATTCTAGCACATAAGCAAGAGCATTAGATATCCATCCTGTGAATTTCTGTGTGCACTGCACAGAAACTGTGTGTTATGGATTATACACATTTCCAATTCCCAATCCCATGAGCCAGACAGTCCTGTTTTCCCCACATTGACTACTTCTGCCTGAGTTGTGATGTGGCAGAGACTGTTACAGCTTGGGCGAAATGGACATTTACACACAGTGTTGATGCTGAAGCTGTTCAGCAGACCTACATACTGCAGATGCTCACAGAGGACAGCAAAGTTCTACAGACAGCACACAGAGTCAGTTGTGTGTGGTATATTGTGCTAAGAGAATGATTTAGATAAAGCTTGTTCATGTTTTTATCCATGCCGGATCTCTAGCTTGTGATTGGGCAGTCACATCAAGTGTAGACCTTTCAAAAAAGCAAGAAACAAGCGGAGGTCACAACCAGGCAAACAATCAGACCAGCAAAAATACCAAAAGGGCAAAGACAAAAGAGTAAACCAGCGAATCAGAATAAAGTCAAAACCAGAGCAGCAAACTAAAGTAATCACAGAGAGACACGCTCAGTAAGCACAGAGTGGCAATACTTCAGAATGAGCAGTGTGAGAGAGGAGTATTAATACAAACAGACTAAATTAACAACAGGTGTGATCAGTACTCAGGAGACTCTGATTTAGAAAACGGGATTGGGAGATGGCGGAAATGTGACTGTAATGTCCTCGGCTGGTGGTTTATGGGAAATGGAGTCCAGGGAGATCAGGGGCAGGAAGAGAGTCAGCAGGCGTGACAGACTTACACCACACTTTGAGCGAGGAGTGGACTCCTCTGCACTCGCATGCTCTGGGTAGGAGTAGGGAGAGCTCCAATATGTGCAGGGGTTACCCAAGCAACTGGGTTGGGGACCGCAGGTCTATATGTTCACACTTGTCTTTAAAATGTACATCGATTGGTTTATGCAGATCAACTCAGCATCACAGCAGCAGTGTTGATGGTAGCAGGTTTCACATGTGTGAACACTTTATTAGAATTTGTATTTGAGAGAGTGAATAAGATTTAACAGTACCTGTCTTCTTTAAACAGAGAGACCAACAGCTACAGTGAAAGTCCAGCCGGCTGATCATGTACTGATGGGAGAGAGAGTCACTCTGACATGTGAAATAGAAAGTGGAGATTACTGGAATTATGAATGGTATAAGAATAATAATCTTCTCAGTGATGCTAAAAGGAAGGAATATGAAATCTCTAATGTTGGTCAGGATCATGCAGGTGTTTATACCTGTAAGGGAACACAGTCAACAGGCCGAATATACACACACACCAGTGCAGCTGTTACACTGACTGTATCAGGTGAGTGTGGAGACTGTTTCTTATAATATTACAACAATGAAATTATTGTTGCTACAAAACCATCATCCTGTACTAAACATATCAATAAGCTTCTCCTTTTAAAAACACAGCAGCTGAAATGCGGAGCCCGGGAGTGTCTCAAACTCACAATTTAGAAATAATGTATCCAGTGAAACCAGAGAATGCTAAAGCGATCTTAAACTGTTTAACAAACACACAAAGAATAGCATGTGTAGGAGTGCTTTACCATTAAAAGCTTTAGTTACAAATGTGATTAATGTACAGTCGTATTTAATCTTAGTTTACATTCAGCAGCTTCCTGTCCCTAATACTGCATATTTATATTATCTGAAGTCAGACAGTAACAGGGATGGTGTTTATTTGAACTCATTGCTCTTTTCCACCAACATGATGCAGGTGGCAAATTTTTATAACAGAAAGAGAACGTTTATAATAGAAAGAGGAACTTATACTATGAGATTTCTGGCAAACACGTAATCGCTGTCTATGACAATCTCCCTGGACTGCACACAAATGCTGACAGTTGAGAGCAAGAAGTAAAGTTTTTATGTGTTGTCCTCCTACTTGTGCTTACGGACTAGCAAACTGGTGTAGTGCTCCATGCTGGTGACCCAGCAACATTGTTCTGGTTGACCAGCACAACAGCATCCACAACATATGCTGGTGATGAGCTAAGCTGGGATTTATTGTTTGTAGGACACGGTAGTATTTTTATGATTTCTGTCATGTTGGAGAGCTTTCAGTCTTTTGTTTTCATGGTGCATTAACTCTGCTGTCTGTGTCACTGCAGGAGCAGTTATTAATAGTTGTTATATAAAAATACATTCTGTTAATGGTTGGTTAAACTTTTACATAACCATAAACATTAAATGAAGAAGAATGTTTAATCAGTTTATTATTTTATTTCTCATCAACAGTAAAAGTCAGACCTACAATCACCTTGAGATATGAAGGAGCTGTACTGACAGGTAACACAGTGACATTGTACTGTGCACTTCCTCAGTCTGCTGGATGGACGTTCTACTGGTCCAAACAGCAGGAAGAACTGAATGAGTTGCAGTAATATGATTTACATTTGATGACAGTTTTGGAAACTATGTCTTACAGAGACGACTAAAGCCATGGTGAACATAAAGCCTGATAAGCAGGTGTTTAAAGGAGAGCCAGTCACTCTGAGATGTGACATACAGGCAGGAGGAGACACTGAGTGGACTTACAGCTGGTATAAAGATGACAGTTTGTACCCAAACAGAAGAACACAGGAGTTCACAATCAGCTCTGTTACAGAGTCTAACACTGGTAAATACACCTGCAGAGGAGAAAGAACAAATGACCTTCAGAAATCAGAGATCAGTGATGCTGTTACACTGACTGTGTCTGGTGAGCCTGTGGATCAGTTTTAATCCTCTTATTAATTATACTGTATGTAATAATCTTATCACTGTGTAGAAACTTGATTTAGTCTGTTCTATTCTCCATCTTCTCTCCGTCAGATGTAGCTCAGGCAGTACTGAGTGTGTCTCCACAGAGCTGGCTGACTGAAGGAGACTCAGTGACTCTAAGCTGTGAAGTTACAGGCTCCTCTACAGGCTGGACATTCAGCTGGTACAGAGCTGTTCCCTACAGACCAGGCTTAAAGCAGATAAGAGACGCTCATGGCAATGTTATGTATGGTGTAGAGCTCCTGTCAGACAACAGGAGAGAAGCTGGAGGCTCCTACACTCTCAGTCCTGCTGCTCTACATCACACAGGAGTTTATGTGTGCAGAGCAGAGAGAGGAGAACCAGCCTATCAGACACAGTACAGCTCTCCACAGCCTCTATGGATCACTGGTGAGGAGATATAGAAATGAACTGGTATATAAATATGCTGTATTTATCAAATCCATTCTTTTAGTGATCAGTATATTTGTTTAGCATTAGCATTTAGCAACATGCTACATGTGTATCTTCTGTGCATGTTCAGGTACATCTCCTCCAGCCTCTCTGATCATCAGTCCCAGCAGATCTCAACGCTTTAGTGGTCACTCTCTCTCACTGAGCTGTGAGGGACAGAGTGACTCTACTGGATGGAGAGTGAGACGATACACACACAGTGGGGAGGTGTCAGATTGTTCATCAGTTACAGGATCTACATGCAACATCAGCTCCCTCTACACATCCCACACTGGAGTTTACTGGTGTCAGTCTGAATCTGGAGGAGGAAGTGATCCTCTCAACATCACAGTGCACAGTGAGTCTTCATTGATCTTAGCAGTAACAGGGGTCCAATGTAGAGGGCTACATAATTGTGTTAAAAAGTTTTCAACGACTTTAATAATTAATAATGTAGTTGCAACTAATGTTGCTGTATATTAGGTAGCATTTCTGTATTGGAGGACGTTGTAATAGCATTGTTATGTCTTAATAAGCCAGTAACTTGTTTTTACTGGCTACTTATTAATACTGTAACTTAGCTTAACAGACAGAAAACATTATTTTACTGATGAATACCACACTTACAGAACAAAATGATCAAACTGTGGTTTAGCTACTATTTTTTATAAAGGTACAGAGTAATTACCACCACCACCCCCCCACACACACCCACACACACACATACACACACCATCACCTCCCATACCTGTCCTTCATACTCTCATATATCTAAATTAACTCCGACTCTAAAGTACAATTTTTAGTTCAAATGTGGACCAAAGATGTTTCTTCACAGTGATATTTACTTATGGTTTCTTACAGATGGTGATGTGATTCTGGACAGTCCTGTCCATCCTGTGACTGAGGGAGACTCTCTGACTCTCTGCTGTTTATATCGCTCCACAAAGCCCTCAAACCTCACAGCTGATTTCTATAGAGATGGATCACTGCTCCAGACCCAGACTACAGGAGAGATGATCATCCGTACCGTCTCAAAGTCAGATGAAGGTCTCTACCACTGTACACACCCAGAGAAAGGAGAGTCACCAAAGAGCTGGCTCTCAGTCAGAGGTGAGAAACAGCTTCATGTTGTGTGGTACATGCTGTAACTCTGCACCCTGTACATACACATCCACATCTTTCTCTCTCCAGCTGCAGGCTCTGGATCTACTGGTGTAGCAGTAGGAGTGGCAGTGGGACTGAGTTTAACCGTATTCCTCATTATCATACTGGGTCTGGTTTACTACTGCAGGAAGAGGACAGGTTTGAAAACATGCACTGTGTCTGTCCTGTATCAGTATGTGCAGCTCAAACACAGATCTCTGTAGGTGCTGTCACTGATATCAAAGTATCTCAGTGTGTCTACTGGAAATCAGCAGAACACCCATTAAAGCCAGAATCTCTGAGGTCTCTCTCAGGAATCACACTGCTGCAGGCTGATACATTCTAGACTACTGTCATGTAGTTTTTACACATCACATTTATCACCTATACATAGTATGTGATCATAAATAACAGTATCCCTGCTGTATTTCATCTCTTTGTTTGTTAATGCTAGGTTTTTAGTAAGATGTGGTGTGACTTCTTCTGTTCCAGATGATTCTGCAACTCGGTACAGTGATGTAACATTCACTGAGGTTGTGACTAAAGAGAAACCGAAAGGAAACAGTAAGAACTGCATTTCTACAATAACAGAAGTGCATTTTATCTTTGATCTTTATTAATCTACAGTATAATCTTAATTATTTCTGTATCAGATGGAGCCGTGACAAGACCAGATGATATGATATATTCCGAAATTAGGATGGAAAACTTCAAAACTCACATAAAAGGTAGGCATTACTTAATATATTTCTTTTTTGCATGTATATGTATGTATATATATATATATATATATATATATATATATACCGTTACAACATCTATATATATATGACTGTTGTAACACTGTTAATAAGGATTAATACGGAGTTTTTTGCAATGCTGTTGAGGCTAAGTTATGCGCTTTAAACATGAACACTTATAGACAGAGTTATATAATTTTAAAAAAAGCCTTTTGAAAGGAAAGAACAAAAAGATACTTACACATAAAACATACAAAAAATAATTACTTAAAGTGTTTGTAATCATCTCATTTCATATAACACATATTTACACAATTTTAATTATGTAAAATTTTCAGCAGTGATGTATAGTGGCTTCCAGAGGCCACTATAGGCCTGAGTTAATGAATGGAATGTATGGAAATGTTTGTGTCCCCTTACAGACAGTTTAAAAGATAGAAATGAAAAGTAATAGAAGAAACCTAAGCTTCTTCTAAATTATTTTTTTGCATAGGTCCTTGAAACCCTGGAAAGATATGGAACAAGACATTTTATTCACATCAGGTTTATCTGCTCTGATGGCTCAGATTTTACATATGCATAAACCATATACTGTTGTAAACATAGTGGATTATTTTAACATCAAAAAACAGCTGTTCATATTACCTTCACTAAACCCTGAGTTTGGTCAACTGTCAAATATACACAGATATCAGTTCATGAAGTGTGTTTCTCTTGTAGGTCTATGAAGAAATCTGTGCTGATGCAGAACTGAAAAGTGAGCATTTACTGAAACTCCAGGTTCAGTTTTAAGGAGTGCAGACAGAAGAGGATCTGAACACACAGAGCCTTTCAGAACTAGTTTACACTCATCTAATGAGAAAGAGATTTTAGTTTTTTTCCATTTGGTGATTACTGTTCCATTCTAATATTGACTCTGAGTTTGGGAATGATCAGATGTTCTGAACTTTGATTGGAGTCTTTCATGATAATGACTGAGTGTATTAGCTAGTAAATGTATTACTTTTAATGGCAATTTTAACAAAAAGGAAACAAATGTACATTTGTGCATCAGAATGTAAAACTGGACCATCAGCACACCCCTTCCTCGCTTTCAATAGCCTTTCATTTGCAGCCTAATCTTACCTATTTTGCTACTGCTTTTATGCCAATTGTAATCTACTGCTTGAAAGTTTTTAACCCTTTATTATTACAGTGAAATTGATAGGGAGAACCTGATTCAACAATGTACACAAAAACACTTATGTAGTTTTTCATAAGTTTATGACAAAGTGATCCAAAGTTAAATGTCTTTGCTGGTAAAAGTATGTAAACTATTAACAATTAGAAAATTAAAAAATATCACTCTTCACCATCAAAGTACCAGACTTTACTCTACATTTGCCAATAATGTAGTCAAATCAGATTAAGCAATTATTAGGCAAACAAACAATTTCTCACAAAATGTGCAAACAAATCGTGTTTGTGCAAATTAAGGAAGTTCAAAACCACTGTTACTCTCCCCTGGAGTGGTCATCCAGTGTAACAGTAAGGTGTATAATATTATTAAAATAAAGATCACAAAGAATTCAATAGTGTCAGTGTTCAAGAGTCCACAATCCAGCAAACACTGAACTTATGATCTGATCATGCAGTATATAAGGGCAAATTTAAGCAAACATTCGCAAAATATATAAAGATTCACAATTTTTTTTAAGCAGCACTGTGTCTTGCAATTGTTTGCGTTGAAATTAACTGTGTACATAATCTGTGTAGTATATGATCACAGCTCTTTGTGATCAAGACATCTAACACATATTCTGCTCACTGGAGGTAGTAGTGGATTGAAGGTTAGGGAACTAGCTCTGTGACCGGAGGGTCACCGGTTTGATTCCCTGAACCGTCAGTAATGACTAAAGAGGCTTTGAGAAAGGCACCTAACCCCTAATTGCTCCCCAGGCTCTGTGGATAAAGATTACCCACTGCCCCCTTGTGTATGTGTGTATGTAGCTGGGTGTCTTACTTTACAGATAGGTTAAATGCAGAAGACAAATTCCTCTGTGTATAAAACACAATACGGCAAGAAATGGCTCAACTGGCCTCTCCTAAATTAAGCTACATATAGCACTGAGAATCCAATTCATCTCAGCCTCAAAAATGATATCAAACCGTGAATATATTTATATAGTAAATTAAATATATACTGTCTTCATTACAGAGTTGTACTGAAGTTGATTTGAGTTTAATACTGTTGTGAACTGTAATAGTACAGCAGCATAGAGCATTTATCATGCTGAATCCATTCAATGTAAGGCACAATGTTAATGTTAATTTAAAACTATCATACTGCATGACAGATTTGAACACTGGCAGCTGTTTTTGTCTGGGTATTTCTATGATTATATATTTCCTGTTTTGATGTTAGTGTATTAGTCTGTTTAAATATACCTTTTTGTCATTTATCATGATAAATGCATACATACATTTAATTAACTCAAACATTACTTTGTTTTATGAGTGGCTTACAAATAAAGCTATATAATGAAAGTTGTATTTTATACATTTTGCTGATGCCTGAAATCAACACAAATAAATATTTTTTCTAACGACAACTTTTACACTCTGTTTTTTTTTCACAGAAAGGAATTAGCTTTTAACAAGTGGTAATTTACCAGTAGAGGGGAACATCAGACCCCCAGATTCTATGGCTTCAGAACGGGTCTAAACATTCCTGAGAACTGAAAAATACTGTAAAAATATTTTATTGTGTCTTTAATTTTACTTCATTTTTAAAAAATATAATCACTATGTTTGTTGAGATTGCAGACTCGACAATGTCTCCCGCTCAGTGCTACCTTGACCTTTAAGCAGCCCCAATACTGGCTCCCTGTCCTGATCCAGTGTCTATTTACCATGTTGTTGCTACTCCAGTGCAGGATCTCTGTGCATCTCCTGTCCTGACTCTCCTTTACATTCCAGTGGCTCCTTCTCCATTGCAAACGTTTAGGCCGGCTTTTAGGACTGCTCCTCCTGTGCTGCTCCCAGAGCTGCTGCTACTCCTGTGCCAGGCCAATGGATGGCTTCAAATGTCTACAAGAAGTTATAGTCTCTCATTTGGTAATTAGTAATCATTAAAACAGTTGCTAATTTGCAAATATAATAAATAATGACAGCCCTAAGATTATGTTTCATAAACAAAACATATGTCGATGTATGAGAATGGCCAGCAGTGAGCGGACACCAGCCTTTAATAATTTACAAATACTCAGAAAATAATGTAAACAGATGTTAATCAAAACCCAAATGACCTGTAAAAGCATGCGTTGTTGCATTTGAACTATTATCTCATCATAATGCTGTTTTATTATTTGAAGTGAACTGCAAAACAAAGATTTCAGAAGAAGAAGTCAACCAAACCACACTCCACCAGTGGAGCATTTATCATTTATGTTATTTATTCAATTAAATCATTTTAAAATATTAAATTAAATAGGTTTTAGAAATGAATAGTATGTGTGAAAATATGTGACAGTCTCAGAGGCCTGAGAACAGAGAAAGCAATGATATCATCAACCTGAAACCTAACAGTGTTTTTAGATCATGCATGTTTCATCTGTTATATAAGTAGAAGCTTTTTATTACAGGATAGAAAAATCATATAGATCTTGATTTTATTCCCTTCATCCTTCTTCAGGTCTCGTCTTGACTAAGTATACCTGTTAGGCTGTTTTGCTTCTGAGTGTGAAATGAACTTTCCCCCTGTACTGCAGTTAGTTCTCACGGTCGGTTCTTTTTCTCTGTGGTCTGGAGACTCTATCTACAGGTAGCGCTCAGGTCCACACCTTTCTGCTCTCATTCGCATTTATTTTTCAAGTTGACCGCGTGGGTATTAACCCCACACGACCTCATCATCTGTTTAAGATGTGTTTAAACAATGTTTGTCATCAGGAATGTTTCTGTATGTGAAAAAAATCATCCACAGAATACCGAGCTTTTCTGTACGCAGATCTGACTTCACTTATGCACATATTTATAAATCAGGAGCAGATCTAATCCAGATGTGCTATGAAATCATTACAGTGACTTTGTAATATTATAAAGCTCTCTGTTCAGCAGAGTTAATTATATTTGGCTTATGAAAATATTATTAGCATTATTACTAATGATTATAATAAATCATTGACATATGCACTCTACCTGCATCATTTCTGTCTAGCTTTTGCTTGTAAACTGTGCTGGCAACTCAACAGTTAATACAAATATCAGCATCTTAAGCTCTAAATCTCTCTCTCTCTCTCTGTCTCTGTCTCTGTCTCTGTCTCTGTCTCTCTCTCTCTCTCTCTCTCTCTCTCTCTTTCTATGCTTTGTCTATAAAGGTAAAGGAAGTGTTTGAATCATTGGTCAGTCAGTGGTGGTTACTGTGGCAGTATGGCGCTCAGTCTTTTCTCTCTGATGCTCTGTAAGTAAAGATTCTCTTTATATCGCTTTACTTGTATTGGTAATATGTAATATTTCACTGTAATTATTGTGCACATGTGGATATTAATCCTTCTCAGCAAACAGAATATAATTTTATAAAAAAACATTTTAAAGAAATCCTTCCAACACTGTCGATATTAGATTCCAGGATTTTACATGTAATTATTTATTAGTTTCAGAATTTCATAAATTTGCGTTTAATCTGTGATGATATAAAAGTGGGACAAAAACAACCCAGAATTTCTCAACAAAAATAACTACACTTCAAAATAGTCAACACAAAGTCAAGAAGGAGTGAAGACCTTGTGTTAGTGAAGTCAGAGTCAGCACTGAGACCAGATAAGCAGCTGGGGGCTAGGTGCCTTGTGGTGACTAATGCCTTGCTGACCATAGACCAAGATGTGCTTAGGATAATGCATGGATAAGAACATGTATAAAAATGGCTCATTTTCAGTATGTTTTTTTTTGTCTCTGGCTGATTGTACTCATCCACTGTGGACATACTCCAGGTGAATCATTCACTAACATAGTTTTATATTTGTGTACATTTGCATGTAATTACATTAAACTGATTAAGATAAAGATAATAAATTTATACAGAGAAAAGCAGATCTGCTCACGTCATTATTTCATACCACCAGCACAACCTGAGCTGAAGGTGGAGCCTCAGAGCTCAGTCTATACTGGAGACACAGGTACTCTGAGCTGTGAGCTCCTGGATTCTACTGGATGGGAGAAAAACAATCAGAATGTAAAACATTTAGATTATCAGAACCCATTCAATTATCAGGCATTCAAACTAATCCAGGAGAAGCAAAGTACCAGTGTACAGCAATTAAAAAAAGTTATAAAGAAATGAGTGATTGTCAAGATTGCAGTGAGATGTTATATTTCCTGTTTCCTGATTTTAGAATAACTAAGAAGATATAAAATAATTTTATGTTATTGTATTATATTTTAAAACCTGTTCCCATCATAATTACTCTTCAGTCAATAAACATTTTAAATCTGTTTGTCGTCTTTAAACAGAGAGACCAAAACCCACAGTCAGGTGATCATGTACTAATGGGAGAGAGAGTCACTCTGACATGTGAAATAGAAAGTGGAGATTACTGGAATTATGAATGGTATAAGTACCATGCAGGTGTTTATACCTGTAAGGGAACACAGTCAAAAGGCCGAATATACACACACACCAGTGCAGCTGTTACACTGACTGTATCAGGTGAGTGTGGAGTCTCTCTCTCTGTGTTTCTATCATTTAGAGTGTAAAGCGTTTAAAGTTCATTACTGCTGTAAACCATCATCCTGTACGAAACATATCAACACATGCCTTTTTAAAAAGCACAGAATCTCAGAAGTCTCATTTAGATCATGCAAGGTGGAACATACAGGGCATCCTCATTCATGTTTTGGACTCCCAAAAATTGAAAAATTCTCTCTCTGTTTTCCCATCAGAAAGTGTAAAGTATAGAGATTCATTACTGCTATAAAACATGATTCTGTCCAAAACATATCAACATGTTTCTGCTTAAAAAATACAGAATCTGATGAGTCTTTATTTGTTATTGAAAGGTAGAAAATACAGTGAGTCATGGGCAGTCCTGTTTAATATCTTGAACTGGAACTATTCTCAGAATAACTATCCCGGTTTTTAATAGACCTGAAGACAACAAAAGATGCGTAAATTCTTAATTAACTGTCGACTCATTTACCAAACTAGAGAAGAGCATTTGCAGAAGAAGTGTGAAAGCAAGCATGCTGACATTGAAGCCTGCATCAGCGCTATTAGGAGTTAGGGCAACACTGGATATGCCAGCCAGCATTGGCCTCCCGATTGGACAGACAGACAGACAGACAGACGACAATCAAATCATTCATCAGAGCAGAAATATTTCACAGAAAATCACAACAAAGTCTTACATGCTAAATGTTGAATATTCAGCGTGCCCAGACCTGGCTGATGTTACAGCATCCAGTCTTTTCAAGGCCTTTACAGAAAGAAAGAAATTTCAGGTCTTGCAGTGATATTAAGTGTTTCCAAAAAGGTGCAAATTTGCCATCCCAAAAGCACCAAACAAAATCGCCACCATGGAGGTCTTTCAAAAAATCTCAGTTCATAGTAATTGAAAATAAGCAGTGTTAACGGTGGGCCAAAACCCTGGGGACGGGGTCTTTGAAGCTGTTTGCATTTCCAATCCAGATTATCTCAAACACATTTTTTGATGTTGAGGTCTGGTCTCTGGCATTACCAGTCCATTGTTTTGAGAACTGTAAATGTTCTTTTCTCGGTGGCTTTTTTTTTTTCCAGCTACAAAATCTTTCAGACTCATCAGAGTCATTAAACTTAATTCTATAATCTAAACTTTGCTCTACATCAACAGTAAAAGTCAGACCTACAATCACCTCAGGATATGAAGGAGCTGTACTGACAGGAAACACAGTGACTCTGTACTGTACACTTCCTCAGTCTGCTGGATGGAGGTTCTACTGGTCCAAACACACACAGAGCCCTGAGAAGAAGACCATCACCAACATCTACACCATCAGCTCAGTTAGAGTCTCTGATGGAGGTCAGTACAGGTGCAGAGCTGGCAGAGGAATCCCAGTCTACTACACTCACTACAGTGATGCACTCTGGGTAAACATTACTGGTAAGACATTCTCTCTTAGACATGTTATATTGTCATATATTACAATACATGCACTTCAAAACATGATAAATCTGAGTTCCATTTGGTTCTGAATTCTGGTTCACTTGCATGGTCGGGAGGTTACTTTAAAATTGCATACAGATTACAGACTACCTGTTAAAATATAACCTAATCCTAATCCACCTGTTCCAATAATACAATCTGATTATGCATAGCTGTTCTTTTTAACGTTGAACAATTAACAACACTTTAAACAAGAAGTTAACACAAGACAAATACAAATTCTGCACTGTTTTATGGAACAGAATGATAGACCGTAGTTTATTTAAAAATGTGCCTCATAAGCAAACATGGACTTCACATTTAACAAAAAAGCCAAATGCAAATACAGCAATATATAAAAATGACAAACAACATTTTACTACAGGATCATTTGTGTGAGTTTAGCCTCTTTTATCATCAGTCCCAGCAGATCTCAACACTTTAGTGGTCACTCTCTCTCACTGTGAGGGACAGAGTGACTCTACTGGATGGAGAGTGAGACGATACACACACAGTGGGGAGGTATCAGATTGTTCATCAGTTACAGGATCTACATGCAACATCAGCTCCCTCTACACATCCCACACTGGAGTTTACTGGTGTCAGTCTGAATCTGGAGGAGGAAGTGATCCTCTCAACATCAGCGTGCACAGTGAGTCTACATTATTCACTGACAGTAACTCTGATACATACAGGGCATTGTATACGGGATAGCCAATCAAGTTTAAGCTTAAATAGTTCACTATCCAGACAGGAGAACTCTGCATTCCACTTTACCACACGGTCTCTAATATCTACTAATGATAGAGTTCTCTGTGTTCAGATCATCACTGTATTCCCCACTCTCCGTTTCTCTATGGTCTTACTCTCTCCTACAGGTGGTGATGTGATTCTGGACAGTCCTGTCCATCCTGTGACTGAGAGAGACTCTCTGACTCTCCGCTGTTTATATCGCTCCACAAAGCCCTCAAACCTCACAGCTGATTTCTATAGAGATGGATCACTGCTCCAGACCCAGACTACAGGAGAGATGATGATCCGTACTGTCTCAAAGTCTGATGCAGGTCTCTACCACTGTAAACACCCAGAGAAAGGAGAGTCACCAAAGAGCTGGCTCTCAGTCAGAGGTCTGCTGCAGCAAATATCTAATAATCATAATTCATATTTCCATCAGAATGTGTTTAACAGTGATTTCTGTTCTACAGTACAGTGATTGTATTTTGTGTGTATCAGGAGCTCCAGTCTCAGTGCTCAGTCTGCTCAGTAGTTTAATGGCAGTGTCTCCATATTTGCTAGTGTCCATCGTGCTGGGGGTGAAATGCTACAGAGCTGGAGGTAGGAACTCTAAAGTGTCAGTAGTGTTTATATAATAGTATATAACGTCTGATGAAATACTAATGAGAAATATTCATCACTGTGTTTTTCACAGCTGATCCTGATGAAGAGAGCAGAACATAAGCAGTGCTGGAGCATCTTGAGTGCTGAACGCTGAAAGCCAAGTTTTGATACTTTAGTTATGATCAGTTAGAGACGACTAAACGTGCATGAGTGAGAAGTAGTGGTGTTAAAGGTTTTAATTCTTTATTCCGAGGTGTAAATGAAGTCATTCTAAGTGTTTTATGGTGGTGACAGGACCCAGGGATTAGAACTGTATTATAGGAACATGCTAACTCTGAATCTCATCTGTTTAGTCCCAGTCAGGTAGGATTGAATAGCTAAATTAAGATCTGGTAGATTTAAACATTATTTATTATTTGTAGTTTTGTTTTTACATTTTTTTATTTTCTGTACTTGTGTGTTTTAATGCTAAATGAATTTTATGATTTAATCTAATGATGATAAGGTTGGCGATGAAATGTATTGTAACCGGTATGTTTTGCTTGTGTTTTGTTTTAATGAAATAAACATATTATAACAACAAGAAATAACCAGTACATCAATATATTACACTCCTCATCAAAAGAATAGTTGCACCCAGAAGGAAGTGTCAGATCGCAATGCTATTGGGAAATTATGAGGAACAGTTATTTAGAGTTGTAGAGCGTCCTAATATTGTCCTGTGATAATCCATCCCATGGAGCTTGAATATTCTCACACAGTTCCTGCAGAATTTGTAATAAGGGTGGAGGTGGTGTGACACCAGGCCACCTGGACACGTGACCCATGACATCAAGCTGTTTATCTTGGCCACAGTGCCTTCACACACAGGTTCATTGGTCATCTCCACCAAGACAAAAGCAGGACTCATCACTGAGTATGAGCCTCAGCCATTCTGAGTGACTCCATGACAGTCTGGCATGACACTATTGCAGTCTTTGGCAGAGGTTGACGTGGTGTTAAGGGCATTTATCATAACGTCTGTGTGTGTGTAGTCCTGTGTTGTGCAGCCGTCTGCCAATGGTGCTGGCACTAACAGGATGACTTATTGAGGTCATCACTGCTTGCTGAATGTTCGCAGTCATGGCTGCTGGATCACTCATACAATTCGCCGGTTCTCCCTCTCCATTGTTTGTGTAGGTCTCTATAGTCCTTCATGTTGTTGGTGCGTGCTTTCTTCTAGCCACTCATGCTGACAATGTGCTGTTGTAATATCAGCATGACAGGTATGGAGCAATACGTCAATAAGACAAATCCGCTTCCCTGGAGTCCTACAATGCAACCCCTCTCCAGCTATTCCAACTGCTCAAACTGCTCTTGAACTCTTCTCTAAGGG
Organism: Prochilodus magdalenae; assembly: GCA_024036415.1. Classification (NCBI taxonomy): domain Eukaryota; kingdom Metazoa; phylum Chordata; class Actinopteri; order Characiformes; family Prochilodontidae; genus Prochilodus; species Prochilodus magdalenae. The sequence goes on along the minus strand of JAMWET010001995.1, from coordinate 1,250 downwards.
CATACTTCAATTGCAAAGGAAAGCACATGGAAAGCACATGCAAAAGGATGACCTTATATAGTTACACAGGTACAGCGATAAGGCCCGTCCTTGCTTACGTCATATGTGAGTGCACAAGTTGAATCATTCGCATGTATCAAGACGCAAGTGTCTGTTTCAAGACATGCTATCAGGTAAATCTGTTAACTCACACTTATTACATCTGTCATATAAATTTCATGTGTTTATTACAGGATAGACTCATTTAAATATTTATAACCACTCTGAACTTCAACTTCCAGGCTCTCTACATGTCCCTAAAATCTAAGCATTGTTAAGCTGGCTCTCGCTTTTTGGAGATCTTACTCCTGAGTGGTAGAATGAACTTTCCCCTAAACTCTGTACTGCAGTCCGTTCTCACGCTCAGTTCATCCTCTGAGGTCTGAAGACTCATATCTTCAGGTAGACCCCAGGTTTATGCCTTTCTGCTCTCATACGCTCTTATTTATTCACAGATGTACCAGTTACCCACTAACACCCCTCCCACCCACCATAACAGACACTGGTGTTTGAACTTTACACCAGCAATGGTCTAGATGGGCCTTTTCTTCTTTGACCCAGAGAACACAGCGTCTATTATTTTCAGAAGCTCAACAGCTGTTAGGCAAAAAGACTCCAAGACTGACGTGTGCAGAACTAAAAACCAGAAACGGTTTATTTACAAACAAGCTATCTCAGCAAGCACCAGTAAACAGAGAAACAACAGAAGAAACTAAATCAGAGTCAGAGACAGGCTTATCAGAACCAGATAATACAAGCAGCGAGGGCGAACAAGTTTAAAGGGATAGACTGAAGAGGAAAACCAGAGTGTGAAAGCAGGGATACGAACCGGGGAGTCACAGCACAAGCAAAAGTGAATGGGTGAAAGAGTAGTCGAGGGACGAAAGGAGTCGGAAACCAGAATGAAACAACGAGAGAAAGTAACGCTCAGAATTGCTGAACAATGTTTAGCAGGGAACACGGCCTTAAATACAAACAGTAATTGGACACAGCTGAATTAGAACTCTGGCGATCTAGAGCGAATCAGAGAATCAGAATGGGGGCGCATGGACATAATGTCATCGAGTGTGGCCCTCTGGGAAGTGGAGTCCCGAAGAGCGGGGAAGCCAGTGAGACCCGGAGGCGTGACAACAGCATTGAAGTCAACAAACAACTTTTTAACAGGTTAGCGTTAATACGAAGCATTAATGTGAAAAAAGAAGTTGTGTTTA
>JAMWET010001994.1:15000-42947 GCA_024036415.1 Prochilodus magdalenae | reverse complement strand
CTCCCCCCTGGCCCTCCGCGCGCCTCGCCCCCGTGCCCCCCCCGGTCCACCCCACGTCTCCCCCCCCCTCACATCCACCCCCTCCCCCCCCCCCCCTCCTTCCCTGCCCTTTTCATCCCCCTAGACGCTTTCCTCCGTCCCCCATGCACCCTCCGCAAGGCCTTTGAAAGTACAGGAAAATGTTGGGTTCTGGACGGTTAGGGCTCGATTTACTGCCACTGCCTACCCAGGTAGGTTGGAGTCACAGCTGGAACTCCGCGATGACATCTGGAGGGAGCTTTACGGCAGGCGTTATTTGAAAGCGACAACAAACGTGATATACAAGGATATGGGTGAACATCAACCATTACTGCTTTTTTTATTGGCCGGAAATGCGCCGCTCTTGCTCCATCACACAGCCCTTCAGAGCAAAGGCGTTTGATTGAATACGGCACTTAGCTAATTTACTTTCTCGCATGTGAATTACAGATGAGCTACAACGCTGGCACGGGTTGCTTCTTTTCTCCACGTTTTCCCGAGCTGGCGTCAAGCCAGACAGCTTATTCATTCCAGATCCACGACATGAAATGAATCTGCTTAAACCGTATTACGGGAAGGGGGCTGTTTCTACGCGAAGCTCCCATAACCTAGCATGCTAGCACCAGCGTCTACCTTAAACCAATACCTAGTCACTGCTAATTGGAGATATGGTCTTATTCCGAAGGGCTCTGAAGATCTACGCTGAAAGGCAAAGGCTTCAGAACTGTGCTTCAGATGCCGACAGGGGCCACGGCCAAAAGCTGCCCTATATACTTGCGGTTATCAAAAGGTGCAGCAGTGGTTGCCGCCACGGCGCCTAAGCCTGCTCTAGGCAGTTTTGTACATAATGGGGGGATTTTGCGGCGTGCTCGCACAACGCAGAACGGCCCGGCGCCCATTACAGGGCGGAGAGAAAGCGATCCCATCCACTTCTATTACGTACAATGTAATCTGCCTGTGGCTTAATCCCTTTAGAACATTACGCCGCTTCAGACACTCCGACGGGGAATTAAGGCGTGAAGTCTAGTAAAGCCACAAGGCCCACTCCGAGGCTCTTTATATGCAAACGATCATTCGGATCTGAGAAGACCGTTGCTGTAGGAATTCCAGCTTTGTCCGTTTTCCTTTCACGTTAAATGGATGTTGTTTTGGTCTCCACCCTAGAGATCCAGCTCCTGGGGCGGAAACCTGGCCGTGTCTGCAGAGCTTTGATGGGCACAATTAACAACTTGAGAAAAGACGATTGTGGCTAAACAGGTTGATTTGATGACCTACTCAGCAGCAGCCACACTAAAGTTTTATAAATGTCACGGTTAAGAAGGTTCAGCCAGGACATAACTTATATCCGGGTGGGCAACAGTGGGTCTAGGGATTATGCAGTGTGACTAAAAACGGCCGAGACTCCGTTCTGGAAAACCGGCAAAAAGCTGACTGCAACTGGATGGCGGACTGGCTATAGGAACCACATATATCGTCGCTGTCCAAAGGGAAACAGGTATCTCCCGCATGCGACAATCTTACAGGAGAGGCCTAAAAAACCTCATTTCATTTTGAATGGAAGTCAATGGAACCGAGGCGTCGTTTACCAAAAGCAGTTATTGTGGGCCATTTTCCCTGTTGGTTTTCCGTTCTTCAGTGAAATTTCCCACACATGTTTAAATAGCAGCCTCAAATGTGGACCAACATTAGTGCCCCCCCATAAAATGAGGTTGTGGGGTTTTTCGTAAAAAATCAAGAAAAAAAAAATGGAGACATGTTTTTCTCTTGCGACTATAGCGATTGATATGTAACACCTTAGCACATATATAACCACAACATGGGCAGTTACGTAGTTCATTTTCCAGTGTTTCCCAATATTTTTTGTCACCAACAAAGTAAACTGACATTGCTGTGGGTTATCTACACTATATCACAGTATGGGATTATGAACTTGAGTGACATCCCAATTCATAATCCAAAGGGTTTAAATGAGCTTCGCCGAGCCCACCCATTGCCACTATATCAGGCCTCCATCTCTTCAGGGAAGGCCGATCCACACAAGAGGTTGGGAATGTGTTTATGTGAATTTCCTAACATTCCCTTACACAGAAGCACATTGGTGAGGTCAGAACTGAATGGTTGGAGTCTAGAACGGCCTGGGCTGGCAGCTCTGCCACTCCGATTCCATTCCCACAAGGGGTTCTAGTCGGGTTGAGGTCAGGACTCCCACCACCAAACCCACTCCTATTTTCTAAACACTGCAGCCAAAGGAAGTAATGGGAACACGCTGAATTCACCTTCTCAAAAGAGAACCCCCCCCCCCCCCCCCCCCCCAGTATTTTTTTCAGTGAGGCTCTCTGGATATCATTTATTTCCAACACTTGACATGTGTAACGATTTGTACGGATTTGCCCTGCAACTCAAGGTGGGTCTCAGCACTGCACAATACCAGTATCTAATAGCTTAGGTACACAGTAACCATAAAAACCATCCCTTGCTTGAAGTCTGTCAACCTCTTGTAAGTTTGTTTACAGAAAGTTTCTGCGACAAGAACTTTCAGACCGTCTTCAGCCCATCAACAGTGGTCAGGGTGCAGGGTGCAGAAGGGGGTTAGTACTCAGGGCCCGCGCTGAAGGTCCTGTCAGGCCAGCCAGTACTGCAGGCTCAGCAGGGGCTGACAAGCTGAATAGTTGTGTGTATGAAAATAGTTATGATAGAGGCTTAGGTGTTCACGAAGCTTTAGCGGGCTGACTTTGCCCTCAGCACTGGAAAGCAGAGCCGAACATGGAGAACAAGCAGCTGGAGGAACGCAGATCGGGTGGTGGGGGAACACGCCGAGACAGAGTGACTACACTGTGTTACGTCTTGTCCACCGGCCAATTCCTGTTCAAAGTCTTCACGCTGCAGTGTGTACTCAAGAACAGTGAGTGGGGTATATGTGTTTTTCGTTAACAGCATCGCTAAAAAAAATGTGTCAATCCATTGGGATTATGATGGTACGTGTGGGCTTCGGTTTTAGCCAGTCACATGTATTGCTGGTCTCCGGGGGCACAGGATGTGTTGGGTGGTGCATGCTTTGAATAGCCCGTACTGCCTTGCTAAGAAATTAGCCCCTACAATAAGCCTGGGATATGGAGAGGTTGTTACTCAGCACTGCACTTCTCATTATGGTAATTAGATCAGAACAGGCTATGATCCAGCTTTGTATGCATGCTCTTACTTTCATAAGAGTTCATAAGAACATAAAAGCTGATGTTTATAAACCCACGGTTACAGTAGACGCTCTCCATATATGCTGGGGGAACCATAAAAAGGTCCATTTTTAGATGGGTCTAGGAAGACAACGGATCTGTAGCGGTTTTAAAATGATTAACACAGCTGCTTTGCATTGAGAACATTGCTTCGATGAATCTAACCGTCCGGAACGCCTCGCATTTTTGAATGGTGGCGTTGAAATCCCATCGAGATACTTCGGTGAAAACTGACAAGGCATACACCAAAGCCATAAGCCATTCCAAATGTTTAGCAGTGGGGAGTCGAGACCCGGCAATGCGAAACTGGAAGTAGCTAATTAGCAGTGCTAGCACTCGTGTGGGCGGTGGCTCCGTGCCTGTGCGACCCTGTGTCCATCCTTTCGTGTGGTGTGTGCGGAGTCTGCCTCTTCGTAGAGAGGCAAGAGGAGGCAAGTGGAGAGCAGGGGCAGGGCTCTGATTCGCTAGGCCACACTTTCTGTGGCTCTTCAATTAGCATCAATGGGTGCATGTGACCCAACCTCCTCCTTCTGATGGCGACCCCCCTAGCCTTATCGTCAGCCACAACCACTCGGTCTACCCTCCATACTTGCCAGCCAGAAAGGGAAAGCCTATTCATGCAATGCAGATCTGCCCAGAGGGTCTTTGTGTACATTTAGAGTAGATTGCTTGAAGGAATGATAAAGCTCTTGTCTTGTTGGCTCACCATGATGGCCCCCCCCCCCCCCCAAAAAAACACAACAATGATTCCCACAAGGTTATGGACAATTGTTTGGGATAAACCCAATAAATAATGCAAGATAATAACCATAAACATACGCGCAATAACTTTGATATGCTTTTTTAAATACCCGTCAAGGGTTTTAAGAGTATTGCAGCATGCCATTTGGAGTAGTTAATGATCCTGCCCACGCACTACCCAAACTTACTCATCTCCAGCTTTTAGCTCTGATGACCAAAGTGCCCTGAGCTCCATCCCCTGGCCTGGGTCTCTTCGCCACTCCATCATGCCGCTGGGGGCTGTCCAAACATTTACACAGAAAAAAAAACGTATCTCCCAGAACAGAGGAGTGCTCTCTATTAATCAGCACTGGCTCTGCCACTGGGAACCACAGGGTACGGAGCTTAGGAAGGATGTGTGTGGAGGTGGGGGTAAGGACCTAGCCAGAGAAGGAACCCTCCAGCTGGGACACAGTAATGAGAGAGGTGGACCACGGTGGGGCCCATGTTTTGTGCCAATGCTTGGAGGCGTGTCCTCTCTGAGAACCTGGCTTTGGAACCACTCAGAGAGTGAGTTTGAGTAATTTATGGACCTGGCCTTGCACATCCCACTATTCTGTCGCCACTTACAATTAGCTATTCTTCTAGCTCCGCAGGATTTATTGTACTACAGGACATTCCTTAATGTTTTTGGGCTTCCGTGCATGGAATGCGCTTGTTGATGAATTGTTTGGTTCAGCCGTGTGTGAGGTGTTGCTGGGCCTGTTCTAATTAGACTGCCATCACTGATTAATATAATCCCATGTGCTGTCCTTGTATGGATTCACCTCTTACTAACAAAGCGATTGCCGAGGCTTGATGATAACAGTCTTGGCTGTACTGTTTGCACTCACTTGGACAATATACACACACGGCATGGCCAAAGCTTTCACCAGCTGCAGTGGGTCTTGGCTTATTGGTTGGACTACTCACAAAGGAAGTCCACTGTGTGCACAGGCAAACCTAGTCCCTGTCTACGGTACAACCCTTGTGAGACACTTGTGACTGGATGGAGGCCATATCGATGTTCAGCCACTCTTGCTTCCCATAATTGTGCAGTTGGGCCGAATTTGGTAGATGCCTTCCCTGGCACAGTTCCGAGGAGAATTCCCTATAGACTGGGATTTTAGGGTCTGTTGGTGGAACCGTATGACCGTACACTTCCATACACCTGCCAACTCAGCCACTTCCTTCATACCACCACCCTTGGCACGACCATAGGCTATTCTTCCTGTTAGCCATAGTGCATTTTCCAAATTTTGAATTTTACCTTCAATTGGAACCGAGAGCTGGATAAACGTGGATAGTGGCTGTTTTGATTAGGTTCCCTTTCTCTTCTGGTCTTGATGCATGTGCCGATACCCCATTTACGAGTAGATGGCACCGCTAACCAGCGCAGGAAAAGAAATAGGAGCCAAGGAAGCTTTGTAGCAAAATGCCATGCTTTATCAAGCGCTGTGGATGCGAGTCTGAATAAAAGACGGAGGAGAAGACGTAGTGTCAACAGCACTCTCTCCGTGTTTTCATAGACGCGAGATCAAATTGACAGCTCCGAGTGACTCCAGATGAAACAATGTGGCCCGTTTAACCGCCAGCAGTGTGTTTACTCGCGCTCCCAACTTCCTGCTTCACAAATTGCGCTCACTCCCCCTGCATCCTTGACTGTACGAGCGCGAGCGCCGTGCCTGATGCTCTGTTCTGTTTCGCATCGTCTAAATAACAGGACGAGCAGGCGAGTGAGACGAGGGGACGACAGGCGCCAGGCGAGATTGACAGCGTTCTATTAAAGCATCTGCGTCGGCCATACAGTGGGTGGGTAATGATTTGACAGGCGCACAAGCGGCACACAGTACCACCCCTCACCCTACTGACCCTCCCCCAACCCGGCACCCCGTCCCCACCCCCATCCCCGCCACTACCGTTTATTGCTGCCATCAGCCGCACGCATATCATGAATGCATCTGCATTAATGGCCTGGCGAGTCGCCGCTTGGGCGAGTGTTTGTCGAGATGGATGATCGAGTCCCTCAGCCTATTTACTGATCTGAGCCTCCCCGAGCCGCTCGTGCTCGTCAGCAGCGGCAGCTGGGCGCCCCACATGGGCACCACCGGCGGGCAAGTCCGGGCCAATTAACCTGGCAACATTTGTTCCGTTGTTGTCACATCTGTTTGCCCTTCCGTGATCCGCATATACGCCGTGTTTCACCTCTGTTAGAGCTTCCCCATTTCCCACAACACGCACTGGCTTTTATCTCACTGGTGTTAATGTTCGCTCATATCCTGCACCAAGCAATGGGCCCCTGTTAGGAAGCCCTAGTTTGGTGGCAGTGGAATTTAGGAAGCGTTTGGTATGTTCAGTAGGGCAGTTCTAGGCTGGTTCTAGGCAGTAATCTGATGGAGGTGTAAATATTCTGTACTGTATTTTCCAGACGGCCCATAGAAGTCCAAATGGGCCAACATCACCAATGGAAGTGTGGGTTTTACTGGGCTATGGAGCCCAGCATTGGGATGTGGTCCCATCATTGGGTTGTTGAGTCCAGCACTCCAGTGGAACTGCTTTTCTGAGGTGGTGGTGCTCAATCCAAAATCTTTGAGGCCTGTTTGTGATCTAGAACCAACCATCCACCATCAATGCCTGACCTCATTATTGTTGTTGGAGTTGAAAGCAACCATGTGCTCTGTTCCAATCTGATCTGGTGTAAACCCAATTTCGGTAGAAGAACTCCATGAGCAAATATTGGAGATGGATGCTTCTCGTGAAATAGGCCTAGTTGAAGGTGCATGTGAATGCTCTTTTATTGAACATGGCAGTAGAACTAACATCTGGTAGCACTAACTAAACAAATGAGACAGCATGCAGGGCGCTAGCAGCCTCACGTCTTTAGCTCATGGCAAGCACATCCAACCAACCCCACAGCCCAGCACAGAATAGGACATTCCCACACCATGGCATGTCCTTACGTAACGCAATTCCCATGTGTACTCATGTCCATAGACGTAGTGGGATGCTACAATATCTTATAGTACTAGTTATTGTGTTGTTGCTTAGTAACCAGCATGTTAGCCACATCATTTTGGTTTGTGGAAAAAGCCTTAGATGGGAGCACTATCAAGCCCAACCAGATCATTGAGTTCAGGTGTTCCAATCACCTCTACGGCCACAGGTGTATATAACAGGTGTTGGTCTCGGCTTCGTAGGTCCAATGAAAGGATCTCTAAATGCTGCAGCAGACCAAGAGATTCTGGACAATTCCATCCTCCCAACTTTGTGGGGACAGTTTGGGGACGGCCCCTTCCTGTTCCAACATGACTGCACACCAGTGCACCAAGCAAGCTCCATAAAGACATGGATGAGCGAGTCTGGTGTGGAGGTACTGGACTGGCCTTCCCTTTTGAAAGGGAAACTGGTATCTCCAAAGTACAATGGCGATATCTTTGGAGCACCACAAGGGCTAAAGGGTGGTTGGTAAACTGGTCAGCAACAGGCGATGTAGCAGTCCTATAAGATGGACCTTATGAAGCTCCGACGGGCTTGAAATAAAGTGGACGCTGAATGCTAATGGCGAAATTAGCAGGAGAAGCTCATGGTGTTATTTGGTCTGTCAGCTGGAGGTTCGCCCACACTGCCAGTGGGACATCTGGAGCCCTTTACCACCAATAAAGAGCTCCGGGTGGTCTGTCGGGGCCAAATATGATTAGAGTGTGGGGCAGTGAAACAAACTCTCCAGATCTGGGGAGAAATTACGAATACCATTTAGCACTCAGACAATTATTGCCACTCAGTCTTTGGGGTGAAATGAGAGAAAATGAATGTGGTTTGCGCAGTAAATTCAGACCAAGCCCGCCGAGGTCCGCGAAAAGAAAGAGGCCTTCCTATATTTAGAGAGGAACGTACGCAGTATGTCTACAGTATGTTACCAAAAGTATTCACTCACCCATCCAAATCAATGAATTCAATCGTTCCAATAACTTCCATGGCCACAGGTGTATGAAACAGGTGTTGGGCTTGGCCCCTAATGCTATAGCAGACCAAGAACGACACCACTTGCACAACATTAGCCAAACGTGCTGCAAGATCTGAAAACATAACAGATGTGTTTCCGAGGGACACTGAAAGTGGACGGACCCATTCGAGAGCGGGCTGCGTGGACCTGGACGTAGAGCCGAGACAGCCCCAGTTCCAGCAAAAGTTCTATCTGTTTATTAATGAATATCCAGGCGGGTTATTGGCCGGGTTCTCTCGAATATGTCCGTCCACTTTTAGTGTCCCTCGGAAACACTTCCGTTGTGTTTTCAGATCTTGCAGCGCGTTTGGCTAATGTTGTGCAAGTGGTGTCATTTTGATGCTTGTGTTTTGAGACTTTGCAGCTCGTTTTTAACTTGCAGTGCGTTGGGCTTTCTCGGCCACCGTAGTAAAGGGTGGGCCGACATCATATGAAACCCTATGGATTAAGAATGGGATGTCACTGAAGTTCGTATGCTTGTGACAGCAGACGAGCAAAAAAGGGGGATGAAAGAAAGAAAACAGGAATTTCGGTTCATTTGAGCAGCGTGTTTCATTTCAGCTGCTCACTGGAAAGGATTTCCATGCCGGTCTAATTTGAAACGTATTAAAGTGAGCTCATCGTGAGGAAACCAATTTCGCTCACCACCTTCCACAGCCGCCCCAGCCGACGCAGGAAGGCCATCGATCCAGCCGAGCTAAAAGTGCTGCGCTATCATTGCGCTAATTTCAATTACAATACTGCACCCCCACCCGCTCCCACCCCGCCTCCTCACACGATTAGCCCCGAAGGAGCACGGCTTGGGGATTTGTGCTCGGCTTATCCATGTTTAACACAAAAGTGACCCACGGAGGGGGACGTCCCCGCCAGCGTTCGAGCCTGCTAGCTCTCAAACAAGGGTCCCTAAAATTCAAACGCCTTTCTGAACTCTAGCTGCCAGTGGACGGCGCTTCTCAGAACAAGCTGAAACCGCTGGGACAGAGGCCATCCTTGCCGCCGTTAAGCCTCAGTGGACAGGACCAGCATGGTTTTATTGCTTGTGGTCTGGTGGCAGCGCAGCGCTCCCGGCTGACCCGCCTGGGTGGTTTTTTAATGGACAAAGGTCGCATGTCAACGGATAGAGCTGAGCCGCTTTTCAGATTTCATTTGAATCAGGTGGAAAGGAAAAAGGCTCACAGCGCTGCAAGATTTAGGTACTAGCCATGTAATAAACATGTTATTAATCATGTTAACCCATCGCTGTCATTTCAATGCAACGTAGTTACACTGTCTTGGTTCTTATCATCTCTGTCATTTCCAGCTCTGTCATTTCACAGTACTGTTTCTGTTGTACTCCATTCTTACCCCATTGAAAGCTAAAGTGGCCTGCCCACCTATCTACCGTCAATACCCGACGGGCCGCAATACCAGCCATTGCTATAATATTGGTCACGCTGCATGTGGCGCTCATGACGCTGGAATTTGCTGGTCTAAAAACATAGTTCCCGGATGTTTGTTGACGAGCTGTGTCATGACTTGATTGGGACACACTGCCGAGCACTGGTGCCCATGTCACGTCGCAAACCAGGAGGAGATGAAGCCCGGCTGCAGAATGAACCCAACATCCCACTGCCGAAGTGCCGAAACGCTGGTAAGGCCAGGGTTCTAGTGCTGAAACGCTGGGGAGGTCAGGGTTCTAGTGCTGAAACGCTCGTGAGGCCAGGGTTCTAGTGCTGAAACGCTGAGGAGGTCAGTGTTCTAGTGCTGAAACGCTGGGGAGGCCAGTGTTCTAGTGCCGAAACGCTCGTGAGGCCAGTGTTCTAGTGCCGAAACGCTGGTGAGGCCAGGGTTCTAGTGCCGAAACGCTGGTGAGGCCAGTGTTCTAGTGCAGAAACGCTGGGGAGGCCAGGGTTCTAGTGCTGAAACGCTGGGGAGGCCAGGGTTCTAGTGCCGAAACGCTGGTGAGGCCAGGGTTCTAGTGCCGAAACGCTGGTGAGGCCAGTGTTCTAGTGCAGAAACGCTGGTGAGGCCAGGGTTCTAGTGCTGAAACGCTGGGGAGGCCAGGGTTCTAGTGCTGAAACGCTGGGGAGGCCAGGGTTCTAGTGCCGAAACGCTGGTGAGGCCAGGGTTGTAGTGCTGAAACGCTGGTGAGGCCAGGGTTGTAGTGCTGAAACGCTGGTGAGGCCAGGGTTGTAGTGCTGAAACGCTGGTGAGGCCAGGGTTCTAGTGCTGAAACGCTGGGGAGGCCAGGGTTCTAGTGCTGAAACGCTGGGGAGGCCAGGGTTCTAGTGCCGAAACGCTGGTGAGGCCAGGGTTGTAGTGCTGAAACGCTGGTGAGGCCAGGGTTGTAGTGCTGAAACGCTGGTGAGGCCAGTGTTCTAGTGCTGAAACGCTGGGAAGTCAGGGTTCTAGTGCTGAAACGCTGGGGAGGCCAGGGTTCTAGTGCCGAAACGCTGGGGAGGCCAGGGTTCTAGTGCTGAAACATTGGGGAGGCCAAGATTCTAGTGCCGAAACGCTGGGGAGGCCAGTGTTCTAGTGCCGAAACGCTGGGGAGGCCAGGGTTCTAGTGCCGAAACGCTGGGGAGGTCAGTGTTCTAGTGCAGAAACGCTGTTGAGGTCAGGGTTCTAGTGCCGAAACGCTGGGGAGGCCAGGGTTCTAGTGCAGAAACGCTGGGGAGGTCAGTGTTCTAGTGCAGAAACGCTGTTGAGGTCAGGGTTCTAGTGCTGAAACGCTGGGGAGGCCAGGGTTCTAGTGCTGAAACGCTGGTGAGGCCAGTGTTCTAGTGCCGAAACGCTGGTGAGGCCAGGGTTCTAGTGCTGTAACGCTGGTGAGGCCAGGGTTCTAGTGCCGAAACACTGGGGAGGTCAGTGTTCTAGTGCCGAAACGCTGGGGAGGCCAGGGTTGTAGTGCCGAAACGCTGGTGAGGCCAGGGTTCTAGTGCTGAAAAGCTGGGGAGGCCAGTGTTCTAGTGCCGAAACGCTGAGGAGGCCAGGGTTCTAGTGCTGAAAAGCTGGGGAGGCCAGTGTTCTAGTGCCGAAACGCTGAGGAGGCCAGGGTTCTAGTGCTGAAACGCTGGGGAGGCCAGGGTTCTAGTGCCGAAACGCTGGTGAGGCCAGTGTTCTAGTGCTGAAACGCTGGTGAGGCCAGGGTTCTAGTGCTGTAACGCTGGTGAGGCCAGGGTTCTAGTGCCGAAACGCTGGTGAGGCCAGGGTTCTAGTGCTGTAACGCTGGTGAGGCCAGGGTTCTAGTGCAGAAACGCTGGGGAGGTCAGTGTTCTAGTGCCGAAACGCTGGGGAGGCCAGGGTTCTAGTGCCGAAACGCTGGTGAGGCCAGGGTTCTAGTGCTGAAAAGCTGGGGAGGCCAGTGTTCTAGTGCCGAAACGCTGAGGAGGCCAGGGTTCTAGTGCTGAAAAGCTGGGGAGGCCAGTGTTCTAGTGCCGAAACGCTGAGGAGGTCAGTGTTCTAGTGCTGAAACGCTGGGGAGGCCAGTGTTCTAGTGCTGAAACGCTGAGGAGGTCAGTGTTCTAGTGCTGAAACGCTGGTGAGGCCAGGGTTCTAGTGCTGTAACGCTGGTGAGGTCAGTGTTCTAGTGCTGAAACGCTGGTGAGGCCAGGGTTCTAGTGCTGTAACGCTGGTGAGGCCAGGGTTCTAGTGCCGAAACGCTGGGGAGGTCAGTGTTCTAGTGCTGAAACGCTGGTAAGGCCAGGGTTCTTGCGCTGAAATGCTGGTGAGGCCAGGGTTCTTGCGCCGAAATGCTGGTGAGGCCAGGGTTCTAGCGCCGAAACGCTGGGGAGGTCAGTGTTCTAGTGCCGAAACACTGGTGAGGCCAGGGTTCTAGTGCCGAAACGCTGGGGAGGCCAGGGTTCTAGTGCCGAAACGCTGGGGAGGCCAGCGTTCTAGTGCCAAAACGCTGGGGAGGTCAGGGTTCTAGTGCTGAAACGCTGAGGAGGCCAGGGTTCTAGTGCAGAAACGCTGGGGAGGCCAGTGTTCTAGTGCCGAAACGCTGGTGAGGCCAAAGGGTTCAAAGGGTTAAAGCAATACCGTACATGTAGGGTACAATAGGGTAAACAACTTTTAATGTCTACAGAGCATAATGAAATTTCCCTGGTTGATTACTGCATAAAGAAAATTATTTTTTTGTATTTCTAAAACAATTATGATTAGATATGCAAATGAGGCATCATATACCTAACCATGGGCTAACCTGCATATAGGTACAAAATTCAAAATCGTTTCATTTTGTTGACATATTCGAGTTAATGGTTTTTACAGGGTGGAATTTTGGATCTCTGCTTTTCAGTAAAGCCAGATCTCTCAAAAGCCACAAGAAACTCGTTATCAGAACGGTTTTCATCATAAACGATTATATAACTCAAATGCAGCTACAAATGATACATGACCGAACTGTGAAAACCTTCAGTATATAGATATGGATACCACTCAGGATGAATGGACCAACTTAAATGGACCAAAACTGTTTGGAAAGACGTCTGGTTCCATTGACTTACATTAAAGTTCGCCAAGGTTTCTGGCCTCTCCTGTAAAGTTACCATTTTGGAGATATCGGTATTTTTCTTTGGACAGCAACGATATCCAAAAACAATATAGACCATCTGTAATAATTCAAATATAAAACAACACCTATATAGACATGATATGTAGCCATGTTGAACTTTTCATATATTTGAGAGTAAATGTATCATGTATGTTTTTCCATGTTATGTTAGACATGTTATGTTAGACGTGTTATGCTAAGCGTGTTATATTAAGCGTGTTATGTTGGATGTGTTATGTTAAGCGTGTTATGTTGGACGTGTTATGTTAAGCGTGTTATGTTAGACACATTATGTTAAGCGTGTTATATTAAGCGTGTTATATTAAGCGTGTTATGTTAGACGTGTTATGTTAAGCGTGTTATGTTAAGTGTGTTATATTAAGTGTGTTATGTTAAGCGTGTTATGTTAAGCGTGTTATGTTAGACGTGTTTTGTTAGACGTGTTATGTTACGCGTGTTATATAAAGCGTGTTATATTAAGCGTGTTATGTTAGACACATTATGTTAAGCGTGTTATATTAAGCGTGTTATGTTAAGCGTGTTATGTTAAGCGTGTTATATTAAGCGTGTTATGTTAAGCGTGTTATGTTAGACGTGTTATGTTAAGCGTGTTATGTTAAGCGTGTTATGTTAAGCGTGTTATGTTAGACGTGTTATGTTAAGCGTGTTATGTTAAGCGTGTTATGTTAAGCGTGTTATGTTAAGCGTGTTATGTTAAGCGTGTTATGTTAAGCGTGTTATGTTAAGCGTGTTATGTTAAGCGTGTTATGTTAGACGTGTTATGTTAAGCGTGTTATGTTAAGCGTGTTATGTTAGACGTGTTATGTTAGACGGGTTATGTTAGACGTGTTATGTTAAGCGTGTTATGTTAGACGTGTTATGTTAAGCGTGTTATGTTAGACGGGTTATGTTAGACGTGTTATGTTAAGCGTGTTATGTTAGACGGGTTATGTTAAGCGTGTTATGTTAGACGGGTTATGTTAGACGTGTTATGTTAAGCGTGTTATGTTAGACGTGTTATTTTAAGCGTGTTATGTTAGACGGGTTATGTTAGACGTGTTATGTTAAGCGTGTTATGTTAGACGTGTTATGTTAAGCGTGTTATGTTAAACGTGTTATGTTAGACGTGTTATGTTAGACGGGTTATGTTAGACGTGTTATGTTAGACGTGTTATGTTAAGCGTGTTATATTAGGCGTGTTATGTTAAGCGTGTTATGTTAAGCGTGTTATATTAAGCGTGTTATGTTAAGCGTGTTATATTAAGCGTGTTATGTTAAGCGTGTTATGTTAAGCGTGTTATGTTAAGCGTGTTATATTAAGCGTGTTATGTTACGCGTGTTATATTAAGCGTTATGTTGGACGTGTTATGTTAAGCGTGTTATATTAAGCGTGTTATGTTGGACGTGTTATGTTAAGCGTGTTGTGTTAGGCGTGTTATGTTAAGCGTGTTATATTAAGCGTGTTATGTTAAGCGTGCTATGTTAAGCGTGTTATATTAAGCGTGTTATGTTAAGCGTGTTATATTAAGCGTGTTATGTTAAGCGTGTTATATTAAGCGTGTTATATTAAGCGTGTTATGTTAAGTGTGTTATGTTAAGCGTGTTATGTTAAGCGTGTTATATTAAGCGTGTTATGTTAAGCGTGTTATATTAAGCGTGTTATGTTAAGCGTGTTATGTGAAGCGTGTTATGTTAAGCGTGTTATGTTAAGCGTGTTATATTAAGCGTGTTATGTTAAGCGTGTTATATTAAGCGTGTTATGTTAAGCATGTTATATTAAGCGTGTTATATTAAGCGTGTTATGTTAAGCGTGTTATATTAAGCGTGTTATGTTAAGCGTGTTATATTAAGCGTGTTATATTAAGCGTGTTATGTTAAGCGTGTTATGTTAAGCGTGTTATATTAAGCGTGTTATGTTAAGCGTGTTATATTAAGCGTGTTATGTTAAGCGTGTTATATTAAGCGTGTTATGTTAAGCGTGTTATGTTAAGCGTGTTATATTAAGCGTGTTATGTTAAGCGTGTTATGTTAAGCGTGTTATGTTAAGCGTGTTATGTTAAGCGTGTTATGTTAAGCGTGTTATGTGAAGCGTGTTATATTAAGCATGTTATGTTAAGCTATGACTTCCTCACAGTAGCTATAAAACACCATTCCGCCTGTTCTGGAGGTCCCAACGTTTTTTCACTATACATTTTTTAACATTAATGGAATATAATATTCTCTATATTGAACATATATATTCTAGTAATGGAACCAAATTGGATTTCCATCTGTGCAGCTGAGCAAGCAAGAGTTGGCATTATTACTTTTTCTACTATTTAAATTTGACTTACTTACGTTTATGTAAAGGAAGCTGCAGTTACTTTGCAATAAACTATTTTCCAGATGGATATTTTAGCAGCAAATATGAAATGAAAAAATAATTATTACTAAAAATATTCATGAAAACTGAACTGAGAAGCTGTAAATGAGGCCGAGGTTATACAATAGAAATGTTGAAGTAAGGCCATCATGTGCTAGTGTGTCCTACAAATCTCATCACTCTAAAAAGCAAACATGAGCCGCTTTGTTTTTCCACTGTTTGACTGTTAACAGTCTGTGTTCCCATATTTCTTATTACAATATTAATAATCAATCCATTAAACATTATATGTACACTACCAATCAAAAGTGTAAACCCACCCCGCCAAATGGATGTCATTGGTGGTCTTAAAGACTCTACAGTCTTACATTTAACAGCTCCAACTGATGAGAGTCTGAACCAGTCCATATCCTGATACACCACATCTACTCCTGATGTACACAGTATGATACTCCTCCATATCTCCACCTCTAATATATATTTAGTGGTGTAGAAACTTTGATCTCTTTTTCTGCACAGTGTAAAAGCTCTAGCTCTCCTTTCAGGTTAGTGAATATTCATGAGGGACCGACCAATAGAATCGCTCCAAACCTGCTTAGTAATAAACCTTGTTCTATCAGCTCCACTGCAGGATAAGGGAGCTGCTCCATCCTCCTGTACAGCTCCACTCTGGAGGGGTTTAAGGTGGACTGGATAGTTCCATTCTGGAGGGTTTTAAGGTGGACGGTATAGTTCCACTCTGGGTGGTTTTAAGGTGGACTGTACAATTCCATTCTGGAAAGTTTTAAGGTGGACTGCATAATTCCATTCTCGAGAGCTTTAAGGTGGACTGTATAATTCCATTCTCAAGAGCTTTAAGGTAGACTGTATAAATCCATTCTGGAGGGTTTTAAGGTGGACGGTATAATTCCATTCTGGATGGGTTTAAGGTGGATGGTATAATTCCAATTCTGGAGGGTTTTAAGATGGACTGTATAATTTCAATTCTGGAGGGTTTTAAGGTGGACTGTATAATTCCATTCTGGAGGGTTTTAAGGTGGACTGTATAATTTCAATTCTGGAGGGTTTTAAGGTGGATTGTATAATTCCATTCTGGAGGGTTTTAAGGTGGACGGTATAATTCCATTCTGGAGGGTTTT
Organism: Prochilodus magdalenae; assembly: GCA_024036415.1. NCBI lineage: Eukaryota > Metazoa > Chordata > Actinopteri > Characiformes > Prochilodontidae > Prochilodus > Prochilodus magdalenae. The sequence continues at coordinate 26,902 of JAMWET010001994.1, read as the reverse complement.
AAGGTGGACTGTATAATTCCATTCTGGAGGGTTTTAAGGTGGACGGTATAATTCCATTCTGGAGGGTTTTAAGGTGGACTGTATAATTCCATTCTGGAGGGTTTTAAGGTGGACGGTATAGTTCCATTCTGGAGGGTTTTATGGTGGACTGTATAATTCCATTCTGGAGGGTTTTAAGGTGGACTGTATAATTCCATGAGTGCTAGTTCATAGTTTGATGTCTTCACTGTTACTCTATTAAGCCCTAAGACAAATATACAGAGAACCTGCTCCGAGTAGCTGTGTCTGAACTTTTGACTGTAGCGTACCAAACATGAACCTGTTTCACTGATATCCATTTATGAAGTCTTTCTTTAGACGCGTACTTGAAGTAAATGTTTGCTAACAGTCTCTTGTAACACCTTTTCCCAAATCTATTCACTGTGTGATTTTCAGTATCCGTTATTTCTCCCCTCCCTGGATTGTGATCAGCCTCGTAAGTGACAGATCACTTTCATTCTGCACTGAATAAAACTCCAGGATTTCACACTCCTAACACTGACAGGCTCATCAGGCTGATTCAAGCACACGCTCCACACGTTTCAAGCACTTGAACTGTAGTTAGGAATGATCTTAGGACTGGGTTTCTTTGGGAATTGCTTCAGGAAGCCAAACCAGTCCTTTTTAGCAGAATGCACAAGGAAAGACAAATCTGCATTTCTCACAGTGGCTTTCTAAAAGCCCATAACTAGATCAGAATTCCAAAATTGCATCTTTACGTGTCATTTTATTGCCGCTGGGTTATTAATGAAGGTTTTTATTCAAGACGTTAGCCCAGGGAGACGGGAAGTGGAGGTGCACAATGCAATCACTGAAAGTTGAAAAGATTTTCCAGCAGAATGAGGAACTTTTAGTGGGTATTTGTATAATTCATTGATTAAGCTGTTGCATTATTTACCACTGGATTTGCATTTCGGTAAGCCAAATTACCTCCCTCGGCATCTCTCGCCTGCTTTGAGAATGTGCACAATACCATGGATCTGTATTTTAGTCGCTTTGCTCGTCTTGTTATCTGGTGTTGACTCGAGGAGGAGACTTGGTTCCTCTCGAGGTTTCTTCCTTCTGAACCGAGGCAGTTTTTCCTTGCCTCTGTTGCCCTTGGCTAGCTCACTGGGGACACCAGACTCTTTTGTAAAGCTGCTGTGTGAAAACATCTATTGGAAAAAGCACTATATTAATAAATGGTGACTTGACTTTTTTTTTTTGATGTTTTTGAATTTATTAGAAAGCAGCTTTTGCCCATAGCTGTGTTTATTATGCACAAAATTAATGAGGAATAGACCAAAGACAATTGTCCACAGTTGCTGGGAAAGACGTCTGGATACCTTGACTTACATTAAAAGTTGGGTGTGTTTTTTCCCTACTGTAAATTTAGAATTTTGGAGATTTTGAAGTTTTCTTTTTATTCTGGTGGCAGAAAAATGGTGGCACGTGGGGGAATAAAAGACGATTATTGAGCCATGACTGATATTATAAAGTAATATCCCAGGAGGAAAACAAGTACACTATAAAAAAAGTACATATACTAACTATATGCTTAGTAGGCTAAATATAATCATTAGTGCTATTGAATATACAGTGTGAAAGTTTGGGCAGCGTTGTTGATTTACCTTTATAAAGCATTGATTGTTTGGATTAAAAAAATGAAGTTTATATGATTTACAGAAAGTGTGCAATAATTGTCTAAACAAAAGTAGGTAGGTGCATAAATTTGGGCACCAAAAAAAAAAAAAATCCTCCTTTCGCAGAAATAACAGCCTCTAAACGCTTCCTATAGCTTCTAATAAGAGTCTGGATTGTGGCTGAAAGGATTTTAGACCATTCTTCTTTACAAAACATCTCTAGTTCATTCAGGTTTGATGGTTTCCGAGCATGGACAGCTCTCTTTAAGTGACACCACAGATTTTCAACAATATTCAAGTCTGGGGACTGAGATGGCCATTCCAGAACGTTGTACTTGTTCCTCTGCATGAATGCATTAGTGGATTTTGAGCAGTGTTTAGGGTCGTTGTCTTGTTGAAAGATCCAGCCCCGGCGCAGCTTCAGCTTTGTCACTGATTCCTGGACATTGGTCTCCAGAATCTGCTGATATTGATTGGAATCCATGCGTCCCTCAACTTTAACAAGATTCCCAGTCCCTGTACTGGCCACACAGCCCCACAGCATGATGGAACCACCACCAAATTTTACTGTAGGTAGCAGGTGTTTTTCTTGGAGTGCTGTGTTCTTTTTCCTCCATGCATAACGGCCCTTGTTCTCCCCAAATAACACAGCATCTTATTCCAAAATGTAGCTGGCTTGTCCAAATGTGCTTTAGCATACCTCAAGCGGCTCTGTTTGTGATGTGGGTGGAGAAAAGGCTTCCTCTGCATCACTCTCCCATACAGCATCTCCTTGTGTAAAGTGTGCCGAATAGTTGAACGATGCACAGTGACTCCATCAGCAGCAAGATCATGTTGTAGGTCTTTGGTGCTGGTCTGTGGGTTGACTCTGACTGTTCTCAACATCCTTCCCTTCTGTTTATTCGAGATTTTTCTTGGTCTGCCACTTCGAGCCTTGACTTGAACTGTGCCTGTGGTCTTCCATTTTCTCACAATGTTTCTCACAGTGGAGACTGAAAGCTGAAATCTCTGAGAGAGCTTTCTGTATCCTTCCCCTAAACCATGACGGTGAACAATCTTTGTTTTCTGCCCAAACTTTCGCACCCCAATGTATACTTACATAGAACTCACTGTACCTAACTGTAGTATTTTGAGACACCTCTTAGATTAAATTAAAGATAATTAAATATTATCGTTATTATTAACTTATTAAAGTACATTTCTAGTACATTAAAATATATAAACTTACTTGGATTACTTCTAAGTACACTAAAGTATCACTGAGGTCAAATGTACTCGTGATTATTACACTTGTAATATTTACATTTTGCACTTGTATTTAGCACACAAAACAATATTGTGCTTGAGATGTACTTGCTGGTCATTAAATACATGTCTAGTACATTAAAATATCCTGGGATTCCTATTTAATTTTTAAAAAATCTATATAATAACGTCCCATGTTTTAAATGCAGTCGCTGGTTTTCCAACTAAAAGTCAACAGCCAATTCAGGCTCAGTGTTGAATCTACTACAGTTGGAACCCACTTCCACACAAGTTACCGCACAGTGCTGTTTATTTATTGAATTTATTGATTATGAGTAAATAAAAACTTGGTTAAAAAGGTTCAAATGTTGCCTCTGCAGAAGTTATGGTGTTTTATTTGTTTCCACATGCAAATAAGCATTTAGAAATATGTAAGTTGGTGGGGGGTTGGGGGTGGTATTCAAATGCTGCATACAATTACATCAACCATCTGATTGGTTGCCACTCGTCTCAACGTTAGTCCAGAAGAAGATGAGGACGGTAAACGTCAGAGGTTTCCCAACAACATGCTGTACTGAACATCTAGTATGAAGATAAGGTGAAGATGAACGCCATGCTAACCCGCTACCAGTAGCTGCTACACAGAGTAGACAAGTCAATACATTTGCACTTACGGTGTTTAGCTGACGCTCTTATCCAGAGCGACTTACAAGGTTAATCATATTACAGGTGGGCCAGTGTAGTGTTAGGAGTCTTGCCCAAGTACTCTTATTGGTTTAGCATAGCACAGTCACCCAGACTGGGATTCGAACCCTTGGTGGTGTTATCCACTGAGCTACACCAACCACCAATATAGACAATATGTTTAACGCTTCATTTGCATATATGTTTTAACCCTGTTCACCAGTTCCAGAAAAAACGTGCATCCAATTTAACCCTGAAACTAGTGCAACTAGCTTGGTACATTAGGCCCTGGGGTTTGGGTTGGGTTAGCATATACCATAATGAACTAAATCTACCAAATAAGGAAAAAGTAATAGGGTCTGTATTTATATTTTTATATAAAAGCATCTTCAAAGAAATATCTGTTTATGCTTTTCACAAACTACTACTCCACAGAGAGCATTTTGTTGTTGTTCTTGTGTGTTCCACCTGCCTAATCCTCTTTATTAAGCTTAAACTCCATTCTGATCGTCCCAACCACCGTTCACAGACTGTTTACTGAAAATGAAATAATGGAAGCTGATACGGTATACGGCGTATCTCCCCGAGAAGACCCTCTGGTAGAACGTTCTGTGTTTGTATATGTGTGATAACCAGAAAAACAATTTATGTACCGATCTCATTAGCGGATGGCTTTGGAGCGCAGTGGAAAATGGGTTTCTCGTATATTCACACATCACTGGTTTATGTAAAAAACATATTTACAGGCAATCAGGTTCTGTAAACGAATACTGATTGGCAAATCAATGGTTTCCATATGTGTGACTTCTTGAACACAACAAAATGAGTCAAATGGTGAAGTATGGCACCAAGTGACTAAGCTCAAGTAGTGGCCAGTTTCTTTGGTCTTAAATTGGCAGTTAGTTCTGGAAACTGGTAAATAAAGGGGTGGGGGGGGGGGGGGGGGGGGGGGGACGCTGTAGACATAGGCTTCGGTTAATAAAATGGAAACTGTAACTTGAACTGTAGAATGTGTAGAATTGAAACTACATCAACGATTAACGATCTCAGTTGGCCGTGGCCCTTAATGGGTAATTGGATACATGTAGACTTAACTTCAAACATACTACAAGCATCAAAATGATATAGAGATGAGTCCGATTTGCCTAAAATGACATTCTGAAAAAGGCACAGAATCACTGGTGGTGGTAGTGGTGGGGTTCTATTGGCGGGGCAGGGTGCTATGGGGTTTTTCATATGTTCACACATCACTGGTTTATGTGAAAAACATATTTACAGGAAATCAAGTTCTGTAAACGAATTTCAATCAATCATCAATCAATGTTTATTTGAAGAAGAAGAAAAAACCCTCCACAAAGTTAATGTACAGACATTTGAGGGTATGGGGGGGTTGAGGGAACCGGGTCCAAGCACCCCTTGAGCAAGCCAGAGGCAACAGTGGCGAGGAAAAACTCCCTCGAGTGAGGAAGAAACCTCGAGAGGAGCCAGGCTCAGGAACCGAACCCAACCTCCTCAGGTCGAACCCGGATGAGACGAGAAAGACAGAACTGACAGGAGGAGGAGCTTAGAACATCCATTAGATCCAGTCTGATTAGATTCAGTCTGATTAGTCCAGGACGGAGTAACTGCAAGATGGAGCCGACCCATAGATGGAGTTCATGATCAGGGCCAGACGCTGGTCAGTGTAGTCATGCCGGTTGATGAAACAGGGCAGGAGACCCACAGTGGCGCTGATGCTCAGGTGCCTCTAGCCGCTCTGAGGGTTTTGGTGTGGCCAATCCAGAGAGGTGTCAATCCGGTGCTTAACATGAAGATGAAGGAAAGAGAGAAGAAAGTAAGAGAGAGAGAGAGGGACTGATTAGGAGGATTAAGGATTACGAATACTGATTGGCGAATGAATGGTTTCCCTGAACCCAACAAAATGGGCAAAATGGTAGGCAAGTATGGCACCATGGCTCTAGGAGACCAGGCGATGGCCTGTTTTGGTTCAGAATTGGCAGTTAGTTCCGGAAACTGTGATAGTAATGGAATGGGGAACGCTTTGTGGTTTGGGGGTGGTGGGGTTGGGTTGTGTTGGGTTACACCTCAACAAGAACTCAATGAATGCTGTAAAACATCAATTTTTCTACATTGGCTCATTTTCCACTGGCTTAAGGACAACTGTACTGCACACCTTCAGCTGGCTCTGCATATTTACACCAGCTAGCATTCAAAATATCAGAGTTCAGAGAGCCAGACACCTGGAGGCCCCAAAGTTCTATAATGCACCTAAGGTACTTTTACTCCCACCACCGTGAGGGGTCCAAATGGGTCATCATCTTTCTACATGGCCTTTCCAGACTTGTTCCTTTCGCCCTGGTGTTCGCTGACAAGGCGGATTTGATGCAGCATAAAGTTTCATTATCCCATATGGCACACCGTACAGAGCCCTAGCACAGCACCAAACCTGCCGCACAATAACAAGGCCGCAAGCTAACCCTAGGTGAACTAGAACTAGCACAACGAGTGGCATTGCGGTTGGTCATGTTTGCTTGGGCCTGTGATACCCGCTAGTTCCGTCTTCGGCTCATGGCAGGTCAATATTCCAGGCGTGTCTGGCTCTAATCAAGCCACTTCCAATATCAATTATTTCCCTCGCATTTAATTACGCACCTTGTGTGTGATAACTCATTACGAAGTATCTTCGTTTATCACAACCTGAAACTTTCGGAATGAGTTTGCCACATTCAAATCACTTAAGGGCACGCCTAAAGGGATTATGTTCGTTAGGGCCAATTTAGGAACCTTTCTGTTCTGCGCATTGAGACCCTCTGCGCATTGAGACCCTCTTGTCAGGTTGTTTTCATTACGTGGCTTTGTTTGCCGAAGCGACTGAGCTGTCAATACAGCGGATTTTCGTCTCCAACGAAAGGAGAAGCTAAGGGACGGCGTCCCTGCTCTTGTTTCCCCTGTTGGACGTCCCGTGTGTGCTCAATGTTTAATCCCAAGCCTGAAAAACAGCTAAGAAGTGGCAGAGTAACAGCCAAGGGGACGGCCGTGCTCGTATGATGATGTCACATCGGATGAGCGCCCATGTGTATTTGACAGGCGTCTCCGCCGGAAAGAGAGCCGGACTGGACGTGCTAGCCAACAGCTGGGAGCAGCACCAGATGGTCTCCCTCTCGCTTCCCCGCTCCTCCCACTTTATATTTCACTCTCCATTTATTTATGTTTATTCTCTCTTCATGGTGTGGATTTCAATTATTTAAATTGAGCTCGCTTCACAATTAAACCTGCTGTGGATTGCGAACGTAGAGATGGCTAGTTAAATTTCATGGGCGCTCGCTGTTGGAGGGAAAATGCTTTTTGAGATGTCGGGAAGTCTAAAGCTGCAGTGTGTTTCTGTTGTGAATTCAGTTTGGTCCTAGTCCTAGTGGGCTAAGCAAACTTTTCAGTGGAGGGCTACCTAAACCACAGCTATCTGTGTAGTTGCCACGATTGTAACAACTAACAGTTCTTGGGTAGGATTTTTGGGCTTGAGAAGAAACATGGTTAGGCCTTTGACTGGTAGAATGACCCTGTGTGATGGCCTTTGGCTTGTATGATGACCCCATGGTTAGGTCTCTGTAGTATGGGACAATCCTGTAGTCTGGGCTTTGGCTAGTATGATGACCCCGTGGTTAGGCCTTTGTATATGGGTTGACCCTGTCGTCTTTGCTTTGGCTTGTATGATGACCCCATGGTTAGGCCTTTGTAGTATAGGATGACCCTGTGGTCTGGGCTTTGGCTAGTATGATGACCCCATGGTTAGGTCTTTGTAGTATGGGATGACCCTGTAGTCTGGGCTTTGGCTAGTATGATGACCCCATGGTTAGACCTTTGTAATATGGGATGACCCTGTGATTGGGGCTTTGGCTAGTATGATGACCCCGTGGTTAGGCCTTTGTAGTAAGGGACGACCCTGTGGTCTGGGCTTTGGCTAGTATGATGACCCCATGGTTAGGCTTTTGTAGTATGGGATGACCATATGATCTGGCCTTTGGCTAGTGTGATGACCCCATCGTTAGGCCCCTGTAGTATGGGATGACCCTGTGGTCTGGGCTTTGGCTAGTATGATGACCCCCTGGGTTAGGCCTTTGTAGTATGAGGAGACCCTGTGGTCGGGGCTTTGGCTAGTATGATGACTCCATGGTTAGGCCTTTGTAGAATGGGATGACCCTGTGATCGGGGCTGTGGCTAGTGTGATGACCCCGTGGTTAGGTCTCTGTAGTATGGGATGACCCTGTGTTATGCTCTTTGGCTTGTATGATGACCCCATGGTTAGGCCTTTGTAGTAAGGGACGACCCTGTGGTCTGTGCTTTGGCTAGTATGATGACCCCATGGTTAGGCCTTTGTATATAGGATGACCCTGTGGACTAGGCTTTGGCTAGTATGATGACTCCGTGGTTAGGCCTTTGTATATGGGATGACCCTGTGGTCTGGGCTTTGGCTAGTATGATGACCCTGTGGTTAGACCTTTGTAGTATGGGATGACCCTGTGATCGGGGCTTTGGCTAGTGTGATGACCCCATGGTTAGGCCTTTGTAGTATGGGATGACCTTGTGATTGGGGCTTTGGCTAGTATGATGACCACGTGGTTAGGCCTTGTTAGTATGGGATGACCCTGTGGTCTAGGCTTTGGCTAGTATGATGACCCCGTGGTTACGCCTTTGTAGTATGGGATGACCCTGTGATCTGGCCTTTGGCTAGTAAGATGACCCTATAGTTAGGCCTTCATAGTATGGGATGACCCTGTGATCTGGCCCTTGGCTTGTATGATGACCCTGTGGTTAGGCCTTTATAGTTTGGGATTTTCCCAGTATAGTAGGATGACCCTGTGCTCGTGGCTCTGGCTAGTTGGATGACCCTGTGTTGGGGTAAAGGCTTCCATGATCTTGGATTGTCCTTCTAACATCTTGCCTTGTCCACTTCTTTCTCCCAAGCCTATCCCACAAGAGACCGTGCCAACATCTCTTACCATCCTGGCCGTTTCACTGTTAATGCTCCCTGACCAGGTAACGCGCTGACGTGCAAGCATGCGACATGCTGATTAGTCAAAAGTTTGGTCGCGTTATCCTCTGCTCATCACTTTCTTCATGCTCAGTCCGTCCAACCTCTTCCTGTCCGCCCCCATGTTCCTCACATCTTCCTACTGTCCGTTTCGATCTCCCTGCTCTCAGCTCACCTCCGGAATATGAAGGCAAGCTGAGCTGACCATTTGTCCGGGCCTGTCCATCTAATGAGGTCATCTTACTCAAGCAGAGTAAAAGCCACACACCCAACAAAGTTTGATCTCAGTGAGGCTTAGCGGTGTTTGCAGAGAGGACCACACACACCACAGGGAAAGTTTGCTTTGGGAATTCATCTGGGATTCACGGCCTGACTGACACGCACATGGAATAGGGACTTCACGAAGCAAGGTCAAATCAATTTCGGCTGTGTTCTCCCCTTACAGTTTAGTGTCTGGGGTTTTTTACCGGTTACCCTCGGAGGCAAAGCCTGGCCGGCCTCGGGCCTTCTTCCCAACTCTCTGTTTCCAAAGCTAAAAATAACCAACAAAGGGAACAAAGGATGAATTATGGATAAAGGGTTCGGTGTTCCCTTTTTTATGTCACCCTGGACCCTCAGTCACAACATGTTTAACAAACACCGGCAACCCCAAAAGACCCCTCAACCGCACCACCACCCTTGCGTTCTCCAGAGAGACCACTAGTAGGCATAGCAGCAGGTTAAACAAATGAACTTTCGGAAAAGCTAAAATTAGGAACGGCACAATTTCTGGGTTACCCTCATTGGGTGGCTGGATCTTACTCGGGACCTCTGAATTACAGCAGGCAGTGGGAGGTTGCCATCAGAGGTCCCAGAGGTGAGACCGTGTTGGGTCATTGACAGTACACTTGTTTACCCTGCTGTGGAACAAACCAGGGAATGTTGACTCATGAGCAACAACACACGGAGAGTCAAATGTTGGGATGTCCTTCTTGACCTACCGCCATGGCTTGTATTAGACCCCCACACACACATACCAACAGCCTGCTCTCTCTACATACTGACCGCTTCTACGTCCTCTTCGGGCCTGCAAGTGAAGAAAGCGACTCATCCATTAAATTGGTTCTAAGCAGTTTCCAGGATACGGTAGACTTATATAAGCCGGAGAATTGGGGGACGGCGGGTATCACCGTGTGCCGAATAAACGCTTGGAAGATCTGAAACTCATATGTTGCGTGCCTCACGTCCGTAACTCGATACAAAATTCATGAAACTTGGAAGCCAAGGCGAGATCAAATGCACATTTCATCTTTTAAATTTAGTGACAAAGCCAACCGAGAGAGAAACAGACCAGTGGACCAAAACAGCAGATTAATATTTCAAACGGAGAGCCTTCCGGTCAATGCCTCCATCTCTGGGAGGAAAAAGAAGAAAGTCCTGGATATTACGATCCAGGTATTTATCTCCACTCCCAGGCACAGTCTCGGAGATAATCGGAAAACACACTTGGACCCTTGTTTTTGTTTTTTAATCTCGGGCTTTTATCTACGGCCGACCTAGATATGACCGCCGAATCATCCGTCATGCTGACTCACGCTGGCCTCCGGCAGAACCCTCCTCGCTTGGGCTCCATCTGGGGTGAGCATCGGTGGCTCGGAGCCTCTCTGTCTAGAAGCCCATAAATCTATTACCTCGTACTCATTTCGACTGGCCGCTCTTTGCCTAATAGACAAGCCCTCTGACTCCGGGCCCTGAGTCTCCACTATTTCAAATGCGCCAATATCCATCTCATTATTGCTCGGCTAATGTCATTTGCTGGGGAATTTTTGAAGCGCTGGCTCTTTTGGGTTCCTAAAGCCGCAGCCTGAGGGGCATCGGGGCCATCGTCCTACACCGTTCAACTCTAGACTAGATCACCATACTGTTTACAGGAAGTGGAGCCATGTGGCAGATCCAGCAGTGAATCCTTTCACTCCCAAACACACACCACTAACATTAGGGCACCGCTAGGTTAGTGCCACTTGCTGTGTAAATGCCTTGGCACCATTTGACCATTGATGTTTTTGTGTCACTCATTCAGACTGGCTACTCCCAACCCACTGGACATGTCCTCCTGGTTCTGGCCCTCCGTCTCCACTTTTTCAAATGCGCCAATATCCATCGCATTATTGCTCAGCTAATGTAATTTGCTGGGGAATTTTTGAAGCGCTGGCTCTTTTAGGTTCCTAAAGCCACAGCCTGGGGGCCATCAGGGCCGTCATCCTATACTGTTCAACTCTAGACTAGATCACCATACTTTCACTCTGTTTACAGGAAGTGGAGCCATGTGGCAGATCCAGCAGTAAATCCTTTCATTCTCAAACACACCACAACCATTAGGGCACCGCTAGGTTAGTGGCACTTGCTGGGTGATTGCCTTGGCATCATATGAGCACTGATGCTTTTGTATCACTCATTCAAGCTGTCCACTCCCAACCTGCTGGACATATCCTCCTGGTTCTGGCTCCCAGTCACCACTATTTCATCTGTCTCCTTATCGTTTGGCTACTGTTGTTGTCTGGGCCATGTGAAGCACTGGCTCTTTTAGGTTCCTAAAGCCGCAACCTGAGAGCCATCGGGGTCATCGTCCTACACCGTTCAGCTCTAGACTAGATCACCATACTTTCACTCTGTTTACAGGAAGTGGAGCCATGTGGCAGATCCAGCAGTGAATCCCTTCACTCCCAAACACACACCACTAACATTAGGGCACCACTGGGTTAGTGGCACTTGCTGGGTGATTGCCTTGGCACCATATGACCATTGATGCTTTTGTGTGACTCAGTTAGACTGACCACGTCCCACCTGCTGGACTTGTCCTCCTGGTTCTGGCTCCCAGTCACCACTATTTCATCTGTCTCCTTATCGTTAGGTTAATGCCGCTCTCTGGGACATCAGAAGTACATCTAGGTCCCTTAGGTTCCTTGAGGGGTCCAACCTCATGGTCTACTGTAAAATGTCCAAGTTACATCACCATACTTTCACTCTGTTTACAGGAAGTGGAGCCATGTGGCAGATCCAGCCGTGAATCCCTTCACTCCCAAACACACACCACTAACATTAGGGCACCACTAGTCTAGTGGCACTTGCTGGGTGATTGCCTTGGCACCATATGACCATTGATGTTTTTATGTCACTCATTTAGACTGGCCACTCCCAGCCTGCTGGACATTTCCTACTGTCTCTGGCTCTCAGTCTCCATTATTTCAAATGCACCAATATCTGTCTCATTATCGCTAGGCTAATGTCCTTCTCCGGGACATCA
>JAMWET010001994.1:0-10000 GCA_024036415.1 Prochilodus magdalenae | reverse complement strand
GTTTCAGGGGGGATCCGATTGGAAATTGGTTCTGGTGCTGGTGCAAGGTGACACTTCCTTGGCGAGCATTGGAAAGGACTTCCTTGTTACTTTACAGGATGAGTGTAACACTGGGAATTCTGTGTGGTTACCTTATTTAACGAGCACTGTGAGAAACAGAGCACTGCGCTAGCTGGGTTAGCTGCGTCGGAACATGGTCTTGTGCCTGGGATCAAGCTGAGTAAGTTGTGCGCTTGTTGATGCTTTAATCAGAAATTAGACACTGTCTACTGGGGACTGGTGGAGGGAAGTGATTAAGATGCAAATGTGGCCCGCCAAACAACACTGTTAGTGGTGGCTAATGAACAGCTTCTACCCATAAGCCATCAGGTTCCTGAATAAGCTGTCTGAATAAGAGTCTTTCACCAATAACACCAATACCACCAATACTACCAACACTACCAACACCACCAATACACCAACACCACCAATACCACCAACACCACCAATACTACCAATACCACCACCACCACCACCAATCCCACCAATACTACCAATACCACCAATACCACCAATCCCACCAATACTACCAATACCACCAATACCACCACCACCAATCCCACCAATACTACCAACACTACCAACACCACCAATACCACCAATACCACCAACACCACCAATCCCACCAATACTACCAATACCAGCAACATCACCAATACCACCAACACCACCAATACCACCAATACTACCAACACTACCAACACCACCAATCACACCAATACCACCAACACCACCAATACTACCAACACCAGCAACACCACTGATACTACCAACACCACCAACACCAGCAACACCAGCAACACCACCGATACCACCAATACTACCAACACCATCAATACCACCAACACTACCAACACCATCAATACCACCAACACCACCAATACCGCCAACACCACCAATACCACCAACACTACCAACACCATCAGTAGCACCAACACCACAAATACCACCATCACCACCAACACCACCAATACTACCAACACCAGCAACACCACCGATACCACCAATACTACCAACACTACCAACACCACCAATACTGCCAACACCACCAATACCACCAACACTACCAATACCACTGCACTCGGACACTTTGTTATTATTAATACTCTTCTGTATCACTGCTATGGAGAACATCACTGAGTCACTTTAATAACAGGAATAGACATAAACATATATATTTATATTATAGCTCCGCCCTCTTTCAGACTATCCTTGTCTAATAAAGGTACATATCAAAATTTCTACAGACCACTCCTGTCTCTGTATATTCTGTATTTTGTATTTATTTAATATATGTTGTGCAAATGACAAATAAACCCGAAACTTGAAACTAGTGGTGCGTATGCCAATGGCCCAGACTGGAAAATGGTTCTGGTGCTGGTCCAAAGTGACAATTCCTTGGCGAGCATTGGAAACTCTTGTTACTTTGCAGGATGAGTGTAACATTAGGAATTCTGTGTGGTTACCTTATTTAACGAGCACCGTGAGAGACTGAGCCCGGCGCTAGCCATGCTAGCTGCGTCGGAACATGGTCTTGTGCCCTGGATCAAGCTGAGTAAATTCCTGAATGTGCGCTTGTTGATGCTTTTCATCAGAAATTGGAGGGAACCGATTGATATGCAAATGTAGCCCATCAAACAACACATCCACCCCAGTTAGCGGTGCGTATGCTAATGGCCCTGACTGGAAATCGGTTCTGGTACTGGTCCAAAGTCACAATTCCTTGGTGAGCATTGGGAATTCTGCATGGTTACCTTGTTTAATGCTACTTTTGACATCTTTATGGTAATTGGATTGCTCTTAGCCAAGAGTAACACAAGAGCGTTGTCAAAATAGTGGTGCACATTGGCCCTTTGTGTTAAAACCATTGTTTGTTTCAACAAAAGCGGCAAAAAAACAAGCGCTGCAGGTTGTAATTATCGTCGCAGGTGTTTAGGAAAGCAGGATTGTTTCCCATCTCAACTAACAGCACTCGGTTTCAAGTTGTTAATGTAGTTAAACACCTTAGGTGTTTGATCTGTTGACATGGAAGTCTAATAAACACTACTGTGGCTCCAGTCTGCTAATCTGGCAACCCTTGGTTTACTAGAGTCAGGGTTTCATTGCTACACATATGGACTGGCAGCGATGGGCAATGGGGGGAGTTCAAGGTCAGGCCGTGATTGTGATAATTGCCTCAGATTCAGCATCATTCAGTGAGGATGCTTACTGCGGAGGCTGATGCATAAATGAATATTAATCAAACCTGGCAACAGTCAGACTTGCAAGACTAATAAAAGACAAAAAACAACAACTTAATGATGCTGAGTAAACCATTTCACTCATTTAGTTACTGTTTTATTGTGTTTGCAATCATAAACTGGTGTGCATTCCGTACGTAGCACCATTTCATGCGGAAAGAATTTTATGTAATAAACAGTATATGAAGATTTTGATATCTGATTAACCAGTAAACAGCATAGCAAGCTGAGCTAGCGATATAACATAGCCCAGGGGCGTGAAAGGTACACCCCTACCTACATGGCTTCAGTGAAGTTTTTAGATCGGGGCTGCAATAAAATTCAGATGATGTTGATTAGTCCCTGATGTTAAAGCCACAGGAAAATGGAACACATTGCTAGTCATCCAGGAACCGGAGATATGGACCCCAGCATTCATCCTTGCCTGAGGCCTGGAGAGCCAGGCCAGAGAAGTTCAGAGCACCATAACCTGTTGCCCTACTTCAAATGATCCAGGACAATGGAGCGGCGTATCACGACTTCAACCCCACATGAAGATTTATCATAGTCTTCCTAATTGGCCTTGACATGATAGTTATGATTGTGTAAAGTCCTTTAGTGTCTGTGTAAAGTCCTTAGTGTCTGTGTAAAGTCCTTTAGTGTCTGTGTAAAGTTAGTGTCTGTGTAAAGTCCTTTAGTGTCTGTGTAAAGTCCTTTAGTGTCTGTGTAAAGTTAGTGTCTGTGTAAAGTCCTTTAGTGTCTGTGTAAAGTCCTTAGTGTCTGTGTAAAGTCCTTTAGTGTCTGTGTAAAGTCTTTAGTGTCTGTGTAAAGTCCTTAGTGTCTGTGTAAAGTCCTTTAGTGTCTGTGTAAAGTCCTTTAGTGTCTGTGTAAAGTTAGTGTCTGTGTAAAGTCCTTTAGTGTCTGTGTAAAGTCCTTTAGTGTCTGTGTAAAGTCCTTTAGTGTCTGTGTAAAGTCCTTTAGTGTCTGTGTAAAGTTAGTGTCTGTGTAAAGTCCTTTAGTGTCTGTGTAAAGTCCTTTAGTGTTTGTGTAAAGTCCTTAGTGTCTGTGTAAAGTCCTTCAGTGTCTGTGTAAAGTCCTTAGTGTCTGTGTAAAGTCTTTTACTGTCTGTGTAAAGTCCTTAGTGTCTGTGTAAAGTCCTTAGTGTCTGTGTAAAGTCCTTTAGTGTCTGTGTAATGGAGGTAGTGGTATACTTAATTTTGCTGTGCAAATTAAGAAGATGACTGATGTGAGCCATACAGACAGTGCAAGTACGCAGTAATACAAATAATTTAGCAGTGCAAAATATGTAAAGAGAATATGTGGTTATATGTACAGAAAATGTATGAAATATGCACAGAATGGGTTAGGATAATACACTAAAAATAGAAATACGGCATCTAGACTTGCTGAGTAATAGTGGAACAAGGCTAAAGTCACAGATCAGTAGAACATGGTGCGTCCTGTCCAACGAGGCCTGGATCACTTCGATAATCATCCTGGAACTAGAATTATGGACCCCAGAATCTTTCAGACTGATGCTGGGCTTGACTGAAATCGGTTGTCCTTGTTTACACCAAGTTATGATGGTGCCAAGAAGAGCAACCAATTTCAAATGCTGCTGGGCGTAGAAGCATTGTCACAGCTCGCCACATGAAGCTGTATTGTAGTCTTCAGGAAACTAGGGATAGTGACGTTCAATATGTAGACACTCTACTGAGAACTGTAGTTGAGAAATAGTGGAAGGAAGCCTCATTGGAAAGGACTATAAATGGACTATAAATGGAACTAAGCCAAACTCCACAGGTCACTAGACCAGGATAAGGATAAGTCCTGGATAAGACCACTAGTTGTCCTGGAAATATGGATCACAGATTCTTGCAAATTTGTGCCTAACTCAGATGCACCCTAGGTGGTCTTACTCAGATATTCAGCCTTGGCAGAGGTCTGGGCAGCCAGAAAAATTCAGAGCACCATAACTTGGTGAAAATGAGAGTAACCGACTCTAATGGATGGATGTTCTGCTCCCTCTCCAGCCATACATGATGCTTTATTGTAGTCTTTGGGAAACCAGAAGAAACAAGATTCAGTCGTTGCTCGGTTAGGTGCAGTAGATTGGTGGGGAAATGGTGGAACAAAGTCAAATTCCAAAGATCAGTCGAGTGTGCGGTGCACTTTCCATCTCACTGATTGCCTTCAGAAAACCAGAGGCCCAGAATTAGCAGGTTGCTAGCATGTAGTCAGTGCCATAATCACATGATCAACTTCTAGTGGACCGTAAAGTCAACAAGTTGACTTGTTGTGTCTGTCCTTGTGGATTTGTTGAGTCTGTCCAGCCCCGGTTGTTGGGCCAACAACTGACTCAACAACAATTGACCCAACAACAAAACAATTGCTCCTGTGCATTATCCTTATATGGATGTAATTGTGTGCACACTCTCCACCATTTCTGTTAAAGTGCCCAACGTTTTGAATGTCACCTGCAGGCTTCCGCATGTTTCCTTATCCCTTTAGCTTGATTAGGCTTTTGACAGATGCTGATGTCATGCTTGTAGCTTTCACGTGGAGCGCTTTTAGTCCACAGTGGTTTGAAATTTTGGATGTATTGCTTCAGCATTTAAAGGATTTCACAGGGTGAATCATCTACTTTGCTCCCGGGAACTGCCTGGTTGACATGGCAGGCTGTAAAGCTTGTCAGACGTGGCAACATTAACCCAGTAGAGGCATAGTAATGTGCTAATTCCACTTAAGCGATGCAGAATGTTTGACTTGATTGACTACAATATTAAAACCCATTAACACAACAATGGAGCTGTTAGCATGGAACGCTTCCCTGACACTTGGTCGATAAAGCAGGAAAACTGAGAAAAACTTTATTCTGTAAATAGCGACGATACATATGTATACACACTATATACATATACATACATGCATATATACACACTGTATGTATATAGTGTATATACAGCATACGTACATTGGCTGTAATGGTGAAGTTCATTTTGAGTTTAACTTCCATCCATCACCAATCAGGGTTGTTGCTACCTCCTAAAACTTGCATGTAAATGTGCCTCTTCTTTCTCCGTTAGACTGATTGGAGCCCAGTCTTATGAGAGCCACGAAGAGGCTGGTTTGTGTGATGAGTCACTTAGACAAATGCAGCATGGAGCAGTATCTCGGCACAGGCTTCGGTCCTCCCAGGTGGTAAATGGAGGCGATTTGGTCCCGTCTGGCTTAGGTTTAGAGTGTAAAAATAGAGACATTTATTAAACTCACGGCCTCCGCTTTGCACCACTGACTTGAATTATAGTGATTTGCAGGGCTTCTCATGTATTGAACTCAGTGGAAAACCGTTCAGCCTCCTTCACACCGTATTCACAGAGCTCTGAAAGACATAGATATGCTCCAGACTAGTCATTCTTGAGCAGGGGATCTCAAACCGGTCCTCAGGGACAGACGGTATTTTGCTGAAACTCAACTAAAAACAAGAATAAAGCAAAAGAACAAGGAGTGGGGGGTGGTGGGGTGATTGTCTGGAGGACTAGTACGTAGAACATACCCTCCTTGGTCCTGTAGTACCTCCATCCTGCACAATTCTGGCACTTTTCCGCTGTATGGGACAACTTGACTCAACGCTACCGGCTTTTGGACCCACTACTTCAGATACAGTACCCACTCAGTGTAGCTGGTCATCATAGCGACACCACATGACACTGCCCTGAGGAGAAGGAGACTAATTTAGTCCAGTAGAGGTCATTGGCAGAAACTAAAGACTGCTGAAAAAGGTCTGGAGAGTTTCAGGAATGGTACTTCAGACTTTAGATGAGTAGGTGCTCAAAGGCAATGTGAGAGGGTCCGCTAACCTGGCAGTTAGGGTCCTTAAGGAGGAAGACTGGCTATAGAGGATATGACCTGACATTACTTTCCCACCGGACAATGGGCCTCAGTTGGACCGGGTGGACAAACATTCCACAGCAAGGCTGAATTTATCAGTGGAAGCGGCACCAGTTAGACTGGACTGTAAAATATACGTTCTTATCGCCATGGTGATGTAACAGCTCCAAGAACAACTTACAGATCTACAGACTTGTATCTGGTCTAAACCTGCTTTGTAGAGTTTCACTATGAGTAAAACTGAGTTCTCTGGATGAATGAATAGATGGATGAATGAATAGATGAATTGATGGATGGATGGATGGATGGATGGATGGATGGATAAATGGACAAATGAATATATGAATGATGAATGAAAGAACAAATGAATGAATGATGAAATGAATATATGACTGATGAATGGACGGATGAATACATTTATGAATAATTAACCAGTCAATTAATGAATGAATTGATGGATGGATGGATGGTTGAATGAATAAATGAATGAATTTCTAACTGGATGGATGGAGGAGGGAATTAATTGATGAATGGATGTATAATTGGATGGATTGATAAATGGTTGGTTGATGAATGAATAAATCAATGGATGAATAACTGGATGGAGGAGGGAATGAATGGATGAACCGATGGACAAATGAATATATGAATGATGAATGAATGAACAAATGAATGGATGGAGAAATGAATATAAGACTGATGAATGGATGGATGAATACATTTATGAGTAATCAATCAGTCAATGAATGAATGGATGAATGGTTGAATAGATGACTGATGAATAAATAAATGAGTGAATTTCTAACTGGATTAATGGAGGAGGGAATGAATGAATTAATGGATGGATGATTGGCTGGATTGATGAATGGTTGGCTGGATGGATGAATGAATGGATGACAAATTAATAAATTGAAAAATTAATAACTGGATGGATGAGGGAATGAATGGATAAATTGATGGATGAATGAATGAATGAATGAATGGACGGATGCATGGATTGATGGATAGATGGAGGATTGGATGATGGATAAATGAATGAAGTACTAACTGGATAGATGGATGATGGAGGAGGGAATAAATGGTGATGAATCAATGAATGTGGATGGATGAATGAATGAATGACGAGTAAATAAATTAATGAATGAATAAATTAATGAATGGAGGAGGTAATGAATGGATGAACTGATGGATAAATGAATGAATAAATGAATACATTTCTAACTCGGTGGTCATAGGTTAGGATATGAGGAGGGAAATAAATGGGATTAAATTGAGAAGCGAATGGATGATCTGGGATGATTGGATTATAATGGTTTTTGGCTGGCGGAATGGTGATGAATGCACAGGATGGAATAATTATGGACGGAAATGAAATTTTAATGAATTAACTAAACATGATGAGAGGATGGTGGAGCCAAATATGACTTCATGAACTAATGAAATATGACTGACTATGAGATCGACAAATGAGCACGAATGAATGAACGAACGCAACACGTACATGAATAAATGAATGAATGAATGAATACATTTCTAACTGAATGGATGGATGGATGGAGGAGGGAATAAATGGTGATGAATTGATAAATGGATGGATGACTGGATGGATTGAATACCTTTAGTATACCTTTAGTGGAGTGAATAAATGAATGAATTAATAACATGATGGAGGAGGGAATGAATGGATGAATGAATGAATGAATGAATGAATGAATGAACTAGATAGATGATTGGATGATGCATAAATGAATAAATGAATGAAGTACTAACTGGATAAATGCATGAAGGAAGGAGTGAGTCAATGAATGGAGTATTAGACGGATGGATGGATGAATGAACGAATGTATAAATGAATGTAAGTACAGTATATGACGTATGGTGTAATTTTAACACAATGCAGCTGCGGTGCCATTTAAGGTAGTGAAAATAGATCAAATTGACGCTGGCTAAACAGGTGCGAGGTTAGAGACTTCAAAGCATTGGTTTCCATGCTGTTCACTGATGATGACAGTGACAACGCAGTGGGGATACACCACAGTGACTCGCAACCATTTTACATATCATGTGCCTCTATAGTGACCACCCTCTCTGACCAATCAGCCGCCTGTGTTTCCATCCCATCTATTCCACCAAATCTAAAACGATGTTCTTCATCGATGTTCTAAAACGATGAAGTGGGAATCGTACACAGCGGTGGTGATTGGACCCAGATGTCTAACGCGTTTACCTCAACCTCTAAAAGCTCCCTCACGGAAACTTGTTACACGGAATGTCCTCCGACCGCACTGACTGGCGCCCATGAGGTGACATTATTACGGTGGTTCTTAAATATGCTGTAGCGTTCCCATTGCAGAGGCACTCGTGTGAGAGGGAAAGACATCATGTTGTTTGCGTGCCAATTTCCAGAACTGAGGCAGCCATCCCTGCTGGAGCCCGGCTCTCCGTGAACTGCTGTGTGCCCTAAGCTCCAACCGGCAATCGACACAGCACGCAATGCCCTCACACGACCTGAGGATCTCCGGTGTTAGCGCGACGAGTAAGCTTCCGCACAACACCGTTAGGCTATAGCAGATAGCTGTGGGATTCGAGAGGTAAATATGGAGGTCTGATGAAAGCGTGAGGTCAGACCGGTCATGTCTTTAAACTTTGGACCGGGGATAGCAGCGCGGCGGCAAGGGGAAATCTGTGTGCCCCTCACTTAGCCCCGGGAGTACATCTGTTTCACAGCAAGGCTGCGAGTGTCGGCAGCGCAGGCCGACTGGATTAGTCTCGGCCTGACATTTGCAGTCGACTTCAGCTATCATCAAGTGATTAACTGAAGACCTATTGTAAACAGACGACATTCACGGTTCCACTGTCAGTGCACCACTGCTAAGAGTGGAGCATTTGTCGTACGCTCTGGTACCTCCTTAGTTCAAGTGACCAAGTGTGTTATATTGACTGGACTTCGTATGTAAATGGGTTCGAGCCCGACAGCGCATGGCGGGCATTGACTAACAATCACTGTACAGTGCAGGGAGGGGCTTTTATTCCGCCATGTGTTAAGAATGCTTAATCACGGGTAAGATGATCGCGAACGGCTAAGACTTCGGAGTCTCTCTAATCTTAAAATTCTCACGCGGAGGACCAATTAGCCTATCGAACCACTAATCCCGTATGCAGGTACCGCACAGTAATATGTTCATTACCGGAGAGACATCCGACCTACTCTACCTCACCTGCCTATCGCTGTACTTATTTTGGGGCCCAGCAAAAAATGTGACTTCGGTCCCTCGGCTACACACCATTGTATATTAAAATTTAGGAATTGACTCTAAACCTGTGCTGGATCTATAAAAAACCAGGTGTTTGCACGTTGGAATCATGTCCAATTGGACAACACTCATTTGTGAATAGTGTTGGTAGAACTTTAACGGTGATCCGCATAAAACAGAGGACTGAAGAAATTAACTTGTGAGATAAAAGTTTGTTCCTCTATTTAGACACGTGGAAAGTGAGGTGAAAAAAATAACCCGAGGAATAATGCCTGTAAGTGACCATTTAATCCCGATCGAGTCCTCAGGATACCGAGACACCAGGCACAGCTAGTGGTTGTACCCATTCAGAAGTCACATGAGAGGAATGTCAATTTGGATTAATTAAAGTCCAATAAAGACCTTGTTCAAATTTATTATGCAGTGTTTTTATTTATTTCTTGAGGTGTTATTTTTTTGTGCGCCTGGTCTTAACATTGTTTTGCTCATACAGTAACCTCGGAAAAAACAGCAAAGGCGAATGTGGACAGGATGTGGTGTGAAGGCAGGCAAAGCAACTGCGGGCACATAACATAAAATGGCGAAGTTCCTAAAGTA
>JAMWET010001993.1:0-137734 GCA_024036415.1 Prochilodus magdalenae | reverse complement strand
TGGGGGGTTGAGTTTGAAGCATTCTCTTGGATACAATCCTGCTGTAAAAAGCCTTCTGTTTAGCACTTCATTAAAAAGTGCCTTGGAATAAGAGTCACCAGGGACATGATCCCAGCGTCATGTGGAAAAGCCATCAACAGCTGCATCAATTAACCCCCTGGCCCCCCGGGGACCCATTAGGAGGAGAAACACCCTTTAAAATTGCATATGCTTCCGATTACGCTAGAAACGACTTGGGCTGGTAAACGGCCTTATTTGCTTTAACTATAGGATTACGTTTGTAAAACTGTCTGGCGAGGCACGTACCTCTTTTGTGTGTGGATGCACATGTTGGAATGGATTTCGCACAACCTGTTCGTGGTACAAAGGGCAGCCTTTTACTGCGAGAAAGCAAAGCAGACACGGAGGCCGTGGACAAGTACAGTAGTTACGGCAGACCTCTCTGACCTCTCTGCACCCTCATTACCATCAAAGACATTTTAGTGGCTTCCAAAAAAAAAACTCTAAAAAGGCCACTGGTTTAGACGACCGTCACTGTTTTAATGAAGCCTCATATCTCCAGAATGATGCCTTTTCATATGACAAGGAAAAACCATAATACTCTTTCATTTAAATTAAATTCAAATTTTATTACAATCAAATTTGGATTATTTCTGTTAGCCCATTTGTCATGACATGAAAAACCATGCTACTTTGGAGCAGCACCAAAGAAGAACCAATATGGTTTACTTGAGAACCTTTCAATGGGCCTACTATTGTTAATGAGATGTGAGCATGAACAATATTTCGAAGAACTACACTTTTGTACCACGGGTGCCAAAATTTTTGGGGCCCAAAAGTGCAGTGTTTTTACTGGCCAGTATGGTTAAAGGACAGTTTGCCAAAACCACTTATAAAAAGTGGTTGTAGAACTGTGCCACAAAAGGTTCTTTGTCTGATGCCTTAGAGAAACAATTTTCTCGCTAAAGAACCATGAGCCTCATTGACCAATCGCTCTTAAGAAGCTTGCACAATTTTCCCAAAGATTCTGACATGAGATTCATCATTATTTATACTTGGGTAAAAAAGGAATCTATGCACTTCCTCATAAGCAGATTAATAAAAAACTAAGGAGGATATTGGTGAATAAGGCACGATGTTTGAAAATGTATCATGTGCATTTCAAAGTACACAAAGTAATAGATGCACCCAGAAGGACGTGTTGGATTGCAATATTTTTTGGAAGGAGGAGAAAGGTTACCAGGAACAATAGATTATGATGAAGAAATATTCATTGAGCTACACATACAGAAGTACTATCTAACACAACATGCCACAAGTCTCAGCATGGAGTTGTAGAGGTTAATAATGACGTCCTGCGATAATCCATCCCATGCAGCTTGGTGATGTGGCACTAAAGCTTCTGTACAAGTGACAACAAAACATTCATCTTGGTGCTGACCATAATGCCTCCACGCACAGGATCTTTGGTTGTTTCCCCCAAGACAGAAGTGGGACTTGACTTCACTGCGTCACAGTCTGGCATGACACCATTGCAGCCTTTGACAATGTTGGTGTGGTGTGAAGGGCAGTTGTCGTAGCAGTCTGCGTGTAGTCCTGCATTGTGACGTCTTTTGCCAATGGTGCTGGTTTTAACAGGATGACTTAAGGAGGGCATCACTGCTCGCTTAATGTCTGCAGTCATGGCTGTTTGCTCGGTCAGGTACAGTGATAAGGCCCGCCCTCGGTTACGTCACATGTGCAGTCGAGCGTGAAATCATTCACATGTCCCACAATGTCAAAGCTACCCACCAGGTTTTATTCCTTTTGCTTGATTTCTTTTGGGTGCAACTATTTGTGCAACTATTCTTTTTGACAATGAGTGTATAAAGACCTTCACATAACATAAAGGTTCTTCATCCGTTTAAGTTAACATCAGTTTTTCTTAGAATCTTTAAAAAACACAGACACATCTCATTTACAAAAATAGTCCTCTTTAAGAACGTTCCATCAGAAGGTCCCTTAGTGAACTAAATAACAGTTCTTCTGTGGCATCACTTTAAACTCTGTACACGCTTGCCTTATACGTCTCTGACTGAGAACATCGAATGTCGTGTTGTCTTGCTGGCTTTGGAAATCTTAACGAAGGACCAATCAAAGAATCCTTAGTGAAAGTGATGGAGACGGTGGGGAGTCTTGTAATCACTACAGGCGAGACTTAAGGAAGCTTTCTTGTTTAAGTTATTACCTGCACAGTGTGCTGATCGGACAAAGTTTGAGCTTGTTATTGAAATAGTAAATACTGTGGTGTAGGCAGTCAGCTCTGAGGGGAGAAGAGAATTTACAGTTCCACTACAACTCTGCCTTCCTCAGGAATACGTGTGCACACTCACAGAACAGATAAACAGAGTTAAAAATGAACCTCCCCGCTATCCCGCATTAGAAACTGGCACTAGCCTCTATGATCATGCAGTTCAAACATGCTCCATATTTTGCATGTAATTAATAGACAGCTATTCTGTTTAATCCAAGGTGAAGCTCATTAATTCAATTTTTTTCCTTTTTTTTTTGCACAGCAAGTGATTTCTTGAGCAAAGGTATTTTGAATGTTAATACTGTGACTTGCTCTAATGCAACCAGACATTTTGAGGACACCTCCGAGTTTCCAGGGTGGGGTAAAACCTCAGAAGCACTCAGACCATTTGCGATGCGGAATTAAAATGACATGCCTCCATCTCTGAATTTTCCGCCTAATCCCAGCTATTTTGTTTTGTGGTATATTTGTAATATTACTCAGGCGAGTTTTTAATGACTGCGATAGGCTAAATCTGCGGGCATCATCCGCACTGTCCTTTACCGGCATGAATTAGTCTGTATTTTTGGAGACGAGCTGTGCGTTTTGTGTCAGGGCTGTGTGGGGCGGATATCTGAAATGTTAACGTGACAGACAAATGTGAGAAAAACAAATAAGCCCTTAATGCTTAGTCGAGTGGCGTAGTCGGTGGCACTGTTTATCCCTGAATAAGCACTGACAACGCAGCCCAGATGCATTAGCAAACCCCAGACCAAATCAAGAGTAATAAAAATCATTCATTTTGGTTAATGAGGATATTAACAGCCACGGTAGTGTTTAAGCACAAACAAGAACAACAACATTAATAATTGCAACTCTCTAGCGCTCAGCTGATGTAAGCTTTTAATAATTAACAAGTCTCTGTCTTATCCCCTAAAGGGTTGACTCCTATTATCCCACCAAGTTACAAACGGGTAATTACTCCGCCACCGGATGGTCAAAACAGCTATCTCGGATGTCTCCCAGTCGACGGTCAGAATTCATTTCAATCACTCTTCTGTTTGTGAGCACATGTATTGTTATCAAGCAGAAAACTTGACATTTTGACTTGTTTAGCTGCTATTTTTTTCCCTCCCTATTTATTAGAGGATTACTCTTTTTAGCTCCTGTGTTTACATATTAGTGCTAATCCAATTGAGTCAACAAGGGCACTTAGCATTGGCTGAGAACTGGGACTTAGAGGGGAGGGAGTGGTTATTAATTTAAGACTTATTCCCCATTTTAAGCTTTCAGGGAAATAGTTCTGAAACATCTGTTATGACAATCGCAGCAAATGGAGTGCTTTCTGGGTTAAAGACTCCACTGATGTGGCAGGGCTGCATTCTGGCCTGCAGAGGGTGCTGCTGAGTCCCCTTCACCCTAAGAGGAATGGTTCTGATGTTGGCTTGTTGTGGGAGTGAATAAGGGACAAACAAGTGGGCCTGAAAGTGAAAGGTTCTGCCAGAAGCTGTTGGTGTCTCCGTCAGGGGGCAGGAGCGCCGGAGCCGCGGGATGTTTGCGCTCAGTTATCGGGTTGATTTAAGGTCGAACGGCCCACTGTAATGAGGATGTTGATCCTTGAGCTCGGCCGCGACCCTTCCCCCTGATCTTTGACCTCCCAGGACACCCCCTGTCAGCTGAAACTAATTAGAGCTTGATGACGTGTGACGAGTTTGCTTACTAATGACAAAAATAGTGGTCTCCTAGGACTTTCAGGGGAAATTAAGAAACAGTGTTGACCAACACAGCAAGCTATAGTGCAACAATACAGATAGCTTAGGAAAAAAGGACTTAAATGACACTGGATCACTGCTAAAGAAAGAGGCCCCATTGTCAGAATCCTGGGCGCTAACATATTGGCACCCTTTTAAAGAGCACTTCAGCTGTAGTCCCATCGTTCTGAAAGCAGAACATCAAGTGGATGAAAACTAGAGCAAATTCCCAGTGAAAACATTTAGCTGTCTTCTATCCTCAAACAGCATTTAATTTCATTTAGTGCTGCCGCTAACCCGCCTGTCACGCACGCCTCCATCTAGTGCTGAATTTATGCTTTGTACAGTCTATTGGCTCATCAGCAGACCAATATTTGTGTACTTCGACCGTTTATCCTCCCCTAATTAGTCCCAGATCAATAGCCCCAATTGATTTAGCAATACACTTAGAGCTTTAGAAGGTGTCATATAGCAGAGTGGTGTGCAACTCCACCATTAGAAGCTTAATGTGCTGAAATAGGTGGCAGCGTTAAAGATGGGGGGGTGAGATCCCTCCTTTACCATTAGCTGGCTCTAAGGTGCATGCTTTGACATGAAGCAGTGTCTGCGGCTGTGCTCAGATGAGAATTTTATCATTAATCATTAGTTGCCTCCTCTCTTTCCTCCAGGCTTGAGGCTGATGTTGGCTAATTAAGCGGTGCTGGGTGTCAGTGATGCCGGGAGATTTCCCTGTCATAGCCAGGGAGCCACTCCTCCAAACAGGAGCACGGCATGAGCTGGCTTTTGTCATCTCTCTGTCTCCGCAGGGGAAGGTTCTGGGCCTCAGTGGCACCAGAGACAACCTGAACAACAGCAATCACAGCCGCATTCACACTAGACCCTCTTCAACATAGCCAGTCCGCGCTGGTGTAAATTAAGCACAGAAAGGCGCACAAGCCTTCCTTTGGAGATGAGTGGGCACTGGCCACAAAAGAACAGTAATAAGCGACTGTCCCTCCACAGAAACTGCTCCGGACTATTTGAGTGGCAGAAAGTATACTGTATCGCATGACCACAACAAAGAGCTGAGTATGGAACCTTGTTTGGCACTTTACTGAAGTGCCAGTGTGATTACGAGCCACAATGACTTACTTGGACACATACAAAAAACAGAGAAGAGAAGAGAGTGGTGTTGGTGAATAATAAGTCCTTTGTGTGAGGTAGGGCCCACTCTTGCAAAGTAACACCCATTAAAAGCTCATTTGCACCGCTAGGCACTTCATTAATGCAGGGGATGGTGAAATCACACCAATAGAGCGGAGTGTAACCCCAGGGCACTGGCAGAGGCCGGGGTTCACCCTGCCAGCAAACTCGCCCCACAGCTCATTTACACTGGGGATTACCACTGGCCAGGGTGTTTACTGTTTTACTGTTTACTCACATGTGAACGAGCGCAGCCTAAGACACAAGCCATTGTTTTCAGCACAGACACAATACCTCATGTGTGTAAAGGCTATATGTGGCATTAAAGTGATTGTGTAAAATTTAATAAAATATCCCCAATATAAACAACAATCAGTAAAGTAAAGATTATACATTATATATATATATATATTTATTATTATTATTATTATAGTAGTATGTAATATTTCAATATTTACTTGAGGATTTATTGCTCATTAGTTCTATGCTTTCATTGGCAACCACAATAATAATAATAATAATAATAATAATAATAATAATAAGAGATTATGATGTATAGTTTCATGGTTATTTGAATATTTATACATACTAATAATTTATATTACTTTGCATTTTTACTTATTACTACTAGTTATAATGTTTAATAATAATAACAACGTATATAGTACATCATTACTTATGTTATAATATTCTAATTACTATGTAATTAATATGTAATTTATGTAACAGATGAACTTAATTATTTACACTTCTTCTTTTTTGGATTTTCATCTTCACATTATTACGATAATATGTTATAATAATATTATTTATTATAAATAATCCATTTATGGTTCCATTATAAGTTAATTATTCTGGGATTATTTCAGGCCCTCTCCCAGCTAAGTTAACACTTCTCCAGGCCAGGCTGTAGATCAGTCCTCCAGCAGATGCCAGATCAACAAACACCCCCCTACTCCCCACAACACCGCCCCCTCCCAACACAACCACACCCCGGTCCCTCTTCCCCAGCGGACCGTTCTGTCTCTGGGTCTCAATGAATTTCCCTCCCCTTTCATCACTCTCTGATGTCCAGCTGCTCCTGTCAACACCTTCTTACAGCAGGCAATTCATCGCTACACGCGGGCAGCTGAGACCCCCGTGATGAACTTCAATCTGCTCTCCGCAGAGGGGGCTGCGGCCCGGGGCCGCCTAATCAAGGGGAAACACCCCCTTCAGGAGGAGGAGGGTGGGTAGGGGTAAAAGTGACGGGGGTAGTGGGGGGCACACACGCGGACAGATTGAGCCCGAGTTGCCCCCCGTAATTATCTTCTCATTGGCCTCGCGCCGCAAGCTGGCGCCTCCGAAGCAGCAGTAGGCTCCGCCCACCACGCGGGCGCGCGCTTCCCATCCCCAAAAAAAGCGTTCTCGTGCGCGCTCCCGCTTTGCTCTGTTTTAATAAAAGGTCCGGCGCGTGCACGCTCTCTACGATGGCGCGCGCGACTATCCGCCGCGGGTCTTTGATTATTTCCAAGGCGGTGGAAAACAGCCCCCGGGGTGGGTAGGTGGGTAAAGGAGGGGAGCTGGGTGGGAAGGGGGGCTCAGTCGCTCTCGGCTACCTTCCGAATTTTATTAAAGCCCTTCTCCAGCTGATTACTTGCAGCGAGCCGCACAGGTGGAGACGTTTTTTGGTGTGTATGTGTGTGAGAGAGAGAGTTTTGGGGGTGGGGTGGGGGGCGTGTAGAGTGCAAGCCCGGCAGGGTCATGTTTAACATGTCCACAGGCAATCAATTCACCTTAACCCCTCATGGTAGTCCAGCCTTCTCCACCTAAGCTGTCCTTAATAACCAGGCAATGGTGAATTACTGATAAGGCGTTGGGGTCTCTGACCTATATATCCCTCCCTCTATATATTTGGTGGGGGGTGTTGGGGGAGAAAAATCCATCCAAGAGAGAAATGTACCTTTTTAAATGCATGTCCTGAAATTAAATAATCTGAACGCAGGGAAAAATGGAGAAATTGTATTTCCCATCACAGTCTCCTCAGCGTGTTTGTTCAGTACACACTTGGGTGGAAAGAAGAGAGGCTGGAAGGCAGTGCTGGAAAAGGCAAAGACTCTGTTTGATGCCTTTTAATGAAGCTTAATAATTAGACCGTGTTAATTTTGTGAGTGCAATGGCTGAGGCTAATTTTATTTGTGGATTTCCTTCGTTTAATGTTGGATTGAGTTCTTATCAACTGGGCGAATGATGGCGTTTCCAGCCTGAGATAACCTGCAGTGCGAGAATGGATTTAGTTTCAAAAAAAAAAGTTTCAAATTGAATTTTTTTTCTGGATTTGTCTTAAGGTTAAAATTGTGCCATGAAAATCCTCTGCGTGTCTCTGTATCTAATTCTAGTGGTATTGATCAGTTAGGCAGGCTATGGACCACTGGGTTTTCTTTGGGCAGTGTTTCCGACTCAGATGCTGGAGAATAATAGCTGCTTTGATTGCTGTTGTGACAGGACGTCTTCCAGAAAATCAGCCCCTGTGTATATTGAGAGGAATTTTGATTGTGGACCAGTTTTTTATGTATTCAAACAGCCATATTGTCATCTGTCATAAGAACACTATACACCTCTAAACTGAATACTTTCAGGAAGAGAATAAAATAACTGGTTAATGAAATATCATGGAACTTAGAAGAATTAATTCTATAATATATATATATATATATATATATATATATATATATATATAAACTAATTGGTTATGCTGGATAGAAATGGATTAAATGCAATTGAAATAATGTACTAGGCAGTAGAAGTGATTTATTTGGAGGTACTGTTGAAAAAGACATGGTATATAAATTACATAATTACAACTGAGTAACAAAAATAAATTGAAAGAAATGAGTCCAGGCGAGGTTGCACTGTGGTTAGTTTTGTCTTTGCTTACTTTTGTTTACACTCTGTGTTTCAGAAATGCTAACAAATGTACGAGGAATGATGAAACATGTGCAATGAATATGAGTTTGCACTTTTGGTGCATATCTGTAGGTCAATGTTTCATAGGTCACACAGTCTTTACACAGGGTAAGAGGCAGCTGGTGTAATATTAACATTTGAATTAGACGGTTTTGATATTACAGAGACTGTAGTGGTATTTGTTCACCAAAGTATCATGCGAGTATAAGAAGTGTAGAATGTGGGAATATAGGAGAAACCACACTCTCTGGCCTCCTGACACTGTGTTATTATTAGTCTTAGTCTACATGCAGACAGTAAGGTACAGAAGTCCACCATTTAATTAATTTAATTACAGTCAAAACACCCATTAACTACAAGTTATTAATTGTTCAGCAGAATATTACACAGAAGCCTTAACAATGAAATACATGGTAATGTCCTCTGTTGCACTTTCCATTCAGGAGACCTGCTTTTAGTTTGTCAAAGACATTTTTCCACACCTCCAAAGTCCAGTCTTAGAAGTTGTTTGTTTTTTCGCTGTGAGGGCTCAAAATAATCTTTAACACATTCAGTCAATAGTGAGGTTCTGGACTCTGAGGTGGTTAGTCCATTGTTCTGGGAACAACAGCAGCTTTTTTGTTTTTTTTTTTGCACATTTTTTCTCACTAACAGCTACATGGCAGCTACACATCTTTTCAGACCCATAGTGTTGAATTGTCTTCTTACAGTGAAAGGATAGATGGATATATTTTTACGGAACTTAAAAAGTGGAGCTTGTCTCAATGATTCAAGCTTTAATTACTGTTTATCTGATGGTGATCTGCATGGTTGTTAGGAGTCCCATTTTCCCGCTAGTTTATTTTACTTATTTCCCTGTGACTTTCTCCTTGAACTGTATATTTCATCTTCACTGAATTAACTCACTCAATTCAAGTTTATTGTCATTATACTAATTCAAGGTTGTACAGTATAAC
This sequence comes from Prochilodus magdalenae, assembly GCA_024036415.1. Taxonomy (NCBI): domain Eukaryota; kingdom Metazoa; phylum Chordata; class Actinopteri; order Characiformes; family Prochilodontidae; genus Prochilodus; species Prochilodus magdalenae. The sequence goes on along the minus strand of JAMWET010001993.1, from coordinate 128,627 downwards.
GAAACACTGTCTGACTACTCCTCCAGCGCAGTAATAGATAAATAGATAAATAGATAAATAGTAAAGTAACAGTGCAAAGACAAAAAGTGTGCATAGACAGTAAGAAGCAAAACGTGCAAGAGCAGTAACTGTGTAAAGCATATGCAGCAGAATCAAATACACCATAGTAAAAGTGTACGTACAGTATGGTGAGGTAGCCAGGTGTGCAGTTAAGTATGTGGCTTCCTCAATTATATTCCTATATGTACACTGCATAAAACATTGTACCTCACATAAATAAAACTACAACGCTTAAGCTGATTTGTTTGGCGCATATACTTTTAGGTATTTGGAAATATTGTGGTGCAGATACGGACACTGAACAAATTTCTTATTAAAAACTAACATGCACAGTTTTCATAAAAATTCTGATGTTCAGCAGTGTTTTTTTAATATTTGGAATTTCTTCTTAAGAAAGGAACAGAATCTACACAAAAAGGTGCGGCTAATGCTGTGATTTAACAACACGTCATTAAACGGATGTACAGTGTTTCTATATATTGTGTTGCAGTATTGTATCGATGCACAGCTGCCCAGTATCGGTATTTTATCATGTAAGTTACAAATACAAAATAATAGAAAATAAATGATTTGCAGTTCAGTAAAGGTAATACATTTCAATTTAATCATAACATACGTTATGGCAGTAGTCAACATTTAGCAATAATATTGTATCATGAAGTATTATAGGTATCATTAAGTATTATAATAATATCGTGTTCTGGGCCCTTTGTGATTCTTACCCCTAAACCTTGGCATTTGTTAACGGCCCATTTATTCTGCAATGAAGGGGGAAAATAATCTGACTGTGTTTGCTGATGGCTATGCATGATCACAGATCAGCATTCTCTATTACACATAATATTCTTAAAACTCTAAACTTTCCATCTCAGAAATTAACCACAGTGATCTGAGGTGTGGTCTAAGATGCGTTTTGGATGTAGGCTTACACATCCTCAGGAGACCCACGTAGGAACCACAGTTTTGTGGGAGATCAGATACCAAAACATGAAAGCTCTGTGGTTCCTCTTAAGTAATTGAAAAATCTATATTTCAAAGTAAGCAGACTTTGCATCGGGCAGAGGCATCTATGTTAGACTGATGCACCACTTTCACACTTGGACTGAATGCCAAAAATCAGGAGATTTTCTGTAAGGAAAGAAATTCCTTTCTTTTTTTGTCAAAGAGCCAGCATAACGAAATGAGTCCAGTGAACACTTTAAACAATGTAATATCCTTTTGCCAACCTAAATGGTCATTTAGACTGTTCCCCTCACTAAAATAGATTTTTCTACCCCATTTAAGTAGTTACTCGACTGTGGTCCAGCACGTGTCACAACATGCCCCTTTTTGTTAAATGTAAGTCATTTTAATTAAGACTATGTCCTTGCTTTTCTTCTGAAGGATTTTTCTTTCCCCTCCTGATTACAGTGGAAGTTATCTAAGAGGCTCCTGAGCTTCATTTCATCTTTTCATCTCTGCGTGCTGCAAAGCTGCACACTTTAGACCGTAAAAGGGAAAATTTGTATTGTTCACCCAGCAAATTCACTGCCTCCACTCTATTTTCCTCCGTGTCGATGACCCCTGTGTAGGTTTTTACCTAACAAGCATGTAGAGAGTGCTACATTTGCCCCTATTTGACAGTGACTAATTGCTGCTAGGATGCGAGCTGCTTGTTAGGCCGATGGAAGTTAGCCCGGTTTTAGCTTGGCTAAATTCATTATTCTCTCTTTTTCTCTGCATGCTCGCTCCTCATCAAGTCAATGCTAGCGAGCCGGCAGCATGGTCCGAATGTGCTAACGCCTCACAAGTCCCTCATGGGCTGCCCAGTTTCGGCTCTAGAAGACCAAGTGTTTGGAATGAAGTGCTTAGGTGATGGTTAGTGTTAGGACATGTTTGCTGGTGACCATGTTTTAGTGGATCATGACTGCAGCTTGAACACAAAAGCGTTATGAAAAGAGGGCAGTTAAAAGTTCTATCTATCTTTATTCATTTTTATTTAGTTTATTTGCCTGAAACTCTTCTCTTCAGCTCTGTTTATCATCCAACCCCTTTAGATTGGGTTCTCATGTAGATTTGGATTTGCTGATTATAAGACAGTTTATATCACTGCTGTCAGAACAGCGCCTCGTATCTCCATTTTTGTCGTTTTACAGTTTCTGTAAAACTTCTATTATCCTGAAAGACAACCTTACAGCAGAAGGACAAACTTTCATAAGTGTTAATGAAATGAAGTTAATGAAAAAAAAAAAGCTCACCATTAAAAAAAATAAATCATTAGCTGTGACTAAAATGTGCTGTAATTTGATTTGACATCTTGGCAACTTTTTGGATGTAGGCCAACAATGTTCAGTCACTCTTGCAACAAAGAATTGCGCAGTTGGGCCAGATTTGGTGGATGCCTTCCCTGGCACAATTTCAAAGAGAGATTCCTGTAGACTAGGTCTTTTGCTGCTGCTGGGAGACCTGTATGACCGTATGCTTCCTTAGACTTTCAGATACTTCCTTGATGCTATGGTCTTTGACACTTTTAGCCAAACATTAACATCTGCTTTGAAACCCTTTTCTATACATTGATGAGACACTTACGGGTATTTATAGGCTGATCAACCTCCTGCAACACCATCTGCAAGAGCCTGAAGTTACTACCAACTTAAACATGTTGATTCTTGATTCTTGACCAAACCAGACAAAGGTTTGTATTTGTAAAAGCTATTGTTGTATTTTAACTCTGGTTCATTTAGATGTACTCAACAGTCACATAGGCCAAAATTTACAGTTGATTGGAAAGATTTTATAATGTGCATTTGAGCTAATTAGCTTTAATTAAGATGACATCATATTTTTTTTATGTAGGCTATATCTTGTTTTATCCATATCTTGTAAATTCTAAAGCAATACGCCATGTGCACATTTCATAGTTTAGTAATCCACATTTCTTCTGAGTTTGTAATGCTAATACTGATATTGGTAAAAGTTAAATATTTAAAAAATGTTTTCTTCAGTAGATATTTCTGCCACATGGTGCATATGTATTTTATATATATTTATGTAATTTCTTTTCAACCTTTTGATAATTTCAAATATAAATGAAGTGTTAACTAAAATCTATTAATAAAATTCTTATTTAATGTATTGTATTTCATTGTAAGTTTAGCTATTAAAGGCATTAAGTGCTCTAGACATCTTGTTCTCATCACTTCCAGTGAGAACAGCCCAGACTCAATAAATCTACCTGGAATGGAGCACTTCACATCAAAGCCCTCCGAATGACTTTGTTTCCATCTTATTATTTGCAGTTTAATTACAATTTAATCTTAATTTTTCCAATTTAATTATGCATGGAATAAATAAAAATGTATGGAATTCCCCTTTAACGTACAATCGGCTCACCTTGTATGTTTAAGGTCAAAGTAACTTCAGGCTCCTGCAGATGGCCTGGCACCAGGAAGATGGGGCTATAAATAGCTGTGGCTTATGGGAGGGGATTCATTGATTGAGAAGAGGTGGGACAGTGCAGTAAACGTCTCGTTTGACGTGTGGAAAATGGCTTCAAAGCAGATGTTAATGGTGGGCAAAAAGGAGTGATTGCATTTGGGTGTCAGAAACCACAGTGTAAAGGAAATAGCTGAATTTGCAGGTGTATGGAAGCATATGGTTATACGGGTCTAGCAGCAGTGACAAAAATCCCAATCTACAAGAAATTCTCCTCAGAACTGGGCTAAATCTGGCCCAACTGTCCAATTCTTTAAAGCAAGGGTGGCTGAACATTGATGTGGTCCACATCCAGAAACTTGTTCAGTCCATGCCAAACTGAATTACAACTGTTATTCCTGCTCATTGAGGTATTACAACACTATTAGGTACGTTACAGTCACAAGTGACTGATGTTTTGTCTGGTGAGCTTAATTATCTATAATTACGTACACCTATAATTCTAGAATCACAGATTCAGATTTCATGAACAGATAATAAATGCACTCACACGTGTAAACAGTGTCAGCTGCACGTACCAATGAAGGTCTGCAGAGTGCAAACAGATTATTTCACGTTTGGTCCGTTTACAGCAGACTTAGACCCGCCTATTCAAAGGGTTGCACAGAGTTGGAATAGCAGCAATCTCCCTTGTTCTAAAGTACCAATAATAGCAAAGTAGCAATAATGAAGCAATCGCATTTTAATCTAACAAAAGCTGTCAAAAGTGAACACGCCTTGAGGCATGCACTTCCAGCAACTTACTTGTCTTAAACAGCAGTCAAGTTTAATGATTCTGCCTGAACTTCCATTTTCAAGAATGTTAAAAACAATCAGCAGTTAAGAGGATGAGGGTTCATGCCAAAGACCCTCTCCATGTCAATTCTCTCGACTGTCCCATATCCCAACATCACCTGCCTGCTGTTTGCTTATTTACGTCCTCTGTTTAGCCAAAATACATGCAGGGGGTCCACCAATTAAATCAGCTTGGGTTGCAGTCTGGGGTGGGGTGTGCTGGAGATTTCAGCAGAGGTGCTGGGTACGTTATTTGACCCAGTAAGCGCCGGTGAGGTAGTGACGTGGTGGACAGATGGCAGACCGAAAGCTAAACTCAATGCCAGGGCCGATACCTGACAGGAGGTGTGTGCCTAACGCCACATGTGCTATTACACCCCCTCCCCACAAATCAGTCAAAATCTCTGCTTATCCTTTTTTGGGCCTCCTCTTTCTTTCATTGTTCGTTCATCTTTCTTCGATTCTTTCTGTATTTTTTCTTTCTTTCTTTCTTTCTTTCTTTCTTTCTTTCTTTCTTTCCTTTTACCTCTTTCTGTTTTCTCAACACAGCAGTTTACTTAACTGCCCCCTCTCCAGCACATACACACTATGCAACAACCCCCCCCTTGCCAACACACACACACACACACACTCTCCTCTAGCGTCAGGCACGTCCCTGGACAGGTTTCAGCGTTTAAATTTGAAAATGATTTGTCCTGCCCTCTTAATAATAGATGAGAGCACAGAGTTGGGGTCCCTTCAATAAACTCCCTCCTCGCTTTAATTAGTGAACAAAAAAGCCCAGCCTGCTGAGGACTCAGGCCCAGGCTCTCTGTTGGTAATTAAAACTGAAACCACAAAAAGGAGAGAAGTGGAGGAGGGGTGGAGGAGGAGGAGGAGAAAGAGGAGGAAGAAGAAGAAGAGGAAGAAGAAGGAGAAGTAGGAGTGGGGGAAAAAAAAAAGAGAGAGAGAGACTATTTTTATCACGCGTGCAGGCTGCTCGGTGCCGAGTGCCCGTGGAAGGTTCTGCAATAAAGAGTGATAATGAAGGTGTAAGAACTCTGGGGGCCAAAGCCGGGCGCTCGCTACAATGGCTGCTCTCACACCAGACTGAAATGCAGGGAGCAATTAGAGGAGGCTGCGTGCAGACTGGCCACTGGAGATTAGTTAACACCTCAGGAGCTGCGCTTCAGGACAGGCACATGCTTGTTTTCCCTCCCCGCTATTTGCTTTCTTTAAAAAAAAAAATACATATCTATATAACACACTAATGGCATAATAATGCGAGGCTGAGTTTGTTTGTTTCATCAAAGCGTCTTTGTGGTAGACAGTGGCCGGGGTCGGCTCGTTTGCAGCATTCAGTGATGACGGAGTGTAAGAAATGTTTTTTGGGATTGTTGATCATCTCATTTTGAATGTCCTGGTGATGTAAAGCGATCATATCATTCATCTCATTTTCCTGTATGTTAAAGATCTGCATGTAGTATGTAGACATTGTTGATGTTCAGTGGTGAAGCATGGCTTTTAAAGCTAATATACTGCTCTGTTCTGCTAGCGTCCCTATGAGATTCGAGTAGATTGTTAGCGCTAAGCTAACCACAATTGTTTTGGCCATTCTAGGTTAAATACAATAATTTAAAGGTTCTAAAAGGCACTCTGTAGTTTACTTGAAGCTTATAAGGGACATATCAGCATTTTTACCTATGTTATTAGCAGTTATGGAGCTTCCACTTCTGTTTTCTATTTTAACAATCCACTGGTTAGGCTGCTGCTCCTCCTAACAGTCATCTAGAATGCCATTTTTGCTTATAAGCTATTGGAAATCAAATCAAATTGGTTAATTTGTCTGTTTGTATTTATGTTGATAGTTCATCTAAAACCAGACCTTCTTTTCAGCTGTTGAAGTCCTAACCAGTAGGAGAACAGGCTTAGCCATATCTAGATATTACAAAGTTCTTGCTTGGCCTGTTTTCCTGAATTGGACTGAATTCCAGAATTTAACCCTTAGATTGGCATCAAAAACTTGAAAAAATGCTGTAATAGCTTAAACAAAGAGATTAAAAAGAAGCTTGGCTTTATTGAACAAAAATGGTAGACCGCCCTTTATATACACTTACTACCAACAGAACAGCTGTACCCAAAATGAATCAACCGGAATAAAACTTGGTGGGAGATGCAAATGATTCAAGTTTCACCCTCAGCCGGGATGTGACGTAGGCAGGAGCGGGCCTTATCACTGTATCTGGTTGACCCAACAACCACAATTGCGGACATTCATTGAGTAATGATTACCTCCATGAGTCATCCTGTTAGAACCAGCACCATTCGCAGATGGCTGCACAATGCCGGTCTACACGCACGCAGCGACTGCTGCTATGACTGTCCCTAACACCACATCAACATCACCAAAGACTGCAATGGTGTCGTGCCAGACTGCCATAAAGTGACTCAAAATGACAGCGGGTCATATTCAGCGACCTTTTGTCTTTGCTTTTGCCTCGGTGGAGATGACCAACGAATAATCTTAGCAAAATAGTACGCATGGGCCTTTTAAGATGGCTATCTGTGTTCCCCAAGTTAGCAGTTTTGTTGTTGCTGTTTTTTGGGCTAAGTTGCTTTCCTGTTTTTAAAAGTCACTTCATGGTGAGTGCTCAGAAAAACTCTGCGACAAGCCCACAGCCAACTCCCGTAACCTTAAGCCCAGTCACTAATCCAAAAGACATTGTTAATAGGGGCCACATATGAGCTGTTAAGCCTGTATATTCATAATGTTATATAATTGGAGTCATAAAAAGCCAATTAACTTCGCCCACCCGCAGACACACGCATACTCTCACACGCGCTTGTGCTAAAAAAGAACAGGCAAGGCAACATGATGGCCACAAAAGCTGGCTGGTCCTGCACCACTGGACACTGCGCTGTCCACTAGTAACCTTGCTGGTTTTATAGACAAAGCATATCATTGCACTTTGCCACAGAGCTGAACTAATGAAAAGGGTATTGCGCAAATGCGTGAAAGGAAGGAATGAGTAGACAAAAATAATCCGTCTCTCTCTCTCTTTCCCTCTCCTCCCCCTCTTCTCCTTTTCTCTCTTTCCATATGTGCCCCCCCAGCCCCCCGCCGCCACCACCATCACGTAATTTTCTCTGAAGAAAGGGATTTTGCCAAAAAAATATTTGCTTTAAGGAAAAATAACAACAGTCTAAGGCAATATTGGATCAGTCAAATTTGAGCCATTTAAATTTGAATGCGGGTGAAGTGGAGGAGGCAGACGTTGTTAAATATGATGCTTGAATGAAAATCTAAACCTTCCAATACCTCTAAGCAATGTACCTCAATGAGATGAATTAACTGTAAATGGTTCCTTCTCTGTGTGAGTGTCTTCCAATTTAAAATCTCATTATTCATATAAGATCCTGAACAAGGTGACTCTTAGGATAGATCGAATAAGTGAAGATAATCTTACCGGCTAGTTTTATGCAAATAGGAAATGTATTGAATCAACTAAAAGGAGAATGGGGAATCAAATAAGCTAATAAAACGGGGCTGGGTTAAAAACTCGGCAGGGAATTGTGCCTCTGACTGGCGCATGTCTCGGCTTTTCGGCTTTGTGCCATTGTAGGCAAAGTTGCAGAAATGTATTAATTCCGATGCCTGTGTCATTACAGTTCCGACTTCTTTAGGTCTGGGGTTTACACCCGTTAGGAGAATTTGCCAGTGTGAAAACAGGAGTTTAGGTGTTACGAATGAGTTTGAGGAACTTAGGACGAGTCGATGAGCTCACCGGAAGAGATTGTTCCAGGCGCAACGTCCAGTCCACTTACTGCACTAATGAATTTTCAGCCGATGCGGGCGTGTCGGACTCGGACTGATGATGAGGGAATTCACACTCGTAGATATCCTACACATGTGAAGGTTTAAGTTCATCCATTATTCAAGCCATAAATAATGTAAGATTCATTACATAGAAGTGTGAACTTTGACTGTGTGTTTTCCCCCCCCTCTCTCTCCTGCCACACTGGATATAAAGCTAAAATATTAAGTGATGCAATTTGTTCTTGACCCAAAGGGCGCACCGAAATGACAAATACAATCATACAATTATATCGTAACCCTCCCACATATAGCTCGCAGATAGAGCTGCTCATACAAGGCCAAGCATGTTATGAAGTGGAGAAATTGTTGTATTTATTAACCTGTGAGATTAACCTTGTCGGGTAAGAATACAGTACGCCGTATTTAATTTGTTCTTTCTCTGGCTTCCTGTGTATTTACTCAGTGTCTGACTCTTGTGGGCATTGCTTTGTTTGTAAGGTCATCTGAAATCCCGGTTTCAGCTGCTGATGCTGTGTAGTAGCCAACGTTTAGACTAATTATCAATTGACTTGCTCGATACAGAGGACTGTTGCAGCAAAGCAAAAAAAGTTTTTTTTTTTTCCTCCTACTTTCAGTGAACTGTTCGGAGCTTTGGTACCACACAAAGAACCCTCTGGAGAGACTCCTTTTCTGTACTGTGGATTTGCAAGATTTATAGCAAAGACAGCTGTGTGTCAACTGCTCTGAGCTTCTACCGATGCCCCCCTTCCCCACTCCAACCCCTTCATTCCATATTAGAACTCCTTTGAACGTCGGTCTGCTTCCCCCTGAGCCGCTGACATGGCGTGTGAATCTGAGGATGTGAAATTATACACATTTAAGCACAACTGCTCGGAATTAGGGAGGAGATGAGAGGCGCTGTGGACGTAGCTGGATTTCAGGAGCCCCCCATGTTTTATGGCTCGAACAAATTCACCACATGTTGTACTACCACCGGTAGATGATACGGCAGTATTTCTTCAACACCAACGTGGCGACGAGATAAGGATCTTGCACAAAGTGTTATCCTATCTACCGGATATGCTTACATAAACATACAGCCCATACAGAAATCCTCCTAATCTGAGCCATGCAGCCAGATGCATAAGAAATGAATGGGGTCCAAGCACCTGTCCAGGGTCCCGAAGCATGCGGTAGGAGCACGAAGAGCATTTTGGCCATAGGAAGACCGAGCGAGTCGATTGATTCTTCAGGCCTGTCAGGACATCAGCGAAGAGGAAAACAAATCTGGAGGGTCCGAGTCGGATGGCAAAGCGTGAAGAATCTTCCCTTCCTCTTCCTCCTCTGATTCCTGCCAATGTGGAGTGGGGGGGCATCAAAGCAGAAGAGCAGGCCTTCGTGACCTGTTGGCCTGACCCACCATGTCAACACCAGACAGGAAGCAAATTTATCAGCTCTGATGAAAAGTCACTGTGTTATAGATGAAATACGATATACGAGGAGGTTTACATTCCAGGGCTGCTGTCAGAATGTAGCTGCCTAGGTGAAGATGAAAAAGAAAGGGGGCGGACACGTCCAAATTGTCTGTTTGAGCAACTCTTTCCATTTTTAATCTGGCCACATCATCGTAAACAATCGGAATCCTGTTCTGTCTCTCTCGGAGCTCTCTTCAGACTGGCTATCCTGTTTGATCTGGCAGCATATTAATCATTTGTGTCAATAAAAAGCGTGGTGAATGCAAATATCCGGGCTAGCCGTCAATAAGTAACCATGAAAGCAGTGCAAATTAACCTCTAAATGTCATGGGAAAACCCAATACCAAATCCATTATCCTCTGATAGGTAGAAAATGCTCATATTACTGTGTTGCTTTACAGAGCAAAGTGAGAAAGGGATGAAAATGAAGAAGAAGAAGGAGAGGGGGAAAACCCCTCCTGCCATCAGTGCCTTAGAGACCTGTTCAGATATCTGCCCTGATAATAGGCTCCGCCGCTTCACTTTGGATAGTGTGAAGAGTAGAAAAATGAAAGAGAAATGGAAGTTGTCGCTGTTTACTTTGTTAGTTCACCAACAAGCTTCATTTTATGTCACGCTATGATGTTTTTCTCCCCCTCTTGTTTTTTCTTGTATTGTTTCATAAGAGCTGGAAAGTTCTGCACTTGGAGAAAAAGACTTAGCGAGGCAGTGAGGCCTTTAATGCTGCGGCCGCGTGGTTCCGGTATCAGTCGCTCTCAGAAATGAGCGTGCTATTATCCTCTGCTTTTAGCCTGTAACTCGTAGAGATGCCTCTCCACAGCGCGGTGTCTATTTACGAGGACACCCTGGTAATCCATTAAAAGGGATTCATGCGCAAACTAATGTTTCTCTGCATAATTTTAATGGCACAAAGCCTTTTAGCATTAACCTCACTCGCCAAGCTTTATTGTGAAACAGGTTAGGATTTTATCCCATCAAGTACGTTTTATGGAAATAGTGTAATTTGGAAAAATGCTGTCTAGTAACGGTGGACAGTAACAGTCCGGCTGAGGTCATCATGCCTGAAAGTGGGTTCACGTCGGTGGCATGACGCTGCATCAACTTGGCAAAGTGAAAGGTCTTAGGCTGCGTCGTGTGGCAGTGTACAACACAGTCTGCCAACACAGCTCCTGTCACAGCCGCCTGAAGAAGACAGCTGGTGGAATTTTGCTGTGAATCAGCCGTGACAGGTCATCTCAAAAAAGCCGTCGAAATGACAACGATAAACCTCGAAAAGAGTACAAATCCATGGCAGCGCTGCTCCCTACTATGACAATATCAACACAAATGTCAACACAGAGGGGCTAACGCCGGCCTGCTGTAGGCCTCCATCCTGAAGACACCAAGTGAACACGTCCTGTATCTGGTTAGAGTGGTCCGAAAGCTGACCAATGATACGAATCCCGGAAATACATCTCTGCTGCCTCTTTACAACACAGTCTCTAATGTGCATTTGGATGTATGCTTAATATTTGCTGCTCTCTTTTTTCCTTCTTGCCGTTGAGAATCCTTAGCATTATAACACAAGGCCTCTTCCGTAAGTTCCAAATATATTTCTCAGTGACATTTCCAGATGGATCACGCGTTTCGTCTCCGAATGCCTACTTCCTGGCTTATTAAAAATATATGAGTTTCTATTTAAAATGAAGAGGCTATGTTCTGCTCTTTGGAATTGTATTTCATTACGGGCCATATGAGAGATCCGGCGTTGTTTGCGGAGACAGTGGGCCTCTTGAGCAACTACAGAATTCTTTTGCATATATTACTCAAGGGTATTACCCACAAAAGCCAACGTATACTTTCCCACTACTCACACAGGCTTGCTTCCCCTCAGCCATTTAAAGGAATTAGAGAAGATGAGCTGGTTTAGAACAACATAATTTGCGTGTTTATACATCTATTGTCTGTCACATGCAAATGGTTTGATTCACAATGGTGGGGTTTCTGTGCTGGTGGGTTTTTTTCCCTCTCGCAAATCTCCTACACAGAAGCCTTTCCAGAGACTCGGCATGCGGTGCCTACGTTTGATTGCGCCGTGGCTGTGATGTTCTGCATCGTTCTGCTCTCTAGCTTTGTGCTTGTGTAGATAATATTGACAGACTTGTTTGCCCTCTTATGATAAGATTTCCCTTCAAGTATTTGGCAAATAAAGTTTATATATTTAATGTTTTTGCACGCTATTTGGCAAAGCTTAGAAAAGAAGATGTTATTAGATGAGATCCATTAATGCCTGCATATAGACACAAGGCTCATGGAGGGAGAGCGTTGTGGAGCTCCTGCAGGTGATCTTACTTTTGTTTCACACTCGAAACACTCTTTGCCAAAATGATGGCGGTATTGTGATGAAATGCATGCTGACATTTCAGAAATCTATTTGTTATGAAAAACAGGTTTGGCTTCCTTTTGTACAGCTCGACAAGCTATGTAGAAGACATGATGTCGAGCCAATAGACTGTCTTTTCAGTGCTGTTTCCTGTGCTAGCTTCACATTCACATTTTTATTGATGTGCTTGATTGATGCTTCCAGCCACTATCTCGTTTTGCTTTTGGTTTGTTTCGTGCTTTTGCTCATGTTCGTTGTCATGATTGCAGTAGATATACGTGTTAGCAGAATGGACTATATTTGTTGTATTTCAGACGAGGTTGACACTGGAAAGCTAGCAATGCCTGACTTTCAGAATGGATACACCATTAAAAAATAAAAGGTTACCTGAAGTTCCTGGTGCGGTGGAAGTTGTGTGCTAATACGAATAACCTTTTTGAAGTGCATTGGAATGCTTTTATACAGCATTTAAAGTTGTTTTCTGAGGATACATAGAAGATATGTGATATGTGGTCAGACAGAAAAATGGTCAAATGATGATGTACACACTCATTTACACCATATGGTTTGGCCGTACAATGAGCCTATGAATAATTTGATGAGCTCTGCTCTGATTTGCTGGTTTACAGTGAAATACAACAAGTTTACAGATGGTCATACAGAAGCAATATTGACACAGGACAATAAAATGAATCTCAAACCTGTTCAAGGTTTGAGAAACCATCCGGAATGAAATCTGGACAGCGAACTAGCAAGCTGGAATCTGTTTAAGATGGGATCTTATTAAAGATGTGGGAGCTGAAGCTGGCTTCCTGTTCGCCAGCTTGTTTTGTTTTTCATTCCACCTTAAATGTGGAGTGATATTCTGGCACTTCTATAAGCTGTAGTGTTTAAATAAGAATGGAACATTTAAATAAGAACCTGGTGAATAGGAAACCAATTTTAGCCTTGTTTAAAGATGAACATTAGTCTGGTGTCACCTTGGTTCCTTGGAAAGGTAGATTTCTCCACATAGTCCACCATTTTTGTTGCTTTTGCTCTATTGTCATGTGTAAATTTTGATGGTGTTACTCCAGTCCAGATTGTCGCATAACAGTCCAGGATTTTGGGATCAACCCATTTTACTGCCCTCTCTTGCAGGCTGTAATAGTGTAGAGACAACACTGTTCAAGGTGAATACAGTTTTTCATTCTATGGTGTGTTGTAAGTTTTAAGATGTAAACGTTGTTTCTTTAAATGAGGATTTTCTAGAGCCATCTCTCCAGCTAAAGAACCATGCAGGAACTTTTAGTTTTAAGAATCTAGAGTTCTGCTCAGACACCACCCTTCATAACCTATATCTAACTATATGTAATTCATGCTTTCAGCTTTTGCAGGGAATCTGCAGGGATATTCTTTCACCTCTGAAGTTCAGTCCTAGAGGTTGGTTGGACTTTCTGTTTATCACACCACAATAAATCCCAAATACATTTAATAAACTGGACTTCCAAACACACTCTGAGGACTATGGAGTGGACAGTTTTTGATTCGTAGAACACTTTTCTTTGTTCGATTATCACGTTTGCTTTCCACGTCCTTTGCCACGTAATAGCTTCATGACCACTACATAACCTTGCAGGCCCATAGCTTTTAGTTTTCTTCTCACAGTGGAAGGGTGGACAGAAATACCTGTGTATTTCTTCAGACCTGAAGCAAGAACGCAGTTGACATTCTCCTAAAGATAAAAGCTTTAGGTATTGTTTTTCTTATGGTAGTTAGAATGATCATATACATAGTCTCCTCAGATATATCTCCTAAAAGAATTATTTACTTTTAGAAGTATTTAATGGCCATTTTGACTTGTAAAGAAATAAATGACAGGTGGTCTCTGACTTTTACACAGTGCTGTATATCTGTAATTGCTGGACTTTTAGAGTTTCCAGGAAATCCCTGAAGGTGTGGCTGTCCAGCATTGGGTGGTATTCCTCCCTCTGCGGGTGCTAATTACTAACTGAGGACAGCTCGGTCCCCATCACTCACTTTGTCACTCAATATTAATACAGAGCGCATTGACGTCTGGCAAGCTGTCTAGACATCACCTGAGCCATTCATCAGAGCGCTCAGCCACAGGAGAAACTCATCTATAGGCTTCACCCTAGCCCAATACGCAACGTTAACAAGACTCCAGAGCGCAGCCAATGAGTGACTAATATTGCCCTGATCAGCCCGTGTTAACATCCTAAATCTATCTGCCCATAAAAGGTGAGAGCAGAGGAAACGTTGCACTGGCATTTTACCCTTAAAAAAGAGAAAAAAATCACACACTCTTGATTTGCAATTCCAAAAATCTGCTACATAAATAGGGCTTCACGGCTACAGCATGAAACCAACTTTTGGGGGAAAAAAACCTGAATAGATTTTGAATTTTAAAGGCGAGATCAAATGAAAATCGCACAAAGGAGGCGGCAAGTGGAATTGAAAGTGTGATACAGGAGAGGGGGGTGTGGATAAAAACAGGATTAGGCTCCGCAGGCCTGGTTCCCACAGATTGCCTGAAACGGGGGAACAGATTTAAAGCAGGTAGCGGGTGTTGACAGGTTCAGTTGTGCGCAGGCATTTTTTTTCCACCCCATTTTCTGCATGTCGTACACATTAAAGCAGCCCCATGTCAAAACCTGTTTACATGTAATCAAAAAGGACTGTAACATGTTCCAGTCAGGGTAAGCCATTCATCGGCAAACTTGGATGATGCGACAGTTTGACTCTTTGTTTCTCGTAGTGGCGCTGCGTGGAAGGCTTTCGGCACTGACAGAGTCGATTTCAGCACTGAAGGCAGCCAGGCCCATGGTTGAAAGTGTGCTGCTGTCTATGCGCGCGGGCCTGCCTCCCACTTTCACTATTACGTCGCTTTAATATTTGGCCCCCTTTCCCTTGATTTCGCTGCATGCGGCTACGTTTGCGATGTTTTCCTGTGCGTCAGCAAGTTTAGTAGATTAAAGAGCGGCGTGTGTAATGGGATAAAGAGAGACATGTGCCTCACTCCAATCCCAGGCCAATTGAGTGTTTTTAATGCAATTTGTGGACTCCCTCTGCTAGTAGGATTTGTTCCATACTGTTAGATGTGGAGTCAATTACACATATCTCTGGAGTAAATTTTGGTTGAGCAACTGTTCAGATACGTATTTCCAGTAATAAATATATGTGTATTAAGGCCGGTGCTTTAAAATGTACTTGCACATACTGCCAGCAGATATTGTGCGCTTTGTAAAGCTGTGTATTTTCAGCCCTGGTTTTTTAGCCATGCTGTACCTTATCCTGGTTAAATGTTGTGCCTGTGCATTTCCACTGTTGAGATTCCCTATGGTGCAAGTGTTATATCGTAGACCCACATGCTCCATGCATTAACGTATAAGAGCTTTTTTTGCCGACTCAGCTGTTGTCTATAAGCTAAAGGCCATATCTGCAGGGAGCTGGCCGGAGACTCATATGCACATTTAAAGGCACTGTTTGTAATTACTTGCTATTGTCCTTGAACTGCACCCACCACACCACATATTGCTATGTGCTACTACACTTGCTATGCTATGTAAATGAATCCCTATGTATGATATAAATACTGCATCTTGTGTTGGCTTGTCTACAAATCTGTTGAAAATATGTATAGATCATTCCATTAAGACAAACAAAAAGCGACGGATCAGCGTGATCCCTGAATTTGAACCCATTCCAGAGAGATGGGTTAGAGGAACGTGCGCGCGAATCACTGAATCAAAGAGCTTATTAGCTCAGTGATGGTCTACTTTGTGTGGACTTACCGGTAAATGGGAAGCCTTCACTGCGTAATATTGTTATTATTGAAAATGTTCTATATGATTAATCATAGATTTGAAGCAACCCCAATGACTTACCCGATAATGTTAACAAATAATTCTTCCTCAAGGGGGTTCTATTAATAATTTTCATATTCTTTCCAAATATTATTCCACCCACCTGCTGGGAGAGCTTCATTTTTTTCTTCTCCCCCCTTTCGTTTTGTGATCATACATTATTTAGTCCCTTGCCACATCTAATAAATGATGTTGACATATGCTCTAGGAGGGAGCAGTGCCTGGCAATGTTGGATGATAAGCTTCTTTGCATTCACACTGGATCCAATTTTGTCCTATCAGTGAGTGTGTCTAGGGCTGCAGACATAGTCCACTAGGCCTTGAGATGTCCTGGGGCCTGTGATTAGTGAAAGCAGTGGAGAAAAAAAGCAGAGGGAGCATCAGCTAGGGAGTTGGGGAAAAAAGGACCCAAAACAGCCCTATTACAACTGCTATCCTCTGTCACAATAATGCTCCCCCATTGCTACTGAGTGCTTGATTTCCAATTTCCTACAGATATTGTCGGGTGTTTTTTTTTTTTCCTCCTAGTTTTTCACGCTGCCTGCCGTCTCTGGTGTTTTCCTTTTCAGTCGCGAGAGATTATTTCATAGATCTGCCAGTATTTCCTTGAATTGATTAAAGCATTCTAGCAAGAGATTCTTAGTATGTAATGAGGAATTTACTCTTTAACCTCATGAAATCATTTGTGCTGCCATGTTTTAATCAGTCGTTGAATGGATTTGGGAAGGACATCTCTGAAGCTTTGAAGGCTCAAATAATGAGCAGGATCTACACGCTTTCCAAGGATAAACAGGACCTTGTTCAAAATCCATTAAGAAGGACCTACAAGTGGCTATTTTTTTCCCTCTCTCAGGTTTTATTAAGTCATGCCCCACAATCCAGTTTGGTCCACAAACCGGGTTGTGAGAGATCAGCAGAATGAGAACTGATTAAAGCCTAAAAAGCAGGACCAGCCTTTACAAAGCCATAACTAGTTTGATTAACTTCATCTAATTTAATGCTTGGCTCTGATTTATACAGCAAATGGGACTTTCAAAGCACAGTGAGAGTAGGAGCACATTCTGATTCCAGTTCTTGGTTGTCTTTTTACCTAATTGTGCATTACAGACCAGTATGTATGTTGTAAACACAGTAAAAAACAGCTGTATTTTGAGTTGGATTTCTGCATTGGCTATGCCAGGGCTGTTATTTAAGCCATGTATACATTTTTTAACCATCCTAATGTCTTTTTCCCCACGTATCGTTGGTCATTTAGAACCCTAAAGTTCCAAGCCGTTTCATGGAAGCATAAAGACTGTGGAGAGAAGTGTTCCCTTTGACTGTGCAAATGTTTTCAAAGACGTTCAGGGAATTTGTTTTTCGAAAGCTTCACTGGCAAATCAATCTAATCAATTCCTCTCCACTGATTGTTTGTTATTTTTCTGCTGACCACACTGCAAGGTTTAATATTTGATTAGCCTTCAGGAGAAGTGGAAAGTACTTATTAACCTTATTTGTCAATCTGTCAGTGCCACTCTCCGTATTGGCCCTTGCTGGAGGGAGAGGAAGGGGGGGGGAGAAAGAGAGCGGCGAATGAGAGAGAGAGAGAGCGAGAGAGAGAGAAAGAAGAGGAGGAGGAGGCGGAGGAGGAGGAGGAGGACTGTTTTAATTTCCTCTCCTGTCTGTCTCTTGGGGTAGGCCCTCTGTAATTAGCCACTTGGGCTTGAACATGCATATATCTGCTATCAGTTTTCCTCTGCTGTAATCTGATCATTTCAAACAGCCAGCCTCCGTGAGATTGTGTACATATCATTAACTAGCAGGTGAAATCAATGCTAACTCGTCATATCACACATTGCCATATCAAAACCTCATCACTCTTGTTTTTAAAGCTCTGTTAGCATTTCATGATGAATGGACAAATAGAAATGGTCTAACATTACTCGGAATATCTTGAGTTTGATCCCTGGAGATGCCGCAACCATCCGTAGCTGGGAGTCAATGGCAGGGTAATTAGTTATGTTCTTTCTGAGTGGGTAAGATGGTTCCCCCTTTCCCTGATGCTAGTAATCATGGGTAACTGTTAGCTGTGCAGTAGACATGGACAGTTCTACTCCAAATGTGTTGAGCTATCCAGTTAAATTGTGAAAAGACTCGGAGTGTGCTGTAACAGAGAACTGCTTGTTCAAGTGGGGCATAACTAAAGTGAATGTTTAAAGGAGCGATATGCAGGATGATTCAATCTGAAGGATTAATACTTCATGCAGTTCCTCCTTAATCCTTTTCACTCTTCTCCCTTGTTTACATACCTGTCTTCATCCACTCATGTGGCTCGACGCTACAGTGACGCACTATTGCCTCCTAAGGTCCAAAGTGGTATTACAAGATAGGACAGGCCAGGGTTAGCTGGCCTGCATGCTTCAGTAGATATCTCTACAGCACCATACATAGACATCTATGATATCCTGGAAAAACTCATTATTTCACATTCTGTTGATAATTTTTTTTTTTCATTTTGGGATTACACATTGCTTCTTTAAACCAGGCTGCTAGAGTTTATTTCCTTTTGCGTTAACATTTTGATTTGTAATTTTGCAGCCATCTGTCTCTCTTTGCAGAAGCATGTGGGAATAATGATTTGCACAAACTACATAAACACATTAAAAACTTTTTTTAAGCTGCCGATAAATACATTGTGCCGTCACTGGGAGCTGTTATGATGGTACCTCAATTAAACATCACAATTACTCTGAGCAAGCTTGTGCTGGCCCTTGCCAGCTTGGTCACAGCATGTGATATGAGGAGGACTAGCTAATAGGCCTAGCTAATATGTGGAATTAGACATGACTAAATAGGTTAGAGGTTTGGGGTACAAGCTCTGTTGCCATAACCAGTTTAGACACTAACAGCTTTCTATCCAAGTAACAAAAGACAGCTGGCAAATGGACAGAGCAGCACTGTATAATTGTTAAGTTGAGATGTTTTTAAACTCAAATGTAAATAATTTCCTGTCCTTGCTATTACTTGCAGATGAAGCTATTAACACTGAGAAGGTGTCAGATTGACAGCATAGCAGCTTAGCAAATTATTTATTCTTCCTGAAGAGGACCAAGCACTATTAACATTGCATTAATACTATTTGCTGCTGCTGGAAACTATGGGCTGCGTGCTTGACTTCTATAACTTAAATATAATATATTTAAATCGATTAAAGTGTCTGTTCTCAGTGGAAATGCTATTAGCACGTACAAAAATACTGTTAGCTTCCTTGTGTATTTTGCATAGGATATAAGGGAGAACACAATTGTATGTTCTACAGGGTAATTGGGTAATTATGTTGCACATCTTCTTCTTCTTGGTACACGTTTTTTGTCTGCTAATTCGCCCCACAGTTATTAAGATATCAACACTGTTCCAGATCCAAATTGAACAGCTGATCAAGAATGGTGTGCTTGTGTACAACTTTTTCCTGGATGCATGTTTCTGTGTTACAATGTATTTGTTTGGAATGTTTTCCAGTTAAGAATGAATGGAAAAGTGTATCTACTGTACCTATCTAAGGACAGACCCCCAAACTGGAATTCAAAGCTGGTTTGACCCTTAGTCATCTGCTTCACTTATTTCCCCCCCGCCCCCACCCAGAGGTCCATTCATTTGCGGTCCCGCCCAAACCCTATTTTTCCCATTAACCTACAGTTCCCAAATTGCATCACTCAGGGCAGATTCCCAAACTCTAATCTAGAGACACACTGACCCGCGCTCCTCTATGTGTCGTTCATTGATCCCTCATTCCTCTCATAGCAACCACAGCCTAGCAGGAACTACGCAACATCCTATGTTTACTTTAGAAAATGCACCTTTCTAGTTTTTATTTACAGCTGACAAAAAAAGCAGCTTAGATATGACTCTGATGTCCTCTGCCCTTAATGGGGGCTTTACTAATTCTTTGCTGACGCTGTTGTGGTTGTGCGCAACACAAGATTACTTGTTGTAGACTGCGTGGCATTTCTGCTTGTAACAAATGCAGATGATCCTCAGTTTTTTTATTTTTACAAATAGAGTCAGATACAGCACTGAATAACCTGTGGGAAAGTTTTAGACGTCCCCCACACACTGGTGTCACACGATGGCATCACCTATGGGTGTGGATCTGTGCTCCTTTGTGATAAAATGGTTCAAACAAGTAATGTGAGCCTTCATCTTCGTCGCTAATGGAAGAAACTTAAAGAGAATGACAAGTCACTTTTATACATAGTGTTTATGGACCCAGATATTTCGTATAGCATCTTTAACACCTGCAAATGTAGCTACTTCATGGCCCATCTGTTTTGGTTAGAAGAGAAACAGCAGAATTCTTCACAAATTGACTTCAGTACAGTTGTGTTTGCGTATTCCAGCAAATTGGTCACTAACAGCCCTCTCAGTCGCTGCATGGTGTACTCACTGTTTGGGTGCGCGCTGGATCAAAGTGGAGCGGGGTGATCCGCATTGATCCGTACTGATGAGTACATTCACAGCCCACACACGTCTCTGAAACATCTCAGCCTCGAGTGCTGCTGAAGTTTCTCCTCCTGCATTCTTTCATTCATTCCATACATGGACTCTATGAGCAGCTTCATCTAAGAAACAGGTTAGGCACTTTTATATCTGAATCTGATACTATAAACACTTGACATGATGAACAAAGAGTCACTGGCCAAAGGAAGTTTGAACAGAGTAACAGAGGCTGAGACCAATGAAGAGTTTTTATTACCTAAGCAGCAGTGAGGGCACTGTGAGTACCATGCGCCCTGTTAGCCACACTGTGCGGGAACAGAATTATATACAATAATGAATTACATGATTCATTCCCGCCCATTATATATCTTCTCTGATATGCTGGAATTGAGTTTTTGGGCCCTGTAATTAATAATACCTTTGGTATTTTCATTTATTTGTAAAATAAATCATGCTTTATTGCAAGTCAGGTCGTTTTCATTAACTTACTAATGCAGGGAGCCAAAACATTTCAATTCCCTTTTTTGAAAATTGATAAGTAAGGTTCCGTGCTGTAACTAGTTCATTTTTCATTATAGTAATTTTAATTAAGTCATTCGCACAACACAGAAATCGACTGTTTGTATAATTGTTCATTATGGTTCTTGTTTTCCACAATGGTGAGATTAAAATTTCCCTAAATTGGGAAATTCAAGAAATGATTAGTCTTCTTCCTCCCAAACATAACTCATAATTGCCTATAGCTAGAGCAAAGGCATCATGAAATGAGAGGGAATTGCTGATATTGATAGCAGCGGTCTGAGCAAACCAGAAAGGCATCTGAAATAACGAATTGCTCCAGCACACTTCTAATGAGACAATGTTCCCTATTACTGACCAAAGAAGAGCTTTTACCAGTAAATACAAGGTAGCATGATGAATTGTTGTTTCAGTGTTCTAATTACGCTTTATTGGAGATTTTCAGGAAATGAAATAAAAGGGAGACGTGAAAATAGGTTTTTGCCACGCTAATAAAGGTGTTCCTTTCTGCTCATTTCCAGCATATTAAAACGCATAATGCCAGGTTTTATTTAGCATTACAACTCACCCCAACCTACCCCCCACCACACAGTCCCCTGTACCTTACGCTCCTTCCTACTTCTCTGGTTTCTCAAAGTGGGCTGAGCGGCCTCATCTCCTCAGCCCAATGTTATCGGGGATCATCCACCCCCACGCCACTGTGCCGGGCTAGAGAGCGTCCCACAGTTAACCGTCTTAATTACAGATCCTTTGATGTGATAGAACACAGCCCTGTTGAGATTGATTACTCTTTGAGCTAAGTTGTCTACCAATTACTTAGACAATTAGCCAACTAATTAAAATACTTACCCAATGCATTTGAAAGGGAAGGCGAGCCGTGCTATGAGACGCTCCCCTGACAGATGAGCTGCCTGGGATTCTCTCATGCTCTTGCTTTCTCTTGTTCTCGCCTGCCGGCTAAGGAGGAACCAGGAAGGGAGTTCATTTGGCTGGAATATAAAGATGTCGGAAAGGTTCTTTGGAATGACGCTATTTGTAAATGGGATGTATGAGCGTGAAGAACCTTCCCCTAATGTAAAAGTTCTGTAGACCAATTCCAAATATTTGTAAACATAAAGCCTGGCTCTACATTCGGGTATACTGGACAAAGAATTGGCAGTAGCGGTAAAATCTTACCAAATGTAACCAAGTGTGTAATGGATGATACTGACCACTGAGAGATCCTCCCTTTAAGTGATAGTAGCCAAGCAATATTACATGACTAGCAACATAGGGATGCACAATGATATCATATCGATATTGGCCGATAAATGCTTTTCATGAAAATCATTGCTGTTGCCAAAATTTGTCCAATATGTGATGATGCATTTATTGCATGCTGGACAAGCACTGTTCACATCTAATTAATCCTGGCTGCGCTACAGCAGTGCAACTAAAATGTCCACAGCACAGAGCACAGTTCAGCCTCTTCAGATATAAAATAACAGCCCAAAAACTACAAGTACTGCAGCAATGATGATAGGATTTATTGCTCTGGATGGTCAGCCATTCTCTGCTGTGGAGGGTGTTGGGCTTAAATGGTTGCTTAAACATAATGAGCCTACACCAAAACCAGCTGTCATTATTTTTCCAGTGTAGCCCAACCAGAGGTTCACAACATGGAAACAACTTATATATACATGCCCATTAATGATGATGTGGCATCCATTAGCCTTACTACAGTCATTTGGACATCTGTGATTATTCTCAGCCGGTGACAAATCGTGCTATCATGTTAAAAGTTCCTGCCACGGCACAAACTTACAGGTAGCTCCATATATAAAACTGTGTGACACAGCATGAATACTGATCTTACAGAAGCCGGTTTTGCATGCTTGATATGTCTAGTAAGATATTGTTTATCGGCATCATCAGATGCATACATGTAAATGTGCATCCGTTTAGTAACAGCACCAGAATGTAAGCTAGGAGTTGTGTTGATGTTTTATTTGCAGTTTTTAAGATTATTACTTGGTAGATACAGTGGGGTGCGAAAGTTTGGGCAGCGTTAATTTTCCTGATTTACCTTTATAAAGCATTGATTGTTTGGATAAAAAAATTCGTTAAATATATCATATAGGGACAAACAGTGATATTTTAGAAGTGAAATGAAGTTTATATGATTTACAGAAAGTGTGCAATAATTAGTTAAACAAAAGTAGGCAGGTGCATAAATTTGGGCACTGTTGTCATTTTAATGATTTCAAAACCTTTAGAACTAATTATTGGAACTCAAATTTGTTTTGGTAAGTTTAGTGACCCTTGACCTCCATACACAGGTGACTCCAATTATGAGAAAGTGTATTTAAGGGGGGCAATTGTAAGTTTTTCTCCTCTTTGCATCTTCTCTGAAGAGTCGCAGCATGGGAGTCTCAAAACAACTTTCATATGACCTGAAAACAAAGATTGTTCACCGTCATGGTTTAGGGGAAGGATACAGAAAGCTATCTCAGAGATTTCAGCTTTCAGTCTCCACTGTGAGAAACATTGTGAGAAAATGGAAGACCACAGGCACAGTTCAAGTCAAGGCTCGAAGTGGCAGACCAAGAAAAATCTCGAATAAACAGAAGCGAAGGATGTTGAGAACAGTCAGAGTCAACCCACAGACCAGCACCAAAGACCTACAACATGATCTTGCTGCTGATGGAATCACTGTGCATCGTTCAATTATTCTGCGCACTTTACACAAGGAGATGCTGTATGGGAGAGTGATGCAGAGGAAGCCTTTTCTCCGCTCACATCACAAACAGAGCCGCTTGAGGTATGCTAAAGCACATTTGGACAAGCCAGCTTCATTTTGGAATAAGGTGCTGTGTTATTTGGGCATAACAAGGGCCGTTATGCATGGAGGAAAAAGAACACAGCACTCCAAGAAAAACACCTGCTACCTACAGTAAAATTTGGTGGTGGTTCCGTCATGCTGTGGGGCTGTGTGGCCAGTACAGGACTGGGAATCTTGTTAAAGTTGAGGGACGCATGGATTCCAATCAATATCAGCAGATTCTGGAGACCAATGTCCAGGAATCAGTGACAAAGCTGAAGCTGCGCCGGGGCTGGATCTTCCAACAAGACAACGACCCTAAACATTGCTCAAAATCTACTAATGCATTCATGCAGAGGAACAAGTACAACGTTTTGGAATGGCCATCTCAGTCCCCAGACCTGAATATTATTGAAAATCTGTGGTGTCACTTAAAGAGAGCTGTCCATGCTCGGAAACCATCAAACCTGAATGAACTAGAGATGTTTTGTAAAGAAGAATGGTCTAAAATACCTTCAGCCACAATCCAGACTCTCATTAGAAGCTATAGGAAGCGTTTAGAGGCTGTTATTTTTGGGAAAGGAGGATCTACGAAAGGTTTTTTTTGGTGCTCAAATTTATGCACCTGCCTACTTTTGTTTAAACAATTATTGCACACTTTCTGTAATATAAACTTCATTTCACCTCTCAAATATCACTGTGTTTGTCCCCTTATGATATGTTTAACAGAATTTTTTTATCCAAACAATCAATACTTGAAGCAACATAAGTCTAAAGAAACATTCGCTAAACTAGTGTTTTATTAAAAGGAAGTTTCATTTGACTGTACAGTTGAATCTGTGTAAATGTTGACATCTGTGAGTGTGCAATACAGCACTTTATTTCAACCAGTAAGGTAAATTAACTAGCAAACAAGATACATAATTAGCCAAAATGCTCATTATTTAATAAACAAACAAACAATGATTAAATCAATATTCATCCTTTTCTTGGTTAATCTGATTCAGGATTAGTACAAAATCTTGTTGTGTCAGTGAAGCAGGATCTGCTTTATCCACCTGAAAGTTCTTTGCTGTTGTGACGTAACAATGACTTGTCCTAAACTAGTTCCTACAACTGTATAGAACCAAGGCAAGAACCGTTTAGGAACCTTTAGGAAAAAGTGTAGTATGTTAGCAGGGAGCTTTTATATGTGTATGCTTTCATCATTTCTGTCACCTTTTGAAAACAGGCGAGGGCGTGTGGAGGGCATGCTGTGTTATTGTGCTGGGAGCAGTGTTGCAGAGATGGGTTTCAGGGTGAAAAGGTTAAGTGGGGGTGATCATCGGAGGCCAATGGCTAATACTCTCTCCTTCTGTCTGCTGCTGGATGCTGTGCAGTACACCACACCTAGAGTCTGGAAAGTATCTACTATATACAGGGGTTCTGAACTGGGTTAATATAGCTTCAAATACAGTATATCACCACTGACCGAGGAAAAACATGCGTCTCCAAAGTGGTGACTTTACAGGAGTGGGTAAACATTCCTATTTTTTAAATCTCTGCTAATGTAATGCAGTTTTATTCCAAGCAATTTCTTCATTAAGGCATTTTCACACAATTTAAAGGATAGCCATTGTGCTAAAATCATGCAGAAAACCTAAGACTGGCAAAAAAAGGAGTTGCAATATAAATATAACAACTGCTATGCTTTATTTGTCATTTCTTGCCTACTGAGTTGCATCTGAATAGTAACCTCACTGGACAAAAAATGAGTCACCTGTGACTGATACCTCATTGCATGTAAGACCTCCACAGCCACAAATAACAGCTGCGAGTCATTTGGCATGCACTGGCCAAGTTTCTGGATGTAGGTGACCTTAGTCTTTAGCCACTCTTGCATCAAAGAACTGAGCCTTCCCTGGCACAATTCTGAGGAGAATTTCCTGTAGACTCGGATTTTTGCCACTGACCTGTGTGACAAACTATGGCCTTTGGCATGTCCAAATGCTCTCAATTCTTTTCTGCCAATGATTAACCTGCAATCTGCAAGACACTGGAGTTACTGCCACCTGAAGCACACAGTGTGACTAATGACAAGGTGCTAGAGAGCTTATGATAAAACTTAAGTAATAACTCAATCTCTGAGAGTTACAAAGTACTCGTATGGACATACGTTTTTTCTAATATCGTTGTATTATGATTTTTGTAAAGCTTGAAGGCATACGTTTTTTTATTTAGCTGGTATTTATGAATAGCCAGAATACTTTGAATAACATTGAATGAGCTGGATATCTAACTCTGTCCTGCACTTACTGTTTGGTTACTGAAGCATAATTTCACCATTAAAAGAATAGACATTTGTGCAGTAAGTGTACTACTACTTTTCCATTTGTTAAAAATGCAAGCCTAAACGTTCATTAGCCTGGCCACTCTCTCTGTTATGTTTTTTTTTTTTTTTGGACAGGCTGTCAGGCTTCAGGGGAAACAGTGCAGGCATGTCTGATTGAAGTTGCCAGGGCAGGTTGGATCGAAAGGCCTCCACTGATTAGAGAGGGTGTGAACTCAGAGCGATCAAAACTCTTCAGCTTCATCCCCCTAATCACAGGCTATATAAAACAATCTAAGCACCACTTAACCTGAGCAGGAGCCCTGTTATGGCTCCACCAGCCCTGTCTCCATTAATCAATCTGCCTTCGTATCTGGAGAGCAGGGATGCAAATGCATGGTAATGTTCCCTCCTCCTTTCTTTTTCTTCCAACCCCTTGTGCCTTGCCTGCTGCCTATGGGGCTGGGCTATGGTGCGTCATTGCACTAAAAAGCAGCAATCAGGAGCCAAGTGAGGAGCCCCTTGGCCTCAGAGTTGGAGGCTGATGGTGGACACTAAACATCATGCACTGTGTGACTTGGTGCTGCCTTGTAGAGTCCTGCTGTTAGCTTGATGTTAGCACTAGCATGGTCGAATGAGGCAGTAATGAGGCAGAGGGCCATGGGTAAGAAACACTTTCTCTCCTCTCTGTCTTCGCTTGGCCTGTTCTGGCCCATGCTAGCAGCCCCCTGCTGGTCAGGGGGATGCGGGTATCCCAGTCCAAATGGCCAGCTGTCCCCATCATCCAGGCCACTCACCGTGCTGATGAGGGGCTAGGTAAACAAAGACAGCACAACACCCCTGTTCTCTCACTTCAGAGTCTTTCCCAGGTGTTAGGACCCACTGTAGCTGGTAATGGGGGTAGTTGTTTAGCCCTTACAAGGGGAACCAGAATGCTTCGAGTGTCAGCTATGGGTGATTAATGAGCGGGACTGGCCATAGCCTGCTGCACCCGTGCACTCGGTCTAGACTGAGATTACCAACACCCTCTCCTCGCCATGGGAAAGCTTTGCAGCTGAACTCACCCAGCAGTGGCCCCTGGCCTGTGGAATCAGGAAGGCATTTTTCGGGGCTCTTTGAACTGACTCGTAATTGATTTGTCAAAGTGGAATCAAAGTGCTAGAAGTCCATATCAAACGGTCCAAAAAAAGAAGAAGAAGAGGTAGATTCGCCCTCCCCGGGCAAAGAGAACGCTCCGACTTCCATTTTGTCTCATTGGTGTGCTGAATTCAAATTAGCGTCATTTCGAAATTGCTCTGACACCCTGTGCACTCCTCTCACAAGCGGACAAAATAATGAATACGCTCTTAATGGGAATTTGTCAGAATGTATTTAGTGGCGCGGGCGGGTCATAAAAGCCGACGCTTGGCCTCCCAGCACTCGTAATAGTAATCCCGCTCTTCCTCCCTGATGTGAGGCTCATTTGCTGTAGTTGTCCAACACTAGGGCTATTTATCACGAAGGGACAGGAGCTTTATGACAGTGAAATACCAGCACTTTGATTTATTGAGTCTCCAGAAAATATGTCTGTGAGCTTGTCAGCAGCATCTCCAAAAATTGGTCCTCAAATCTCCATGTTACGAGCTGGCAGCCCATGAGGCGCTCTCTTGAGAAATAAAAACTGGGTCCTTTTTATATACAATGCATTATTAACAACAACATTACAATGGGCGTGCTGAGTGCGAGATTGTTTCTGAGGGGGTTTATTTGGGATCTTTCAATGAGACGGCCATGCTGAGAGGTACTGTCTTGCCTGACCTTTACCATCAAAGCCTGTTCTTATTTCCAATTCCCCACGAGCGCCGCCATGCAGCCACGCTCTGCTGGGGACCATAGGCCTCACATTATATCATTTGTCCAATTTGCTATTGTTTCATCCCTGTCAGGATAATTTGCTTTGGGTTTCTTTGTAATGCCTTGGGTTTTCCCGGCTGCCCCCAGAGAGGCGCCTTAGATGGTGTGTGCCCTAGATAGCCTGTTTATCAAGCGCCCTGCGTTCTGTCACATCCGTTCCCCTAACCGTGATACACAGATCAAATGTGTGACTCCATCTCCGTTTGAGTCTCCTGTGGGCTAACCTGATGGTCACTGCATAGCCTCCCTTCGCATCTAATGTGGAGGATGCAGAGGCTGTGGTTGCACTCAAAGCGGTGGCTGCATTAGATGAGGAGGACTCATTATTCCTCTAGCTTATGAATGATGGCTTCGCAGCTGCCATTCTCTCTTGTTCCTATTTCTAATATTAGCACAAGGTGACTGCTGGATCGTTGGGTTTTATTGCAGGCCTATTGGAAAACTAATTCATTTAATCTATTGTTACTTCTCCTCACAGGTAGAAGCTTTCGCTCCGTGTTCTGGAGTACATAATGTGTCCCCTACACTGCCCTATCCCAGACAATCTCTCCATGGACCGATGGAGGTCTCCTTTACCCTCCTATCTGACCCCATTCGCCCAGGACTTGGACGCTGCCTACATTCCAGAGTCCAGCCTGCCTCCTTAGTTCTAAATCCTGTAAAGTGAAAAAAGAAGTGCACACCCTGCCTATGGGACTGAAGCCAGCCGCACAGTTTAAACACAATGTCAGCGTGTTAATGAATAAAGACGCAGAGACTCCCGTTTTGAGGGAAACACCAAATTGATTTTCGATGAAAGCGTGTTCCAGGGCCCTGTCCTGCGAGAGGTCCGGGGGCTTAACAATCGGCATCATATTTTGACGGGTGGCGGTCGAGAGCTCATTAATCACCTAGTGAACCCCAGTCGTTTTCCGCCTGGCGGGTTCACTAGTCACATGAGTAATAGACAGCAGCCACAGGATCCGGACGGCCCCTCTGACAGCTCCGTCTGCCTCACCCGAACCATACGGCAGCCTTTTCCCCCCTCTCTCTCTCCGAGCTGCCGCAGCCCGGCCTCCCGGAGACTGCAAGTGGAGGCGGGCGTCTTTGTCGTTAATAATGATGAAGTGCTGAAACCTCTACTCCTCCTTCATCTCGAGCAGCTCGGTGTCACGCTTCTTCAATTAATTGCTTGTGTTCCGAATGTATCTCGGCACATTATCTTGTTCTATCTTTTTGATTGCGCGCGCTTAATCCTTATCGTAATTGACTGTGTTGCGCGCCGCCACTGGGACAGTCATGTCTCATACCAAATTAGGCTTAAAATTGTTTTGCTGTGCTTTCTGCTTTTGATGCCTCCTCTCTTTGGCTACGAGTTTAATATCACCGCAGACCTAATTACATGCGTTCACACTGGATAATCCAGAGGAAAGAAGGTAGGGAGGATGTAGAAAAAACAGAACATGGTGGCACCTGAGTGTTATTTTGGCATTGCCTCTGGTACAGGCTGCACTGCTCATGCCACACGTTGCACGTAAACAGCCCCCTACATCCGGCATGATTCTGCTGGTTATATATAGTGCCATAAGTCAGTGAAATGGCACAGAAGCCAAAGCAGGAAGAAGAGTAATGGTGCACATCATTAGCATGAATGGAAGCTGGGGTAATGGAGCACTGGCTCTGTTATTGCCTGGCTTGTTCAGGCATTGCTCTTGCAATAATGGCTGAGGGAAAAGAAAACTGCGTGCACGTCGTGGAAAACATTTACCAATCGCAAGAGGCATTTCCAAGCCCATGAAGACGTAGCAGAGGTTAACTATCCTGTTCATGCTTCAGTCAGAGACCCGGTCTTATCACTTTCTCAAGAGGACCTTAGAACAACTTCAGAAAGCGGAACACAAGCTGTAGAAAATACAGCTGGTGTTGTTGAACTGAATTGAGAAAATCACTCCACTCTAGACCCTTAAAAAGCGGACATAGAAAGTAAGACATTTACTCTTGTCACAGTGTTGGAGTATGTTTTTTTTTTCCTGTGCTTGTGCTTTTTTTGAGTAGGATTGAGTCATAGTGCTTTTACATTTACTTGTATTTGATTATTAGTCATTAGCATGAATGGTATGAAGTGGTCAATGGTATAAAAGTCATTTACAACAATGTTGTATGAGTTTCAGCTCACAAACCGATTACAGGAAAAGAATCTACACTTCTGAAAGCCAATCAAAAGATCAATCAAAGCGTTGCCTATCTAAAAACACTACGCTTGATGTGGTCAGAAACGTCTAAATTAGTGGAGGAGGAAAGATCATAACATTGGCGTCGTATACAAGGAACACACTTTTTCCAAACCTCTTTCATTCAAAACCTGCTGAATTCCCACAACTCAAAACAAGCTCCTAACAAACAAATTACCAGCCTAAAGAGGCATACAAGCAACGCCGGATAGCTAGCAACTTGAACTAACACACGCTAACATCAAGAAGCTAATGGACTGTAAGGCTGTCTCTGAAATGTATAATTAATTGAGAAATATACCTTTACCCGTTACTTTGACTCTAGATTTTGTGCCCAAACTAAAAAATGATATTAATAAAGCAGTTAAACCCTGAAATGAATGTACAGGGGTTGGACAATGAAACTGAAACACCTGGTTTTAGACCACAATCATTTATTAGTATGGTGTAGGGCCTCCTTTTGCGGCCAATACAGCGTCATTTGGGCAGCCTTGGTTTTATGTTTTTTGGATACAATCCGGGTTAGCACCCGAACATCCCTTTCAGATAGCTTCCTCTTGCGTCCACAGTTAATCCTGTTGGATGTGATTCGTCCTTCTTGGTGGTATGCTGACATTACCCTGGATACCGTGGCTCTTGATACATCACAAAGACTTGCTGTCTTGGTCACAGATGCGCCAGCAAGACGTGCACCAACAATTTGTCCTCTTTTGAACTCTGGTATGTCACCCATAATGTTGTGTGCATTGCAGTATTTTGAGCAGAACTGTGCTCTTACCTGCTAACTGAACCTTCACACTCTGCTCTTACTGGTGCAATGTGCAATTAATGAAGATTGGCCACCAGGCTGGTCCAATTTAGCCATGAAACCTCCCACACTAAAATGACAGGTGTTTCAGTTTATTGTCCAACCCCTGTAGTTTATAAAGTACAGTAAAAGATGTGTATATGAAAAGCCTAACTTCATCATTCCCAGAACTTTGTAATATCATGTATTGATTTAGCTTTGCTTGTACCAATTATTTATGATGATGTAGCCAGGTTAACTCCGGAGAAACTTTCTTGTGAATCAAGAATCAAGTAGTTTTTCATATATTATGTGGAGGACTGTATGGTTCAAGCAAATAAGTTGAATGGTTCTTCATATGCTACTGTTGTTGTTGTACTGTAAATGTCTGTTTAAAAAGCCGTCCATTGAATCTCTGGCTCTTTAGGGCAGTTCTCAAACTAGTCAACAGAGACCCCCAGATGATCCACATTTGTGCTCTATACCAATGCATTGCTATTTGGGTTGGAGCAAAAAAGTGGGCTGTCTTAGAGTCCCTGAGGACTGCTTTGAGAAACACTGCTTCAGTGGATAGTGAAGAAGTTCTTCTATGGCAGTTCTCTGAAAAACCTTCTGTAGAATGTGCTCATGGAGACCCTTGAGTTGTATTGTAGCCCTTGTTTTCCAACTTTACATGCATTCAGCTGTATTTACTGAACAAGGGTCTGCTCTAGCACAGCCATGCTAGAAGGCCAAACCCTCAGAGGATCCTCAACAGAGTGATGGCCCCGTTTATCGGGTCACAGCAGTGGAGAACGAGCCCTGGCCCGTAACTTCTGCTGCCCACTGATTTTGGTTTTGTCCTCATTCTGTCCACAACAGTTCAGCCAACACACGGCACTCTAATCAGCCTCTCACCCTCAGTAACCACCACCCATCTCCAGATGCCTTTGAGAAACAGGGGACTGTCTTTGTGAATGACGGCCGTCCTTTTTGAAAACGTTTTCACCCCTTGTTGTAATTTATTTCTTTTTTTTTCCCCCTACGCCCATGTGTTGGCACATCCGAGCCCTTCCCATTCCGTTCAGAGAGCCCAGAGTAGCGCTGCGCTGGGATTTGAATGGCTTTATGATGCAGAGGGGCTAAGGGGGCTCCGCCCTGTCTTTATGTGGCCGAGGACCAGGAGCATATTGTCAGCTCAGCTGGCATCTGCGGCCCAAAAAAAAAAACTCCACACATCTTTTTTTCATGAGCGAATGGACGGCCCACTGCTGAGAGGGGTCTGGAGTAATTATTGTGGCGTGTTTATTTTCTTATTGGACCCGGTGTTGAAAATGAAAAACACACATGCACACACACACACATAAACACACACATAGACACACAACAGCAACTTGCTGGTTTTAAAGCCGCAGATTGCGGTGATTTAATACTTAGTGAGCAGGGTTTCTGTTTTTTTCTCAAGGTTGCCTGTCGGGCCGTAATGATTCTGTTTTGGGCTACTATTGAAAGGTAGCTGCTGTCTGCTGGAGTCTCAGCAGAGGCATTGTCACAGACAATGTTTGCCTTGTTAATTAAATTTCTTCTCCTCAGCAAATGAGGTCACGCGCTGCCATGGGTGTAATGTCTCTCTCATGTACAACAAAGAGAACGTGGGGTGCCCAGGAATCTTAACTGAAACAATCGGCGGATAAATCTCTTTATTTGTCTGCGGATCTATATTTTTCTGGAGCATCGCCGCCTGAGATATTTGATGTACGGCGAGTGGGGTTTTTATTGCTTCAATTTTACAGACAGTTGGGATTAATGATGGGCTCTATAGCTTCCAGGAAGGGCTGGCAATAATGCAAGGGGCTTTTCCCCATTATCCCCCACCTATACTGAATGAACACATTTGCTCTGATGTCACCCCACCGATGATGGCCAGATTGTTACTGTATGGCATTTAAAACGTCTCTCGCGACGATAAATGTCACATAGGCGCTCTTAACATGCAATCTGGCAGTTCTCGCTCCTCTTATTGTTTCTAGGGTCAGCTGAGTGATAAGGATTATTTAATCTTATTCGGGCCTTATCTGTGCAGTGGGGGAGACTGGCTGCTGCCTGTAATAACTTCACTGCTAAATAGACCTCTGCATGCACAG
Organism: Prochilodus magdalenae; assembly: GCA_024036415.1. NCBI lineage: Eukaryota > Metazoa > Chordata > Actinopteri > Characiformes > Prochilodontidae > Prochilodus > Prochilodus magdalenae. Next base: position 95,704 of record JAMWET010001993.1, on the reverse strand, counting down.
ATACACATAGGCTTGCTAAAGTGCGAATGAACAAGTTCTCAGCCCCGGAGAAGGGGCAATTGTTTACAGCGATGCTGCCCTATCATCCGGAGAAAGAAGCTATGAAGTCCTAGCCTTTTGAACTGAATAAGAAATGGTGATTTTATTTTTTATTTTTTTCCCTCCTCCGTCTCTGTGGAACAGCTCACTTAACTTATCTCCTGAAAGCCCTCTCCACAGTGTCAAGTAAAAGCGCTTGTCCAATTAAAAATAATGGGAATGTATTTTCTCCGTTTCTTTATCCACTATTCCGCTGCTTTTGTTAAGGCACATTTCAAGTTTAAATGAAATCAATGGTTTGCGTAGAACTTCTGTCCGGGCGCCCATACTTTCACAAATCCCTTTTCCTGTCGCGTGTAGATATGATAATGTAACTTTGAGAATACTGCTGCCCTGTGCATATGTTTAATTACTTCAGAATTAAGTGAGACTGATAGTATTACAGGCCAGGGCCCAGCAGAAGCCCAAACTGAGCAAATTATACAGTTTTGTGCTTGCAGTTATCATAATGACAACACACAACGCAAATAAACATAGCTCTTTTTTGCATGTTCAGAGGACAGTTATTATTATCGCCACTGTTGTTGATATGCGTTCAGTGTACCAGTAAGCATTAAGTTGGATTCAAACCAGCCGTTATTTATGTTTGAATTGTTTCAGATGCGCCTGGCGTGCTGGAGCAGAATATGCACTGCTCCGTTCATGAATTAGTTATTGCTGTCGCTTTATGTGTATCATCTTGATAAAACTTCTACCGCGTTTCATATCATGAGGCATTCATAAGCCTTAAAACAGAGGCTACGTGTATATGTTTCCGCTCCGTGTGTATACAAGGATCATCCTTTGAATGGGAGAGGAAAGCCGAGGTCAGGGAAGTGAATCAACTTTATTACACAAGAATATGTAAATGCACTGAGGCCCACATTCAGATCAAGCTTATTGTTGCTTTTAATGTTTTATTCATTGCCACAGAAATTAGCTCTAGAGCTTGAAGCAAAGCTGCTGATATTCACACAGCCTCCTTGTGATCTGGAGGTGTGCGGGGGGAGTGCGTTTGTGTTTGTTTTTGCTGAATTTCCAGACATAAAATGTCCTGACTTTGTGGGAAGGCTAGAAACGATCTTGGCTTTGTAATGTTTCATGTTTTGAACTGTTTAGACAGTTTTTATTGAAATATACAGCCTTGTGTGCCACCTTTCGTTTTTATATTCAGTTTTCAGCATCAAGAAACTAGAAGGAAACTGCGCAAAACTTTAAACCATTGCTTTTGTTATTAGCTTTTTGAGCTTTCAGAAGGCATGCTTTCGTTTGCCCCTGGAAATTTGAAAACATCATATCCTAAGTTTAGTGTTAGAAGTTACATTTTTTACTGCTAATAATCCAAGTAATCCCAACACTGATGTTTAGGTCTGGACTCTGGGGTCCATCAAAAACACCAGTGTCTTCTTTATTTGATTTACACGTTGTCTTCTTTTTGTCTGTAATGACTTATTAATAGATACACATCCTTTCACGCCCATAGCACTGCAGTGTCTTTCTAGTGTCTTTCTTCTCTCTCTTAAGGTCAAAGCTTTAAGCACTGTTTATCTGGTGGTGACAGTTTTGGTGGTCAACCAGATTGCACAGTTGTTAGAAGTGTAATTTCTATATCTTGTATATTTGTATATTTGTATATTTTGCCTTATTTCTTTATTAAGGTTATGAACCTTATTCTATTTTCTGTCAGTGCACTAATGTATATTTAATGTCCTTATAAATATTATTATGTGGAACATAAGGAACTTCTATATAATGAATATTTTGACTGGAAATTAAATAAATGAAGGGTGGGTTCTGACTGCTGCACTGTAATGTAGGTAGTAGGTTGTATGTATATGTAGGTAGTATGTATTTATAAATCTCTATGGGATATGCATGACCCCACATTGTATACAAACTAATCTGTCCATTTATCTGCACACATCCATATATGGTGTATAAAAGTTGCTTGTTCAGAACCACAGTCTTCTGTTCGGTCCTTAGCATGGCCTGACTGAGAGGAGAACACAAAGCAGATTAGAGCAGCCGATAGGAAATCTCTAATAAATTTGCATTAACACATTGTGTAAAGCTGCTGCTGATTGCCTGGGCGAGACCCCGGGGTTCAGCCACCGCGCCCGGCTCCTGTACGCCGGCCAGATGGCCACTTCAGAATGAGACTGACACACCGTTTCAAACTGATTTCATGCGAGCCCTCTGGAGGCAGAGCCAGACCATCCGCTCCGCCGGGAATCAGGATTACAAAATAGCCAATTAAAAAGGAAAGTGGTGAAATCTTGGCCTGATAAGGCGGAGATTAAATCGGTTATAGTTTATTAGGCGAAATTAGATATTAGAGTCCACACCTCTCCAAACACATTTCCATTACCAGCTTCCTGGCTTTTATCTGCTTCTCTCCATCTGATAGCGCGGGCCGCTGTAATTATGGAAGTCCTGAGCAGCGCGCAGGGCAATAGTCGAATGACATTTTGCTATGCATGTCATTTAGGCATCCTCAGCCCCCTTGAGCATCATAAACATAAGCAAACTGCTTCATTTTAACCCTGTGTTGGAAAAATAACCTTACAACAACAAAAAATGGATTTACCTGGATTTCCAAATTCTCTGCATGATTAAATGGTTATGGGATTGAATGATTGTAAAGAAAGTAAATGGATTTGATGTGGAATGGTGCTTTCTAGAGAAACTCGCAGAGGCAGACAGTGGTGGTGACAGTTTAATGCCTCTGAACAATAAAGAATTTGTTGTTTTACAATAGTTTGAGATATGATTTCAGCCTACAATCAATTCACGTTGAAGAAAGAAACATGCAGAACACCATGAGGCAAAATAGTCAGCAGAAAAACTCGCCTCGTGTAGGTTCAGTAGCCATTTTGGATAGTAAATAAAATGGCTAAATTTGCGTAGACTTTGCAGGTTACAGTCTTTATGCTAAGCTATTATGCATCAAATTACTTTGTTTACAGTTCAGTGATTGAATTAAAGTGAATTCTGCCAATCAAAAAGTAATTTTCCAAATCTTCTGCATGATTAAACAGTTATGGTATTAAACTGAGTTTGATGTAGAATAGTGCTTTCCAGAGAAACGTATGCAGACAGATAGTGGTCAAATGTCTGAGGAGTCTGATGAAAACTTTAAGATTTATATTTACATTTATGGCATTTCTTGACTTGACTTGATTTCCTGTTCCAGTGCTCATACCCAAAGACGAAAAACGTTAAGCTTAGCGTTAGGGCAGTACAATACATTTCAGCCTTGATTACTGCTTACTTGAGAGCTTCACAAAGAGCATGAAATGGTTAAGAGCTCATTGTTTAACAATAGCTTTAGATGAGATTTTGGCCTCAAGTCTATTTGTGGTAAAGAGGTACATGAAGAACATTGCGAGACCAAAACCGTCATCAGGAATGATTCCTTTTACTGGGCAGTTTTCTAATTGAAACCTTCTCAGCTGTTTGCTTAAACACTCCTGGCTGGGTGGTGAATGGCGTGGAGTGTATCATCTGCTCCGTGTGTGTGTGACGGGTAATTACTGGAGAATGGGGAAGCAGATGTGAGGGTCTAGCTGAGAGGAGCTGAGGGCCCCTGCCTGGGCTGTGGGCCCCGGGTCCCAGTGGCCCCTGCTCAAGCCTTCCACGCTCCACTGGCATCTGTCCCGCACCTGTGGGCCCCTTCACCAGTCTGCCCACCCACTCCCAGGACATCAGCTGCAGCCAGTGCCCTGAAAGATATCCCCCAGGTCAGACGGGTCCGTGAGAAAAACCTGCCGCTCACCTTCTCACCTCCGTCACCTCTACAGCCTGGCACACATTAAAGGGCTCCTCAGCTGGACGCATTGCCTGGGCCGCTCTGTGACCCAAGACACCTTGACCTCTCGTCAATCTCGCACGAAACCTGAACCATAGAAAAAACGTCCAGTCCAAACTGTACAAACACAATCCCCGTGAGAAACCAACCTGAGATAAGAGAAAAGACACATACAGACTGTCTAGACACACACTGAATTTTGGAATCGTTACTAATATCTCATTCTCAGCACTTTTGTACAGTCTTTTGCATATTTGTATGTTTATTTTATTGTTGATGTAAGTGAAATAAGTTGGCACATGCTCGGCAGGAAACCAACATAAGTGTGACGTTTTTTGCTTTTCTGTTTTACTGCACTATTTCTGCAGCCTTGAGCTAATAAAAACGTACCATACATATGTTACATTCAGCAAAATAAACAGTAACTGGGCATTACAGTTTGCTCTTTGTAGAGAATGTGTCAGCTCAACACAGAATGAAGTTTTTACACTTTTCTTATAGTTCGCTTTATATCTGTAGTCTGGTGTTATTATGTGTAGTATGTTGTTTGTGCTGGAACAAGACCTCGTATCTATAATAGTTTTTGACAGAATTTAAAGATGTTCTTTTACATTGCACCAAATGCACCAACAATGGCCCAAAATTACTTGGTTACATTGATTTGCATGAAAGGTAAAGAATTTTTAATGTAATGTAATGTTTTTTCCCTTTATATTTTTATGCCCTATTATTTTGGAGATGTGAGGTTTTGTTATGGCAGCAACAATATAGTAGAACACTATTTCATTACAGCTGTACATGTAAAAAACATGTTTGTCCATTTTTATATTTCTATATATTTTGAACACATCAACCGCTCTTTACACTGTCTGGACATTTTATGATCCATGGACTATTAGAAACTGAATAAACTTCCATTAATTTCAGTCAGGAGTTAGGAGTTAGTAGCATCTATGCTTAATCTAGTAAAGTTCCTGTCATGTTAGGATGTCACCAGTTTGTAATTCAGTGCTCCTCTACTTAAGAGTTCAGCATTTTAAAGCATAAGGAAGCAGCGTTTGAGTGCGTTAAGCGACAAAGCGTTGAAGCGCATTTCTGCACACGTATCCTGGCAACTCCACGCGCAAACGGTTTAATCAGCCTCCAATTAATAACCTCTTCCTCCTCCAGACTGCGCCCGCTCCTGCTGGGTGCCTGGGTCTTCCCCAGGTCTTCATCTGTTGTGGGCCTGTTTGGTGATATCCACATGTCACGTCTTTCATAATTTCCTAACATATGCGATACTGTAGCCACTCGGAATGTTGGCACGTCCATATGTGTCGCACGCAACAAAACATGGCATCAGTCTCAACAATCTGGTACGGAGGCTCGCTCAATGTAAGGATAATAGGATTCCCGGCACAAAGGCAAAGGATAGAAGGATTCCCATTTTGATTTCATTAGAAGGTAATATGAGATGAAAGTCTTGATCTCGGAGGACATCCGGTAACGCCTGTGGCAAATTGACAGGCATAATGTGGTTTGATTTGCTTCAAAAAGCGGAGCAGCTGACCAGGCTGAATGTAGCACCCAGATACACATGATTTCATGTTATTAAGCAGTAGCTGATGGTCCCTCCTCGGCAAAAGAGAAATAGGATAGAGAAAACAGAAATGACGCCGTAATGTACACGTCTACAGAAGTCAGCATAAAGGTGGATAGAAAAGCGGCTATAGAGTTTCTGAAGGCTGTGAAGCTGAACCATTTGTTCCTTTTCCCCTGGTACAAGTGTAGTTAAGGTAGTTAGGCCCATGAAGCTGTTTTGCTCTTTGTATTGTGAAGGGAATTGCCTAATTGTAGATAAACATTCATTTCCCTCATGGGGAGAAGGCGAAGTGAAATTTGTCACACTAAATTGGGAGGAAGTGACTCTAAATGACTAAAACAGATTCCCTAAACCAAAAGAAAAGCTATACAATGAGCTTTTGGATCCATTTAATTTAGCAAATAAAGTTGTGTCTTAACAAATCCATTGAGTCACGAAGTAAATAACTGTCACCGGGAGTCACAGAAGACTGTAGGTCTGAAATAGCCCTATAGTAGGTAATGAAGTCCTTCTGTCAATCTATTTTACTGTATTTGCTCTATTTTATTGTTAAATTAGACACCTTAGTAATATTGACAATTACATGGCTAACTTTCTCCTTTATTGCTATGCCTTTACAGTAGAGTATTAGCCTTGTGTTAGCTTTCAAATAGACTTATTTTAGAAACTTCAGACACCATAAAGTCAAGAAATAATAATAATTTCCCTGCATATCACATGCCTACTGAGCTTTAGACTCGGATATCTGAACAAGATCTTTTCATAACATTAATGTATGTACATTATTGCGTCGACGCCATGCCATTTGCACACATCATTTCAGTTGCTTCCCTTATTAGATGTAGTCATCTCCGAGGAAAGGCTATATGAAACGCTGTTGAACATTGTTCGTCTGTCGTTTTAAAATTAAACATTCCCGCAATCCTTAAATCTACAGTGACTTTTCAACATGTATATCATTGTATAAACCCACACTGTGCTCCCATCGCAGTGCTAATAAAGATTTAATAAACATCCTTTCTGTCTTCTGTGGATATATTCTAGCACTTCTAAAGAATTCATGACTTTGTTTCTGAATGGCCAGAGCCCGGGCTAATAGTCCATACCATGCCCATTTGGCTTTTGATAAAGACAATTGTACTTCCCCACCCAATTACAGCTCACATTTACCAGCACTTGCCCAGCACACAGATTTGTTTTCACATGGTGTTCCACTCTGAGTGCCTGTCAGGCTCTCTGTAGCCGTGCGTGGCTGACAATCACACTTTATTGGGAATGGGAAAGTGACGGCTAATTGATTTTACAGTGATACCGATGGAGAGACAATGAATGTGCCATCAATTCAATCCGCTATTTAATGGTTCCAATTTAGCCTCTGTAAACGCTCGCTAAACTAATTTCTCTGGGTGCAGCAATCTGAAAAGCTATCATATCTCTAATCTCCTTCTATATATTCATCAGGAAAAGGGAATTTAGCCAATTCCAAGGTCTGGAGATGATCTGTTAGCGCAGTGTAAATGTTTAGAACGCGGCAATCGAGTTCATTTATTGGGATATGAAAAGTTTTATTGGCAGGGTCAGTGGAGTGGAACTGTCGGATAATAGGCAGTTACCCAGAAGTCTTTGAGAGCTATGAAGCATAGAGATGTAGGGAATAAAATGGCGGGACATACCTTAATCGGAAGCTAAACTGAAATTCTGAAACACCACGGCTGTTAGATTCCCACTGATAAGAGGTGCAGGGGCATGGGCTATTGCTATTCAAGCGCCTATTTATTTTCCTCTGTGTAAGCTCTTCAATTTTGGCCAAAACTAGGGTTCAGTGAGCCGCATATGCCAATGCAATGTGCGATGGAGATGGGGAGGCAATGGGCTCTGCTTTTTTCCATCAGAGCCCTTCACCAAGCCAATCATCATCGGATATGACTTTGACTTCGGAACCGTAGAGCTAGCATGTGATAATAAGGCTATTCTCGCCAATACAAAGCCACAATAGCCTTTTAAAGACCTGATCATTCCATTCACCGCTCGATATAAGACTGACCAATATAACCTCACCCATCCTTTTCCCTCTTAGCCACACATGCACGCTCGCACACCCCCACACATCTTCTTAGTGTTTTTGTCAGCTCAGAGCCTGGCTCTTTTCCATGGAGGGTTGAAGATGAATTACTCACCGAGGTGCGATCCATCCTTAGGTAAAAGATAAGAAGCTTTTGAGTTTATTCTGCTCCTTCTGGAAGAGGATACTCATGAGTGCTATCATCTGCCTGATATCATAATTGGGCAGAGGAACAGTGAAGCTCAGCTAGGGCCTGGCTAGAGCTGCTTGATTTTTTTTTTTGTTGGAGGGCTACAGATTTGGTACTTATAGCCAGGCTAACATCTCGTAAGGTTCCAAGAAGTACAGTGTGAAGTCAAACTTAAAATGATATGCTTTTGAAAACTAGACATATTATGTGGAAGATGGTAAATTGACATTTTTGTCTACTTAAAAAAATAAATAAATAAAATTTTGTCACTGAATACTCACATTACATTATACTACTAGTACTAATCTGTAAATTCAAGCAAATTTACAATTTTCACTGAGCGTTTAGAAATATTAGCAAAGAACACTCGTTCTCTAGATGTTGGCATATACAGCTCTGGAAAAATTAAGAGGCCACCTCAACTTGATCAGTTTCTCCAGTTTATGGGTTTGTGTTTGTTTTATTCTATACACTACTGGAAACATGTCTCCCAAATTCCAGATAATAGGCTGTATGTAGATCTGTTTATTTAGAAACTGAATAATGATGCCTCCAGAAGCCGGTTCCATGCTCGCTGTGCATTTCACCCCAGCCAGCGCTCACCAGTTTTTCTGTAGGTCTCTTGAGGTCATCTTACGATGGTCAAATGTATTTCGAATGAGGAGGCGCTCATTGCAGTCAGTAGAGAGAGCTTTTTGCCCTAATCCAGTCTGTAGCTGTGTTGTCCTGTTTGTTTGCTGCTTGATGCTCACTGTATCTCCTAGTAAAGCTAGAACAGAACCTTCTGTTCTTCACTAAGATCCTACTGGAAGAAATTGGAGTGGTCTCTTATTTATTTCTAGAGCTGTAGGCTAGCATAACAGCTTCTGAGCTAGTTAACATCGCATTGGCCAACTCTACAACAAAAGAGATAATTCAGTGAAACTTTACAGTTCATAGAGCTGCATGGGACCTACATAAGCTTGACATGACCCCGCATAAATGTTTATAAATGCTAATTCCTGTATGTTTGGTGTGTCGTAAAAGCTACTTCTGTTAATTGATCAAATTAGTCAATACAAGGCACTAGATTGGACAAAGAAGGGTACTGTTAAAAAATGGCCGTGTAACAAGCTAGTGTTGCCACACTGGCTTTGTAACAAAAATGTTTATTGACTGTTCCGGCACATGTGAAATACATTGTGGATACAAAGCACTGTTGTTATTTTTATAAGACTTATAACAAGTTTAAATGAATGTGTTTTGTTCGTTAACTGTACATTAGGGGTATGAGTATGCAGGTGCCACCTACGTCACTGACTTAGTAAGCGATATCGTAGACTGGACCTGTCAGGTGGTCATGCATATAGGGCTCTTTATTCAGTGCCATAGAAAACCACTGTTAGTTCCCTAACGAACTATGGGCTTCCTTCACCAATCATTCTTAGAAACTGATTTCTTCTTTAAGATAGAACAAAATCTGTGCACACTCAGGAGCACAACGTTGTGAATAATACTGTGGTTTAAGAGCAGGTCATAAGTCTGATGTAAACCTTTCTTAGGACTTTTCACAAGAACAATTGTAGGAAAAACAGCGGATATTGGCGAATAAAAGCGAATGTTTAACAAAGAGATTATAAGAAAGGTTTAAAAAAAACTTTCAGATAATGTTCAAATTTCAACGTCTTCTGTACATCTAAATAACATTTCAACCACCTCAATGTATCTATGTAACTCCACTTGCCACATAGGAGCACCTTGTAGTTCTACAATTACAGATTGTAGCGCATCAGTTTGTTTTTTTGGGGGTTTTTTTTGCATACTTACCCTGTTCTTCAATCATCAGGACAGGCCACCACAGCACAAATATTATTTTTGTGGGTGGTGGATCATTCCCAGCACTGCAGCGACACTGATGTGGTGGTGTGTTAGTGTGTGTTGTGCTGGTGTAAGTGGATCAGACACAGCAGTGGTACTGAACACCTCAGTGTCACTTCTGGACTGAGAAAACTGAGAATATATTCTAGCACCGACCAAAACTATCCAGCCAACTGCCTGTGACCACCGATAAAGGACTAGAGGATGACCAACACAAAGTCTGCAGGACCAGATGAGCAACCGACTTCACATCTACAAGGTGGATCAGCAAGTTAGGAGTGTCCACTAGCACAACACACCACCACCACATCAGTGTAACTGCAGTATTTAGAATGATTCACTGCCCACATAATACCTGCTCTGTGGTGGTCCTGTGGGGGGTCCTGACTATTAAAGAACAGATTAAAAGGGGGATTATAAAGTATACAAAAAAACAGACGGACTACAGTCTGTAATTGTAGAACTACAAAGGGCTTCTGTTTAGTATTTTGAGCTGATAAAATGGACAGTAAGTATAGAAACAAGGATGTGGTTTTAATGTTACGGCTGATGGGTCTATCTCATTTATAAACATGGTTATCTACATAAGCAACTGGAACTAAAAGTGTTTTCGTCTTTGCATCATGCCTAAAAAACCTATTTGCCACCTTTTTGAGTGTAGAGATGTGTACATCCTCTGTTCCACAGACTTGCACAGTACATACACGACGCATTTATTTATGACTATTTTTATTATTATGGTTAAATACACAAGGGCATTGTACCATGTCAGGGGCTGCACCAAAGTGGATCTGTAGTTCACCAAAGTCCAATATTAAATCTTTTTATTTATTTTTTATGAGTTGCATATATCCATCAAGCATCCAAAGATTATTGGCCTTAATTTCCCACAGGAAGAAGGCTGTTGTTAGGCATTAGTTGTGTTGCCTCTCAGCCTTCACCTTGAACGCCAAACCTTGTCGGAGAGTATTTTCCTGCTCAGTTGAAAATATCCTCGGTGCAGTTCACAGGGCCAGTGTTGAGTGTGGTAACTATGGAGAAGTCTCCACAGGAAGCCCCTGGAGTGTGCCTCCACCGGGCCCAGACCATTCTATTCCCACCCTGCTGCTGTTTGTTTACCACCAGTCGGACTGTTTGAGGTGAACATTTAGCTGCTAATTCAGGCTATTTGAGTTTCTAATGTGCCTCAATTCAGACAAATGGATTACAACCATGTTATCAGGTGTTCTCGCTCACTGCTTTGGACCGGAAGGTATCAGTGTTTAAAGGAGGATGGGGCTTTTGTGTCCATGCTGTATTCTGCATTCAAATTTGTTTTGCTTCAACATTACGTGATCGGTTGAGGATCGCGAAAACACATTCGCTGTGATGTAGGGACGGCAAGGAAGGAAAAACTGTGAAAGAGAAAGAGAGAGAGCAAGCGGTTAGGGTGAGTAAGGCAGATAGGTTTGAGCTTATCTTACACTGGTGTTGTGTTTAGGGGCTTGGGTCCTACATTAATGCCCCTCTCAGGAGATGAAGAAGTAAATATGCTGGGTAAACTTGTATTGTTACCATAGCAACAGTTCTCACCCGACTTTTAACCTTATGCATCCCCTGGCGTGCCTCACCGGTCTTGAATATGAACGTTTTCCAGATACTATACTATTTAAATTGTCCCCTAGCTCCTCCGAACCTATGTTTTAGTGTCTGATCTTGCAAGCATTTAGATTCACGTGTGGCTTCAACCGTGCTCGTGGAAGTTCCACATAAGGACTTTGCAAAGTAGGAATTTTGTTTGCCTTGCACGTGATAGCCTTACGCTCCAGTTCTGACTCTTGAAAGACTCTGAATAATCCACTTCACCATCTTGTGGGATGCCGTGGCAATTTCAGAGGTGCGCAAAGCCATTTTTTTATTTAGAAATTGAAATGAGAAGTTAATAGGCTCCTCGTTCTTTTGGAGGGACATGATTAAAATATCCATTATGAGATCAGCTCTTGAGTTTCAGTGTTGTGGATTAGTTTAATCTCGACAGCCTGATAAATTATGGAACTCTGCTCTCAATCTAATGAGGTAATTGCCTAAAAGACTCATTGTTCCATTCACTTGGCAGTGCCATCCTAGTGACACAACTCTCAGGGCTATCATCTTTTTCCTAGCAATTAAATTTCTCTCCCTTCTCTCCCATGGCCTTTTGAAAGAAGGCATACTATTTGACCTCAAATGTGTTGTCCTCTTTCCTGTGTTTTTTTTTTTTTTTTTTGTCGTTCCTCTTGTGGACACACACCGCAGACCATGCAGGTTTTTTCCTTTCCTATGTGCTTGTATACTTTGGCTCAAGCCTCATGTTGATTAGCGCGATTGTGCCGGGTTGCATTTTGCCAACGATGGCACCAAGTGCTGTTGGTGTAACAGAAACAGAAAAATAATCCCTAGCAAACAAGCATCTTTGGCAAGAGGCTCTCCTGTGTTTGGTGGCGTGGTGGTGTCCGAGCCAGAGGTAAGCGTAGGGTGAGAGAGGCCAGAGGAAGCCAGCTTAGCCCAGATAAGGGCAATCATGCTGAAAATGACTCTCAGGTAAGACCTCTATCTCTGGATCCCCAGCTAGAACAAGCCTTATCACAACCGACCCCGATCTAGATCTTAAAGAGCAAACTGCTTGAGCTCCTGCAGGGCTGTAAGACAGTGAAGGAGGGCCATGCATTTTAGTTGGCTAGTTGAGGGTGTCCCATTCTAACCGCCATAGACATCCCATAGGTTGCTTGCTCAAGGAATGAATGGAAATGGACCAGGATATCTGTGGTTTGTCATGAGGCTTTGGTGACTATGAAAACAAGCAACTGAGATTTGAGATGGACCTTATGCCGTTTGACCACAAGAGTCTTCAGAACACATTGTTCAAAGACAGTTTGATGCCTTTTGAAGCAGCCATTATTTTGGGCCAAGTCGAAACAAGATGAATAGCTACGTCTCTTTGACTGGCTTCTCTTGGTTTGTGTACAGATGGTTTTCTCGTTTTGTCTGTGCATAATAGGCACCGAGCTCAAAGGCCTAATTGCGCTTCTCTCTTCTTCTCTTAAGTGCACAAACCTCCAGTTGCGTTTGTGAAGCAAAGCGGAGCTGAGATAAGAACGAGGCTGGGAATCTGGAGTACTCCCTTTCAGAATCACATCACCCAGGTCCCTCCGCACGAGACTCTGGATTAAAAGAGCCAGATTAAAAAGCTCAATTTAATTAGGGTGAATGGAGAGATCCTCCACATGAAAGAGCAATAACTAGACTCTCACTAGCTGGGAGATATCCCAGGCCCTGCTGACTTCTGTACACCGCAGGTAAAAAGAAAAAAAATATATATATATAAATATATATGGGAGATGAAATCAGTCCTAAGGAATGGAGTGGGGGTGGGAAACAAAGAGAAAGAAAAGACTTTAAAAAACCATTCTGAGGCAGTAATACTGGTATCATTCTTTTCCACTTCTCTCTATGTTGCCTGTTGTCTCTCTGTTTCTCAGCCCCGCCTCATGGCCTAAATGCAGATCAATTACAAGCCACAGAAAGTCAGGGTGTCACATGTGATTCACAATGTCAATTTCATGCTTTCGGAAACTGTTTGGCAAGTGCTCCCTCACTTTACATCTGCTAACCAATCAGGAGGGCGACATGTCTGAGAGAAGGAGACAATTTAATGGTGTGACAGTTAACCAGAGAGTGCAGCGTGAGGAGACGGTGCTAGGCAGCCTCTGTCTGTCATGGGCTGATATTTATTTATTTACTGCACAAGCGCGAGCACAGCACAAATAAAATGTCACATCTCATTTCCACTCTTGCCCTTTTGAGATGCAAAAGAATCTCTTTAAATCTGGAGTGCGGACTGGGCTCGGGCTGATTAGGGTCCCTTGAAAAGGGCTCTGATGATACATACTGCGAATTACCAGATGTGGACAATTGAAAATAACATGGACGTGTGTCCACACACACAACCGCACACACAAGCACACAGAAATGCACATTTAATCACCAAATGTGTGCCCTTTTGTTAAGGCGGTATCTTTTTTCGCCCCTCCGTATTTCTGCCCGAGACATTTTAAGGATGTTGTGTCGATAAATATGAGTTTAACGGCCACATTATTACAGGCCTTCTCTTTGTGGAGGGTTTTTTTCTGACTGCACACAGCTATGTAACCTTGTGTCAGGGTATTAAGTGTATCTCAGCACACACTTTGTTAGCTGCAACTTTGGCCCCGTGCACGGCGGCCTCTATCGCAGTCGTCTTAGCAGCTTCCCCTGACAAAAAAGAGCTTCTGGCTAAAGAGCGCTAGCAGTGGCTCTCTTTAAGGAACGCACAAGATGCTGCATGTCCAGGGAGGGTTGGCTTTTTTAGCATAAACAGGCTGCAGTGCCAAAGCCATTTCACATGCTGAAAAGAGCCAGTCCACTAATCTATGAATGGGGGAGCAGGGGCACCCAGAGTGACAAATGTTATCTCTTCGTGGCATAGAGGGTTCAAACCTATTCAGCACCCCCACTTTCAGGCCACCGCTAAGATTATGTCACCCTAATCCCCAATGCAGGCGTCGGGCGGGCGAGAGGGTAGCGGCCGACTCCGTGTGTGAGGAAAAGCGGCGAGCGCCGAGACCATCAAAGTGGGAATTGTTCTTTTTTATTTCCTTCCATGACAACAGAGGTGAAAGCGGCCAAGGTGTTGTCACATTGCATTCGTGTGTTTGGGGGGCTCAGGAGTTGCAAGAATAAATAGTCTTACAGGGGCTTCTCTCGTTTCCTCTGTGGTAATACATAAAATGCAAGATGCAGCGGATGCGGAATACACCATGGATTTTTAGGCCAAGAAGGCGCCGCATCTATATTTGTCAAATGAAATGCAACCTCGTTTCTCTTTCTTTCTTTATTTCCCCCCTCTCTCTCTCTCTCTCTCTCCAGGTTTTTAGCTGCCATAAGGTACAGAGCGAATAGATACCAATAAAATAAGAAAATAAATAAATAAATAAACAGCAAATGAATGAAGGTGATGGGGGAACGGAAGAGGTCGGAGCCCTCATTACTTTCCCTGGCCCTAAGGAGGCTGAACTTTCTGGAAGACGAGCTGTTTAATTGATTCTTATGGAACTATGGTATTGATCACTCAGGAGCCTCTGGTCTTAATGCCAAGTGAGGCTGCTCATTCACACCTTCATAAGAGCTGCTGATCTTTGCTGTGGAGCCTGGCGGAACACAGACTAGAAAAAGCAAGAAATGCCAACTCTTGCCACATCTCTGGTGACCCATTGGTTGTGCTTGACTGTGCCACCTTGATTTTATTTAATTGAGTTTGCATTGGCTTTAATTTAAATGTTGATGTAGCCTCGGATGAGGTCATTTACAGGGCTGCGATTCAGTGCGGCGTAATTGAAGTCGGTTCGTTTTGTGGAGGTTTGGGGAATTAATCGCCGGACGCTCAAGGACACCCAGGCAAGATGTCCAGAAATGAGATGGGATTAATTGAAAATCTTAATTACTTTCTGAGGGCATAAACATCTCAATATCAATTAAAATGTGTTTCCGCAGCTCTTGGAGGGATATGAGGAGCAACAGTAATTATATATTGAGACCAACGAAACAACTCCACGGGTTTGTGTATAAGCCCTCCGATTGAGCACCAAGAATTACAGCACATAAATTATGAATGCCCACTTTCTTTATTTCTTACCCTTTGCTTTTTTTTTCTCCTTTAACAGCCGCATCTTCCGAACCTCTTTTCTTTTACCTGTTAAGTGTAAACATGGCAAGTTGTCTCCTGGAAGTTGAACAAAGTTGAAGGTTATGAAAATATGGCAAAGCGCATTCGCAGGTTATTATTGGAGTGTCTTAAATTATAGACTGCATATTAAGTGGAGTTATATGACTGAGGCCAACAGGGAAATAATATCCTCTAGCCTGTGCAGAGCGGTGCGCTTGAGTGGGCTGATAAAAGCGGGTGTAAAAATGGGGTGGTGGATGAAGAAATGTTTTGGAGGTGGTAAAAGTGATTGTTATTCAAAGGACACTGCGCTGCCACTGCTGGCAGGGTGGCCTTCAGGCCTGCCCGTCATCTCCCTGAATTTCACACTCATCTGTTTTTCCTTTTTTATTTTGATTTTTTTTCTCTTTTCCCTCCATCCTTTGGTTTCTGTTATTCATTTTAATTTCCTGAATATCTGTGGGGATTTGGGTGAAGGCCTTGTATTTTTTTTTACATTTATCTTCAGCCAGTATCTCTTTGTAGTGGTGACTCATGTTCCTCTCTGTCTGTCTCTCTCTCTCTCTTTCTCGCTCTCTCCACTCTCCCTCCACTCTCCACAGGAAGAAAAGGGTCTCGGCAGTCGTGAACCATTTAGCCGGAAGGAAACGGGTGGGCTGCACCTTTAAACTGGGATTTCTGGACCAATCTGCACTGTGTATTCGAATTGCAGAGTAACAAATGGACAGTGGAAAGGGGGTTTGTAATGGTGATTAGAGGCTGAAATTGGTTCAGATTTACAGTGTCAGTCAGAGATGGAGGGAAAGGAATAAGCGGTCTAAGCGGTCTAATGGATCCATCAGCTTGCTTCGGCTGCTCAGCGGGCCGGGCGAGGTCACCAGCCATCCGCAGGCGGCACAAAAGCACTTCAATTTTGTTAGGAAATGTATCAATTTAACTGACTCGAGCGGCGCACTGGAAACCTAATGAATCTGGACTCAATTTTCCACCACACTGCCTCTGTGAACTGGAGGAAACAATGTTGGTGGCGACAGGGTTGAGGAGGGGGCCGGCGCCATTGGCCGCCGCGCCGGCCAGTGGGGGCGTTGGGGGCCGGCCTCCGTTTATCTAGCGCCCCGGCCCACTGTCACTCATCTAACAATGATGTCATTAAAGGTAAATTGGCCTCTATTTCAGCGGGATGATAATGCTAATTGAGTGGCAAAACATAATACGGAGGGCCGTGGTGCGCCCGGCTGAAGGGGAGGAGGGGGACAGATTAAATGGCCATACAATGGCGGGTGTCAGGCGCGGCAGATGTTGCTTTGTGCTGAGGACTGCATTGACATATCTCTTGCTTGTCAGGCCCGGGCTTTAGGAGAGTCTTACAGGGCCGGGGACCAGATGGTCTCGCGCAGAGGGCCCGCCGAAATAAAGCAGTTAAACAGGGCGCTTGGTTATTAAAAAAAGACAACTCGGCCACGAGAAATGTGGTGGTTGGTAAATAAAAGGGAGCAGGGCTGCCTTATCGATCTGGCTGCCACGCGCCGGGCCTGACTGCAGGCTAATGAAAGGCCCCTGGCCGGCAGGCGTCGTGTTTATTTAGGGGAAGGCCTCAGATCAGCCCGTCCTGCACCACTAACCCCCCCGCCCCCATTCAACCCCTTAGGAACTGCCTGCACACTGAGCACTGAAGAGAAAGGGGGAGAGAAAGAGAGAGATAAAGGAAGAGAGAGAAGCAGTTAGACTGCTCTTAACACACACATTAATATAGCCAGGGTGAGGTCACCGCAGAGCAGAAATACAGGGAGTGCTTAGACATGGGTTGTAACTCAGTACGAGGTCCTTCTCTACTGAATGCTGAGGGATTACCATTAGCAGATACTAAAGTGTTCTTGAACTTCACATTTATCCCCTCTAATCTGTGAATTTACAATAGTCATAGGAATATGAGCTTTGCACCTATAATACTGAGAATTCATAGTGGTTCATTTTTGTCTGTTGATTACCTCTTATTTTTTTTATAGCTTTTTTGTGTAGTGACATGTTATTCTAATGCGCAAGGTTTGTCATTTTAACCATGATAGTGTCTTATGTTCAAGTTCACCAGTTCAGCCCATATTGCTGTAGTAGAGCTAAGAAGGGGATGACTGTCAGCTTAGCAGTCTTTGAACTGCCATGTAAGCATGAACCCCCTAAATTGTTGTGATGATTGGTTTTTCTCAGGTCAAAGGTGTCTGTTCATTATAACATGAAACACATGACTATATATCAGTGCTATACGGTGATGATTTCTCTCATCACTGATAAATCTACTCTGCTTCAAAATCACCCAATATTTTCATCAAATACTAAGACATACCATCACAAAGGGCCTTACATTTGTCTTGTGTTTTAGCGCTTGACCTGTGTCCAGTCTCAGTTTTTGGGTGGGTATGTAATAATTCATTTTTACATCTCCATTTTCTTACTTCTCTTAATCACTTAGCATTAAAAGCTTTTTGACACAGTGACTTTAGGACTGATATGCTAATGACCTCTGTTCTGATCAGTCCCTTGTTTACAAGGCAGTCTGACTGAAACGCTCTTTATAACTTTAGTGGGCGGGGCTAAACTGCTGTAGGCTAAAAAGGAATGTATGCAAGAGAGGTAGATTTTATCTTCACTTGTCCAAAGATAATCCTTCGCTACAGTATTAGAGCACAGCGGGTGTCCTTTATATTATGTGAAAATTGCATGATGATTGGCCTTAAGATGTGGTCCACAATCACTGAATGGCAAAAAATAATAATAATGCCTCCTTCATTACTTGCAATAAAAGTTAAGAAAGTTTTTTTTTACCAAAATTACCATTTTGGAGATACCTTGGACAATAACAATACATGGGCTGGCTATAGAGTGGATGGTACATCTTTAAACTTAAACATACTATATATATGTTTAACATGAGGTTTTTTTTGTTATATGGAACCTGGATGTATATTTTAACCTATACAATCCAGCAACATCACAGTTGATGGCAGAGTTAATTTTTGACTTTCCCTGAAGATGAACGTGTTTTTAGACTGGTGGCTAATGTAGTATTTCCATATTGGAGGAACTGGCACAAGGGTCATTGAATAATAGAGTGACGGCTATTTACTCAGGTCATAAAAAGTCTGAATACCGTGCCTTTACAGCATGAACAGAATAGCAATATATTCACGCTTGTACTTCTGACCCAACAGAACATAACCCTTATTGGCTACAACATTTCTCATTATGTACATTCATTATTTCTTCGCAGTTGATCTTGTGAACTCTTCTGGATTTACAGTGAAGGATTAAAGATGAGCTCGCTTAAACAAAGGTAGCAGAGGTGGGGCTCTTAACAAAAGAATAGGCGTTCTTTGCCCCCTCCTACAGCTGTTTTGTATGTACTGTTAGAGCACGGTCCAGGCTTTGAATAGACCTTAAATGCCTCTAGTGTTCTCACAGGTCAGAGGTCAGACAGAGCGGTTGTTAGCATTGTGTTGGAGTAACTGCCCTGTGCTTAAAGAACTAGGTTTGAATCCTCAGCTCTTGAATAAATGGGCAGTCATGAGCTTGCACATTCAAGCTGTACTTTATCTGACTGTACATTCAGCAAGCATGTTTTGTCTGTTCTCTGTCTGCCTGACTGAGAATTGAAATAATGCGGCCCCCTCCACTTGACCTCCCCCATTATTACCAGCACTGATCTCATTTGGCAAAGCAGGCACCAGCAAATCCTGCTGAATAGGGCACTAAATGGGAAAAGACATTTTCTCTCTACTTTGTACTTAATATCAAAATTGTAATAGTATTAAAAGCAAAGTTTCCCAGTATGTGTTCTCTGTTCATATTGTGGTTGATAATCAAAGTAAAGTATATGAGAGTAATCACTTGCTGTAATTACTGTTACATAATGTTGTTGTGGTAGTGCAGAGTTAGTGCTGTATACAGACAGAAGAAGTCAGTATTCAAAAAGCAGATTTTAAAATATGCTGATTATTTAAAATATTACTAAAACATTGTAAGCTCTCAACAAAGTATCTTTATTCAGAAATTTTCTTCATAAACGTTTGGACATGATTATTTGGACAATATTGTGTGACTCGCAAAGAACTGTGCTGTTTCTCGAACGCTCAACAGAAGCTATATTAGCTTACGAACCCCAAAACATTTGATGTGGATTTTGTGCTACTTTGTTTAACAAATCATTTTTGATTTTTCTTTTGGTTTCTTTGTAGATGTTTAGAAATGAAGCACAACCATCAATTATGTTAAACTGTAAAAATAATTCAAACCTATGCAAAATTGTCTGCTCCTAGTCAGATTACTCTTTCTAACGCCACACTAATAACCTCAACAAAGAGAATATGTCTGCACAGTTTAATGAAAAATAACAAATGTTTATTTGTTAAATTGACCATATTGAAATTAATTAATTTCTAAAATAAATAAAACACATACTGTAGCCTGTTTAAAAGTTATGGCACCTTTTTATTTAAAGTTTAACTTTTTGTCCAATATATTAAAACCAAATAAATAAATAAAATGTGCAGAGAGATGACATATTTAAGTTCCATGTAGAAGATATGTTTATTTATTTTCACTTAAAATGTCAACAATTACTTGATTTACCTTATGTCTATGATTTTTCATGTAATGTATAAACTTTCTTTAATACACTATTCAGTATTTCATTATTCCAGTATACTGATGTATTGATCTACTGATATAGCTGATATATTGATGTAATTTGTTCTACATGCCATGGTGTTTGCATATTGGTGCCACATCTTACAGCTGACTTTTAATAAAACATGCAGTGCTGTGCAAAGGTCATGACACTTCTCATCAATAAGGCCCTATAAGTCCAAATGATTCATTTTTCAGTGTCAAAAACACAAAAAACTCCACACTATATACAGTATAATCTATGAGTACAATAATCTATCAGTACTTAATTCGGCCACTCTTTATGTTCATGCCCCTACTCTCATCTTAACCCTTCCATCCTTCCAATCTTAAAACAAACCAGTTGCACCTGTGTCCTCTGATCAAACACTATTCCCAATAGACTCACTGACATTATGTGTCCCTTTCAAAGAGACACTAACATTCACACATGCGACTACACAAGCACACCTTAGCTGCCCTGCAAATTTCTCATGTGCATCTAAACGAGATATTTCTCAAAAGATCAGTTATGATGTAATTGGATAAATATGCTCTTACATGTGAAAAGTAAAAAGAAAATATGTTAAAAAAAACCAAAAGTATCAAAAATGTAAAGTTTGAAAATGTATTACACAGAAATAGAAGGCTCCCATGACAGCGCTCCTAACATCCTTGCAAGCCATAGTGGCCCACCAAAACTGAAATAGAAATAAATGACAAAAAAGTAAGGAATTACAGACTGATAGGTCGACATTTGTAATTGGTACCTTGTGAACTGTGAGAAGCAGAATGTGCAATCAACTTCAACTTGAAAAATATTCCTGCAGATTTTTTGTGAACAAGTTTATATAATATTATTAATACATTTCTAGTCAAAACAGCCTTATAAATAAAAGTTATTTTTTATATGGTCTATATATATATATATATATATATATATATATATATATATATATATATATATATATATATATATATATATATATATATATATATATATATGTATATATTGTTTTAACTACAAACTAATTAAATAAAGGGTGGTCTCTGACTTTTGCACAGCACTATATGTCCTCTAGTTGCATTCAGATCGAACTATTATTCATTCCTTCAATTCATGCTTGAAATCAAAAAGCCATTATGACTTTTTTTGGCTGGTGTTTCTATGGATGTTGAGTAATGGAAACAATACTTTAGTTGACAGTTCTAAAGTGTAATAAATGTTTTAGAAATAGATATTTGCACTGTTGTTTCATGTTACTTTATGATCTTTGTATTGTAAGTGTACTGTAGTGCCATCTAACCCCTCCTAACATTTTATATACTTGTGATGAAGGTCATGCTACGGCCATCCTAATGATTCAAGCATTATGAATACAATAGAATAGAATAGAATAAGTCATGTCTGTCATAACAATACATCATTGAGTAAACATATATAAAAGCCTCCTCAGTGCATAAGAAGAATAAGCCAGGCAAACCCCAGATAAACTGACAAAACACCCTGCAGAGCTGAACAGCTCTCTTGCGCTTCAGCATTAGCTAAAGCAGAACAGAGGAAACATTGCCTAAATTGTTCTCATCCCACTTTAGCAGCAATATCACTGTCCTGAACGACCCAATCAGGCTTGGTCTGGGAGTGCTAAGTGAGCCTGATGATGGGAGGAAAAGCCCAGATTGATGTGTGATTCCCTGACATTTCACCACGCCTGCCCTCTTCTCCTTCAATCAGCCCTACTCCCCCCTCTGCCAACCCCCCCACCCCACCTTTCCGCTTTGTCATTTCAGCTGGAACAAACACAAATAAGCAGGCAGATTTGTGTCCGAGCCCCGAGGACAGAAAAAAGTTTGAGATGCTATTTGACAGGTTCACTGTGACTGTTTTATTTTGTCTCTCCTCTCCGTCCCCTAGGTGTTTGACTGCGAGACATTTAATCGAGGGACTAGGGGTTTCATATCAGTAACAAAAATCAAATAATGCAAGATGATTTACTCCCCCTAGCAACCGGGGAGCGCGCTCTTAGCAACCAGCCGAGCCTCGGGCCTCGGTGTAATCAGCTTGAAAATATTTCAATTATTGTGTTGATTTTAGTGGATTTGAGAGGCGGTCGGCGAGCGCCTCGGTACATTCAGCCCATGACCTGCAGAGGAAGACATTGATTTAAACAGGTGTCAGAAAGGAAAAGTAGAGGCAATTTAAATGGGAATGGGATAGCAAAGTCATTGAGCACTGTTCAGCGCATGTGTGACATCCGCCTGCTGCTGCCGAATCAATGCAGCTCAACTGCGCAGAGAGAAAAAAAAAAGAATAGAAAAAAAAATCACCTTGAGGAATCATCCATCTGGTATGGCCCAATGGAGCAGGAGACTGGATACTCCAACACTGCGCTCCTCAGCCTGCCGTAAGCTGAGCCAGTGTCTTTAGTGTGTTTCTGTAGCTTTGTGTGGCTGTAGCTTCGGGTCTGGGAAAAGCCAATCCAGCAGCTGAGCTGATTTCTGTTTTCTCTCTACATCCCCAGGTTGCAGTTTGTGCCAAAGAGTTCGGCGCCGGTTAAATGGACTGTGAGGCAGCCTGGTAAGGGCATCTTTGTTTATGTCAAAGGTAAGCTAGTGTAGTTCCAGCCAGGCTGGAAAAGTTAACCATGTTGACAAAACTTGGATTTATAATTGGACCCATAAATTTCCCCCACTGTTCATGTCATCGCTGAAAGTACTGGAAATAAAGCATTAATCTAAATGAGAACTGCCCGATTCAAAGAAACGCCAGAGGAAACGCAGTAATGTATAATTTTTGCCTTTCACACTTTTTAATAGGGAAGAGAAGTAGATATAGAATTCTGCATTGTAATCTTTTCTGTTCTTCTGTTTTTTGTTGGAAACCGTAATTTGTCTTTAAAAGATCCATTAGGGCAAAATTTAGCAGTGGTGGCCACCATTATCTTAAGTGGGGAAAATATTAACACTACCCCTTCATTGAATTTGCAGGGTTATATTTAGCATGCAAATTGATTCCTTTCACTGTTCCACAAACGCAGATCATTTCAGCAAAGCTAATTTAGAGATTTGGAGAGGAGACGGAATTGTAATTAACAGAACAGACTTTCGGTCCCAAACCCATCCTCCAGCTTCTAACTACCTCTGTCTGTCTTCAGTGATGGTGGTGTCAAATTTCATTCCAGCCTTATCTGCTATTAACTGCAACGTTCAGTGCTGTGCGCACATTTGCCATGCCGCATTTTATGTCTTTAGACCTCAGCTGTACATTTTTTTGGCCAGTAAATGTACTTCCTTTTGGTTTCACTATTTTCCATTATGTCTATATTTCAGTGGTTTTATTCACTCTGAACATGAAAGTGCCACAAAGGATTCTGTGGTTGTGCTGGGCCACTGAAGAGCGACCCTTGGTTCTTCAAAGTACCTTGTTCAAAAAAGAGAAAAAGGCTGTGTATCAGTTTAAGAGTTCTTTCTAGGACCTTGACATCATGTGGAGGTTCTTCAAACTTTGCCAGTTCTACACACTCACATATCTCATTTACAAATATGGTTCTCTAAAAGTTCCACAAGCGTTTCTACTGAATGGTTATTTAAATTTGAGTATTGAGAAACACTATATAGCACTGCTGGCACATGGTTGTAGAGCATGGATCTATTGTACTGTGGTATATAAAAGCACACTGCATGCCTAGTGCTATTTATCTAGCCTCTCAATCTTTCTTTTATAATGATACATGACACCACTGTCAGAATTAAACCTAGAAGCTGCATAAATGTTTACTCTGTAGCTAAAGATGAAAAGATATATTTAACAAATCAATACACAGTAGGCTCAACAACTAAATATCTCCATGAAATCAGAATTTAGAGGGTCTATTTCTGGTCTTTATTATAGCTTCCATTCTTTTAGGAGACTTTTTTTTCCAAAAGAAATCCACAGGGATATTTTTCCACATCTCCAAACTTCAATCTTTCATACTATCACTATCGTCTTTTTGGCACCTCATGGGTCCACCCTATGACGATACCACTGCTTTCATTCTTTTTGGGACACTAGCTTTTTTTTTTTCAAAGTTCTGTTGTAGATGAAAGTATTCCAAGGACATTCAGTGATGTCAAGGTCTGAACTCTGAGGTGGTCAGCCTATTGTTCTGAGAACGCCAGCAGCTACACTGACAGGCATAGTTTCTTATTTTTTATCTATTTTCTCATTTATAGCTTCTTAACATCCACACAACCTTTCAGACTTATTGCCGTCCCACAGTTCAAGTATGGACAGAAAGACCTGTGGATGTTTTTAGGTATTTCAGTTGTGGTGCTTGATCTTCTTCCCTCTTTTAAAGATGTAAGCTTTACGTTTTAGTTTAATGCTACTTTGTTCTATGTAGTCTTTCTTTGAATTTAGTTTTCCAGATTAAAATCTATTTGAAATCTTTTTTCAATCTCCTAAAATGATGATACTCAGCTATACTGTAAACGAGGGTCACGTTCAATGTATTTCTGAGTAAAAATGAAGGTTGACTAAATGTATGTCTGGTGGTGACGGGGAGGCACTAAATGTGTTTTTGCCTGGCAGCTGTACCTCATGCAAGTGAATCTTAAAATGTAATATGCTAAATCTAATATCTGCTTTAGAATGAAAATAAAATGAATCAAAATGAAAGAAATCAAAGGTGGTCTCTGACTCCTGCACAGCAATGCATATTTTGTGACATTAAAATGTAGCTTGGTTTTCCCTCTTCCTACTAAAAAGCAGCCCCTTTGGAGATATGATACGATATGGTTGCAGGTCCTGTTCTATTCTCTATCCATATTAGCAGCAATTAAATGTGTTTTTTCTGGTTTATCACATGAATCCCCCTACTGCTACCAAAAGCCCACTGTCATCCCCAGAGCTGTGGGCATGTGTAGGTGTTATTTGTGCTTCTAAATGTGTGGGCGCACACTTTGTCCTCTTCTCTCTGAGGTAATGGATTCATAATGTTCATTAGTGTGTTTTGCACCCAAATGTAGATTAACTGTAACTGAAAGACCACAGTAGGTCATCTTTCCCATTCGACTCTGACTTACTGTTTGATCCTCTAACATTTTGAGCGTAGTATTCTGCCTTTTTTTTTTCAGAGCACTCATTCCAAATTCATGAAACTGGAATGAATCTAGACTACAGCTTTTACACAACACATCGAGCGTATCTGATTGAATATATAAGCCATGTGTTGATTCGTAGCTTAATAAATGCCCTTGCATCTCACCTCGTGCCACGATCACTCGATCTCTCAGCACTCGGCTCACTTAAAAGTTGTGAAAGATGTTTGAGAAAGTTGCCGTTAATGTCCTCATTTTGGGCAGGCAAAGATCCACAAGAGAGTGTGGAACATGAGTCGCGCTAATGCGTGTGATCACACATTAATCGTCTGACAGCATCTCACTTTCCTCAGTTAGTCTATTAGGATTTTACACAGAGGTAAGGTCTAAGTGTCAGGTGTCATAATTTAATTGTGTTGTTTTCTATTTCTCCCCTCCACTGTAGGGACCAGGGCTGCGGGCTAATCTGCGTATTGCTCTGTCACTCTCTTCTCCCTTTCCTCGGACTTCGTGTTTAATTGGGGACACGATGAGTTCACTCTGCATTCAGCTTTTATCTTGACCTTAGAAGATTAACTGCCGATAAAGATAATAATCTCTGGGCGGCTCTGGTAGGGGCGAGCTCTGTAATTTTCTCGCCATTTCTGCACAAGTGCTTCAAGCTGAATGGGAAAAAAAGCTCTGACAGTTAGTTAAAAGTCTTGAATGTGAGTTTTGTGTTGCACGAAAGCCAAAAAAACCCCACCAATTATCTGAATGGCTACTTTAACAAAACAACATCGTAGCCCTGCATCAGATAATGACAATGAACTGAAATTGTACAAGGTCCCAGAGGGTTCAGAGCTCAAGCGCTGGTTTTGTATTTTTACAGCTCCATAAAACTGAAAGCCACCCACATTATGAAGCAAACAATTCGCTAAGAAAAGCCTACAGATGTGCTGTGTGTATCAACACCTGAACTTTGAGCCTACAATCTCTCTCCCAGGATCAAGAACTGTCAAGTTATTGTTGTCAGCATTTTTTGTTTGGAGAACATGCCGTTTCCTGGCCTCTTGATCACTGGCACTGCGGATTAGCACACCTCATGCACTCCTTGCACCGAAGGCAGCTTTAATCTGGCCAACCGTTGGGATTAGTGAATGGAATTACAGCCAAAATAACTCCCAAGGCAATAGGCCGAATGCTGGAAGTTTTTGTGTAGCTTTTGCAGACCCTTCTGCTGTACATGTGGCCCCCTTAGAGCATAAAAATCAAATTATATTCTGACCAATCAAAACAGACTTCAGAAATAATTACTGTGACATATCCTCACTTTTTCCACTGCAGTGATATACTTGGTCATTTCTGTCCTGAAATTAAAGCTATATCGCTGTTGCATGTATGTGGTCTTGCTGTATACATATATCAATTAAAATTCTCTGTTACAATTGCTTCCCACATATTACCTTTAAATTGAATTCTTATTTGCCAGCCGGGATATTGGGGCGGGGGAGGGGAGCTCGATTTATGGGAAAATTAATGTCCTATAGCCACCGCGTACATCTGGCTTAAAAAGCTGTAGGTGGTGCTTTAATTATTTCTTGCCTACCTAAATGGTTCATTTTGAAAGCCTGAGCTACTTATCGATAGCACTGAAATGAATGTTATGGCTTGAAACGTTCCTTCCTCAGGTTCTCCTCCGGCCGCCAATATGATGGTGGGGAAAAGCGATCCACAGCCATCCTGGGACTGCTGATAGATATGGTCACACTTTAGAGTGGTAAACACTATTGATTCTGTCCCACTATCATCTCTAATTTTCTTCCAGCCACTGCACAATGGGAGCCTTTATGACTAATCACACCCACTTGCTGGGTTAGAACAAGGCATGTGTGGTGTGTGTATGTGTGTGTGTTTTTTCTTTCAGTAGGTACTGTGCTTGCGGCTCTCAGACAGAGCGTGTCAGTATTGAAGTGTTTCTGGGCTGTCACATCTTCCCACTTCCTTTGCTCTAATGTGATCGATTGGGCCAGCAACAGGGCTGTAACATGCTCCTCTACAGGATGCTTTGATAGTGACATTTCAGGCACAGTTAGACACTATTTCCCCAGGCCATTAAATAAAAAAAGAGTGGACCCCAAGAGAGATCAAGTTTTTTTGGAGGCCCTGTCCTTGAGCCACTCTGAGAAGTGGTGACTGGTAAGGGATGGACGTCTGCACGGTCCAACATTCTGAAAAATCAGATCTCTGAAATGTGCCGCAAGAATCAAATCTGAGGCGTTGGGTCTGATGTTTAAAGATCAGTTTCAAATTTGGTTTTAAAGACCTAAAAAGAGGACTGCACCCTCAAAGTCATTGTCAGTAACACCTACACACCTGTAACTCGTTCATCCAATTATATATTCAGCCAATCATTTGGCAGTAGTGCAGATATGGGCCAGCAGCCTCAGGTCATGTTCACACCAACCATCAGAACTGGGCAAATATGTGGTCTTGGGCATTTTGACATTGGCATGATTGTTGGTATCAGACAGGCTGTTTTGAGTATTTCTACAATTGCTGATGTATTGGAATTTTCCCACCCAGCACTCTCTAGAGTTAACTCGGTGCAAATGCAGAATGCTGCTATTAGGAAAATCATCCAATGAGGGGCAGTTCTACAAACAGAAAATAATTCTTGATGAGAGAGGTCAACAGAGAATGGCCAGACATGTTCATGCTGGCAGGAAGACCAAGAGAACTACTCTTTACACTGCTGATTAGATGAAAATCATCTCAAATTGCACAACACACCAAACCTTGAGGTGGATGGGCTACAACAGCAGAAGACCAGACCTAATTGTATGTTTTTAGTTGGGAGTGGGAGAAGGGGGAGAGCAAACGTGATGTTATTGGTTGAAATGATCTTTCCCTTTACACAGCTGCATGGTTAAAGTAGGTATTTTGGAGGTGGGTAAAAGAAACTATGCTTTGATTAATCACAAATACAAAATGTAGTGGGGGTGGGGAGGTTTCATTGATAGCAATGCACACAAGGGTGTGAGTTTTTGTATTGATATTGAGTTTTTAAGTAGATGTGCAAACTATCAATGGTCAACATGGTAACTCTGAAATTACTATAACTATCAAATAACAGGTGTCATTTCTTCAGCTAATAGTATGGTTAAATTAATGTATAAAGACTGTTCTTTGTACCATGGACTTTGGCCCCTCCTCTTAACAGGCCAAACCCGCACTCTTGTGATCAAAAGAAAACCTTTTTACTGTATATCGTACACTGACACCAATCATGTTTGATATGATCAGGGACATTAACTACAAATGTCAATTTTAAACCTAAAGATGACAAAACATTTGATTCTTAAAGAAACTCTGGATAATGTTCAGTACATTCGTTATAGTTTCTAGAATCTTCAGTGGTTCCATATGTTTGTTTCACTAACTTTCATTTTTAAGACTTGCCCATAGCAATTCAGTCTGAAGACAATCATGCCAGCTGTAATAACTAAAAAAAGTTTTGCCCTCATGAACTGAACCCAAAATGTTGTTTGTTGAGTAAAATGCACAATACAATGTCTACTGACTGTAACTTTTAAGTTGTCAAGTTACGTCGGCACCTGTAGCATTAGTCCCACATTAAGCAAGATCTTCTAATAACACATCCCCTCAAATTGGTTTTGCCCATCAATATGCTACTGTAATCCTCTTACCACTTATAAAAATGATACTTTCATATTTTCGTAAGTTGTCTGTCTATTAAGTTCTTTTATTCCAATTTTGAATGAGCTACTAAATGAATAGGGCTAGCTGTGTCCTCTCAGTATGAGATGTAGAAGGTTAATACACTTTAGAGTACAATTATAATGACTAATTATCCCTAGGTTAACTATGGCCTATGGCAGTTCCTTTCATGTCCTGCTAGGTTGGGCTTGACCCAAATCAATGCCAACAGTTATCTTATTAAGCCTACAAGGGTGGCAATGGGAAGGTTGTGTTGACACATAACATTTTAAAACCCATTATAATGGCTTTGGGGTCCAAAAATAATTCATATCATATTATTTTATAATCAGAATATCCATGACTGACTAAACCTTATGAACACAGGTATTCTCAGTTCCAGTACTGGGGATAATATGAACTGCACAAGCACGTTTTGGGTTTTTCCTTCTATTGCAGCAGGAGAGGGGCATGGTAAGTACCTGATATGCTAGGCAAACACATAAGGTTTTCAGGACTGGCACAGCCACTGTCTTATAGTAAACAATTTTATATGCTCCTGCTAGTGGCTAATTTTTAAATCTACCCATAAAAGATTTTGTTATTTATAAATCGAAAGATTTATCTAAAGTTTGATTGATTGATTGATTGATTGATTGATTGATTGATTGATTGATTGATTGATTTGCTTTAATTTTCACAATCCAATAAAAAGAAAATTAAACATTTGGAACATTTTGTTGTATTTTTAATCGCTGTATTTATACTAATTTGTATATGTAGTGTACCTTAAATTTCTCTAAATTAGACACAAAAAATATTTAATTATGTTATTAAGCGATAACCTAATATATGTAAAAGTTCCATATAATAATTGCTTTGTAAGTTATCAACTGGAGATTTTATCACTGCTTCTCAGGCACCAGCCATTCCAGATGATATGTGATTATAACTTTATTTTTGATGTTATACAGTGCTCTCAATTATCAAGGAATCATCTTCAGCGCTGTTCATAATTCTGGAAACACCTAACATTATTTTTGTGGCAGTGGACATTTGGAGTGAAATGGAACTCCTAACAACCATGTAGTACAACATCTATCTAGAACAACATCAGATAAACACTTCTTAAAACTTTCATCTTCAGGAGAAAAGAAAGCTTCAGTCTTGCTTAAAATCTCAATAAATACACTTCCACTGCAAGGACACAACTCAGCACTGTGGATCTGAAAGGACATGTAGCTGCCGATCAAGAAACGCTAAAGTTTGTGAATCACAAAAGAAAGAGTGCCAGTCAGAATGTCCATTTTTCCAATGTTTCCAGAACAGTGGACTTGCCACTCCAGAGCCAAGACTCCAGCATCCCTGAATGTGTTTGGGATTACTAACGTCATTAGGAAGAGAAGAAGCAAGCACCTAAACACTGAAAACTGCTAACAAGTGTTCCAAAAAAATGGACGTAGTAATAAAGACAAAGTGTGAAGAGATTAAAGGAGTAATTTGTAAAATGATGCTGCTTGTTGAGATCAAACTTCAAACGAATAGGGGATACCATAGAACTAGACACGTATTGGTGTCTATCAAGATCATAAGAAACAAGGAAATGCGCAGTCCCTTCTCCTCCCTTTTTACTTCTAACCATCTTAGAATAAACGCTGTAAGCGTTCAGCATTAAACTATCATCCTATCATTTACTCTTCAAGAGCATCTCCAGCGGTGGAATGCTACCTGTATGTGGCCACCAGATTTAGCCTCTTTGCATTATTGTTCCTTTCGTTGGCAATTGGTCTGTCCCTAAACAATCTAAGCGGGAGCAGGACCTTCAACATGATTGGCAAGAGTTTAGAATATGAAGCCGGGGCAGCTTTTCTTCTTTATCCTTTTATGTTGGACTGATGGCAGAATCAACACTACAGTCACTCATTATCACCTCTTGTGGTACAGAGAGGCGTAACAAGATAGGACGGGCCAGGCCTAGCTGGTTAGCATGCTAACGTCAGTAAATATCTCTGTAATACAATATATGAAGATTTTAGACACATTTTGGAATGTTTTCACACTAAAAATATATAGGTTAAAAATTACTAACTTGCGCTTACAGACCATTTACACAGGAAACCAAATAAATACCAAGGTAGAATTCCAACCCAAATGTTGCCAGCATTTGTTTGTTTTTAGATTTTACTAGCAGCAAACTATGTTGTATTTGTCTGATGATTAGATTTATTGTGTAATTGGATGTGCTTTTTGACTACTGTCGATTTCTCCTGTTCAAAATATACTAAATATATTCTTTTGGATTAAATATTGAACTGACTAATAACTAATATATGAAATTAAACAATGTAAAGAGCCATTTAAGTGCTTAAATGGTTCTTTGCACAGTTAATGAGTTCTTCTTTATGATGTATATGGGTTTCTTTAAAGGGCCTTTTTGAAGACTGTTCTATATATCACCATAAAGGCTCATGCTATTATTGCAGCCATTATCCTAAGAGTGTACAGTTAGGTCTTTCTACTCTGGTTTGGATCTATTTAGCTTATGCTGTGATTACAGCAGAAGTTTACATTCCAAATGTGGAAAAGTAATCAAAAACTGTCAGACCAGTGGCTTGGTAGACTAACTAAAATCACTGACAATACCATATTTGTGTTTGTTTGCATTTCAGCAACAGCATTGCATTATGCTTTCAATTATGAACTGTGCAAATATTTCATGACATGTTTTTATTGTCTTTCCTCAATTTCCATTGAAATAAGAATCTTTTTGGACATTTGGATGTAGATTATGATTCATTAAGGCCGCTGTCTTAATATGGTTTGGGATGTTTTACAAGACCTGATATACGGCTCTGATGTTTATGGTGTTTTTCTTGATTCCGTAAGCAAGTAGCAATCCCTTTTGCTTTACCCACGGTATCTGAACTCCATAGCATGCAATTTTAAATTCTATTCCTTTACAGAGCAGTGTTTAAAGACAGCCAGTTTTGGCGGGGTGACTCGGGTGGAAGATGCCCGGCAAATGATCACCACGGAGCTTATTTATCTCCCCCATAACTAGAGTAATTTGTGACCTATAAAGGGCTGACAGGCCCAAATAGATTTGGACAGTGTTGCCTTAACATCTGGAAACACTGTTTAACTCATCCCATCTCTGGAAGTTTTCACACTTCACACTTCATTAACCTCTGGAGCCCGGAGTCCCTGGGAAGACAGGGGGAGCAAAATGCCTGTTTACACAGCGCTTTCTAAATCACCGGCGAGTGGTTTAGCCATCACTGTGCCACATGAGTGCGGAAGAGGAACCTACAGGTGCCGGGCCTCTGAGGCTTTTTTTCCCACCCAGCTCCATTTTCACTTCTAATTGATAATGAATCGGCTCAAGAGTGAGAATGAGTTTGAAGTGTCAGCTCACAGTTGTGCATTTACCGAGCATTTGGAGATAGCTGTGTCGATTTCAATATGGGGCTTGTGTTGTGTTCTTTTCATCTGGCAGGCTGTTTTCATTTAAATGCTGAGCTACTGGAAGTGTCAGCCATGCAGTTGACTAATAACCTTCATAGTAGCGACTAAAGCTAAAATATATTTTTAGAGGTTAACTTTAACTGCGGTGTTATTGACTGTAATGTTTATTGCAGCTGAGTTTTATTCGAGTAGAGGTCTCTCTGCTGGACTGTTTGGTTCTCACTGGACTGAATTCAATTAAAGGTGCTGGCAGTAGGCTATATTTTAAGATTTGGGCATGTACAGGTTGAAGTACATGATGTGGTGCTATCCTCAATCTGCACTAACCGAAAAGACTTACGACTGATGTTACATATCCAGGAATTGTTATTGACTTTTCCTCATGCCTAACCCGTTTCTTTGATATATTGAAGAAGAGTAGCATTGGTCAGCAGGAAAAAAGGCTGGTCAAATCTACTTTAGCCAGACTGAAACTGCAAGGAGGAACATAGCCTAGCATGCATGTTAGCAAGCATGTGATTTTATTATGGGGAAGAATATTCTTAGGCGTCCTGTGAAGCAGAGTGCATAAAACCCTCATCCCAGTGATACAACCGCAGCAGAGCTTGACCAACTTTAAAAAAAGAGAAAATACATAAATTATTTTAGTTATTAGTAGTAATAATAAACACAATTAAATATACTGCTTAGAAATGTGGTTCCTTTAGAGTTGCCAGGTAACCATAAACTGTCAAATGAGGAAAACGTTTGGTCACCCAACTCTGTATGTTACGGTCATCTCATTAACTTTTCATTTTGGATGTACAGTATAATAATGAACACATAATAACATAGCACTGTGTGACACCAAAATCTACTTCTAATCTAAGTCACCAAATCATCACCATGAGTTATAGCACCAATCCAGTGGTGCCCGTCTTCCCATGCTGGGGCAAATTCTCAAATGGCTCCCTGTTCCTTACAGAGTGTACTATGTAGGGATTTAAAGACTTACCTGCAGCTAAGCAATGCATAATATAGCGCATCAAAACATTAGTTAAAACAAAATAATTGTACTATTCTACTTCACCAATATACTCTGTGAGCCATGGGGTAGCACTAGAGCCAAAGATTGTTTCGTTACCATCATAAGGATTTTTGTGATGTAGCACAGTAATTAATTTGTGGTGAAGTCGTCACAGGTATCTGAATATTGTATATTTTAGAGCAGGTTTGAATGCGGCTCAGAAAAAAAATAAAGAAAGAAAATAATTCCATTGTAATATACAACCCAGCTCTATTCCTATACTTAATATGTTTCATATTAATATTCTTGTTGCCAATGCTATTTGTTTTATAACATTGGCATTTATGGCAAGAGATAATATGTGCAATTGTAGGCATACTTTTTTTTTTTTTTACAAATATTACGTTTGAGTTGCTGTGGTTACAGGCTCCTGACATTCCAACACTAACACACTTGTCAGACCCTTCTTAGATCTTGCATCCATTTGTGTTTGAACAGAACCGGTCAGTCAGGGATATTGACGGGTCTTAGATTATTCTTGCTGAGTGGCAAAAATAATATATGCTTAGCTTATCATAATGAATGGAGGTCTACAGTTAGATACAGCCTTTAAAAGCGCTGAATAGACTTTTAACAGTTCCACAGTAGGTTAATTAATCATTTAAAGTGCTGGTATAATAGAGTAAGATGCCAGGGGTTCTTTGCTATAAACACATTTTCCCTTAGTTGATTGTTCCATTGTTTGTTTGTTTGTTCCTTCCATGGAGCATTGATCTGTAGTTTTAGCTTGTGCAGTTCTTCACTGGGCTCATAACAGTTCCATAAGCATAAAAACAATCAGACAAAATTGCTTCCTGGCCATGCAAATAATGATTGAGTATTTTCACGTGTACCTTGAATGTTTTTATCATGATGATAATGTTATCCAGCCTGATAGCTAGTTTCACACTTAGGTGTGCTCTGGGAGGGAGGAGAATGAAAAGTGACAATGATGTATAGAAACACATCATTATCCACAACATTCAAACAAGCGCAGAACAGTAAAATAGTCCCATGTGAGTAACAATATTTCAGGTTCTTACTGTTCTTAATGTTCTTACTATGTGTGGAAGTATGACTGGAATGTGGAGTAGTCTGGCTACTGAGCATATAGCCAAACTTGACTTACAAAAGTGCTTTGTAGTTTACTCAGTGTAGCCTAGCTGGTACAAACTAGCCTTAAGCTCAGACTCTTCCAGAAACAAAAGTCAGTGATAATGCATAGAAAGAAAGGTACAACACAGTATAGGGGCAGTGCATTACAAGAAGTATTTAAATAAGTGCTCACTTAAGTGCTTTAGAAAGACATAGGTCTTCAGTTTGTGTTGACTATGAAGGACCACAAGGACCCTGATGGATTCTGCTTTTTGGACAGCCAGTGGTTCCACCACCTGAGTACCAGGTCAGAGTTTTGATGCTTGTCCTCCATGCATTCTGAAGGATTCTGCTGTAAAACTTATCTAATATCAATGTAATAATTTGGGACTTTTCAAGTTTGAAGCCATTACCAGTTACTGACGTTCATTTTTATATCAGAAAAATCAGAAGAATGTGGCTATGAAATACAGAATCAGTGAAATATTTACTCAGAGAAGGTTTTCCTTCATTTTAGAATAAAAATGAAGACTTTAACTATGAAATAGCACTCCTTTTTATTGGTTTGTCATTCATGAATATTCACTAAATTGAACGTGCAACAAGAGCTTTTAAACTGCAAAAAAGAGAGAAAAGTTTTTTTTGTGCATCAAAATATGGTGGTGATATATGGCACAAATATAATATTATGATATATCAAAGTATATGTGATATATCAGGATATTTGTTTTTTCAGACATCTCATCAGTTGGAACTTAAGCCTGTAAACGTAAGCCTGTAGAGTCTTTAACATAACAAAAAAAATTAATTTATTTGGGTGTTTGAACGTTTAGGTGATACTGTAGACAGCTAAAACCATGGTAGGCTAGTGTTGTTAGGGCATATGGTCTAGTGAAAAATTCTTAGGCTAGGCTTGAGATGAACAGTTTTGAAAAAACACATTAGATTAAAGCTCTCAGTTTCTTTGTTAACTTTGTTAGTTTATAAGTATAGTAAAATCCTCCTACTGTAGCTCTTAGTTATGCATTGTAAATGCATGGAAACATCTAAAAGACATATCTGTAATATAATGTAAACAAATCCTGAACTCTAGCTTTAAATGTAAACACAATGTAATTCAGTATTTGATGGTTCGATATAGATGCTTTGTATTCTTTGGTATAACCTAAAAAATTACTTCAATTTGTTACAAGCAAATCAAAGTCATTGTTTGAGTTCAGTAGAACGTGTTTAGTTGCTAATAACAAATTTAAGTTTTTTTTAGGTTGCACTTCACACAATGTTGGTGCTCTGTGTATATATGTAGCTGAACTTCATGTTGAGTAAGAACTGTTACTGTATTGGTAGTGTTAAATTTACTCATGATCCTAAACTTAACCCTAAACCTAACATGTTTATAAATAATTGAGCTTCACCAGAAAATAAAATGTATTAATGTATGTATCTATAGAATTTGCATTGATGGCCATCCAATGAAGTGTGACCCAATATTTAATCAATGTAAGGGTCTTAGTATAGTTTTTGGCTGCCCCTGTGCATGTTGTATATATCGCACATTCCCTGTTGTAGCATATGTACTGCAGATTTAGCTTGTTAAAGCACCTGAATATTTTATGCACTTAGTTTAATGAGCCAGATCAAATGGCTTTGCAAAATTAGGGGAGTAAAATATTTACCTAGATGTTCTTCAGAAAATGACCTCATGCTTATACTGCAATCCAGCTTTATTACTTGCTGGTTAACTACGGAAAATTTCACAAAAACACCTGACATGGGCTCAAGAATGTTCACTTGGCTAGAATTGGGTGGTTTATTGGATGAAATTGGTTAATGAAACACATCTCAGAGGGTGATAATTAGCAGGGAAGACCAAAGCAGTAACAGCTTGTTTCGTATTTAATAACCTCCACAACCAGGGGAGATAGTGGCAGTGTTTGGGTCATGCTCATGAAGCCAACTTACACCAGGTCACAGGAGGAAATAGGCGACAATTATAAAGAACATACTGTAAGTTCTAGTGACCATTAGTTGTAGCTGTATGGATGTGCTCATTGTTCACTTTCATATCATAAAAAACTATTTTTTGTCGGCTTTTTTTTTTTCAAATAAAATGTTTAATATGGTATGTAAACACTGTACCATTCACTCTCCAGATCATACACCCTATATATATCGTTGCTGCCGTTTCATGAAGTTTCATGATGAATGGACCAACAGAAATGGCACTAAATTGCAGAAGTCTGATTCTACTAACTTACTTTCAAATTTAATGAGGTTTTGAAGATCTGCAAAAAGGTTGTTGCGTAAACATATATCCGTCTATTCAGCAGTTTAGCCTACTCGATCATGGGGATGATATAAGGAGTGTCAGAGAACAGAGGTCATTTACACTCTTGAAGGTAGAAATACAAGAACACACCGTTTAAATCTAAGCAATACAGAGAGGTCGGAAACGGTCATGTAAAAATTATATAATTATAACTGTTTTTTTTAAAAACCACACAGACATTATAAGTGGAGCTCACTTGGCGGGATTTCAAATGAAGTCATAATGAAGAAAGATATAGATTTATATGGACACCTTGTGCTATCTTTCTATATCCCTTTGACTGCTTCTAATAAATTTAATAGCCAACTGTGACTGTGACCTCTCCGCAAGTCCACCACCCACTGGCTTTATCCTATGATGCTCTGTTGAAGCATGGATCTGCAGACAAAAGCAGGCAGATTTGAGATTATGAGATAATGAATTGTTGTTGACAGTGGTCTGCACTTAATCCAACAGGTCTTGATATATTTTGAAAAAAGAAGAACTTGATGCTGGTTAATTAGATAAAACTTAAATGCCCTTTAAGTTTAATCCTCTTTTAATTATATCCACATGTATATAAACATCTATCTTTCTTACTTGTTTTAATTGCAGCTTTTTTATTGGGGAAATCAGTTGCATCCAGGACAGGAAAAAATAAACTGTCCACAATCAATAATCCATCACTTTATGAGGGGTGCTTAAATCCAAGTTCCTTCTTATTCCAATAAGAGGGGACTGTGCACAGTGATTACAGGCTAGATGACACACGGCTGTAAAGCTGGTAGCCAGAGAGGAGCAGTGCCACTTGGATCTTTCTCACAATCACTTAAAACGGCACTTGACATTTGGCTCCTATCCTGCAGCTACTCCGCCATGCATTTTAGGATTATTTTACACAGCGTGCCCATTCATCCAGCAGCGGACCTCGGCACTCTTATCTCCGCCGTGCAAACGCGGCCTCGGATCATAATTGGCGTGCCCATTGTTTTACAGCCGATCCCTAAATTGATTCTTGCAATCACGTTGAAAGTCACGTGGAAACCTCGTTGACATTTATATCACGGTGAAGAATCAGGCTTCACTTTGAGGGCTCATTCCTTGCTGTGCCTGGAGATTTTATGTACATCACTTTATCCTGCAGCAATGCCAGTCAGATTCACTCTCCTATCATTTGTCCCCATGGTCAGATCCTGGGGCCTTGTTTGATATAGAGGCTTTAAAGGCTTTCTTTTGCAAATTTTGCCCATAATTAAATGGATAGGATGCAAACAAAGGGATTCAGGGTGATGTGATGTGAAACGCTCCATTCTAAGGAAACTTCCTGACTCAGAATTGTTCACAGTGGTGGTGACAGGAACCAGACGTCTAAGGAGTTGGCTGCCTCTAGCAGCATCACAGAACATTATTACATAAACTGGTTAGGAATACAATGCCTGATGCCTGAGATGTTGCTTTATGAGAGTTTTGAGATGTGGTTTTATCCTAACATGTATTTTAAACTCTTAAAACACAGTAGTCCCCAAAGAAAGCATTACACATAAAAGCTATGTGCAGATTCACTGGTCATCTTGGGTATTAAATAAAATGACTACATTTGTGTCGTATTTCCTGGATGCTATCTTCGCCTACTCACAACAGCTAAGTTAGTGTGTGTCCCCGCATTGATCCATCTCGCATCCAACCAATGACTTTGTTTACGTCACAACCACTGAATTATCTAGAACTATTGGGAATTCCTGCATGCATGTAGATAGCACTGCCACTATGATGTGTTGATGAAAGCACATTTACATTTCTCCATTGCATGGTGTTGCCATATGGCAAGAATTACTTTCTACTTATCTCTATGTTACTTAAAGAAAGTGATATCTAATCCATATTTTACTGTTTAGTTGTGTGAAAGGGGGTCTTGTACTTGGATAGGACAAATACTTGATAGTTTTACATGAATCCTTTTTGTATGAAGGTCATGACCTGAGGGCCCCCAAAGTTGACCAACTGTTCTATATTTTAATCATTAAACCCACTTTAGATTTGATAAGGTTTCCTTTTAAATGGTAAAATGGTTTTGCTGCTATTCTGCAAATATAGGAGTGGTCTGTGTATGTTGGACTTACATAACACATAGTTTCATACTTCTTGTTTATATTTTGTGATTTCAGACATTATGTAACATGTTATTATAAAGTACACCATTGGAAATCACAGTGTTAACAGAAGGATCACTGCTGTACATGAAATAAAGCAATTGTTGCCATTTGGTAACACCATGCACTAAAATTATACAATAAACGAAATAAACCACAAATGTAAATGTGCATCCCACCCAAATTGTGTCTGTGCACTTCAGTGTATATTTCTTATCAATAAACCTACATGGCTTACCAATAAAATAGTCTTTTTACAATATTCTGTACTGTTGATGCTCTACATTGCCAAGTACACTATAGTATATAGTCCACCAGTGATTGTCCTAAAGACAGCAGGTGTATGTTTTCCTAATGTTATATGAAATTAACTGTTTAAATTTTGGGTTACATGTTTCTCTAAAAATAAGTCTTCTGTTTAATAAAATTATGTTTTAGAGAAAATTTCAAATCTGTCCATTATTTAAGTAATTTTAATAATTTAAACACCTTCAAACATTTTCATCATGTTCAAGTAATAATTCAATGCAAGAGAAAGTTAGGGTCTAATCCGTGTATATTAAGGCCCACCAATGCATTAGGCCACCAAACCTGGCCTTGCTAACTGTGCTAATCACACAGACAGTAAAGAACCATAAATGAGGCATTCGACGTAAAGAGAGAAGATGTGGAAATGAGTGCTGGAACATTTATGTAATCCGGTAGCAGTTTGTAGTCTAATAAAAAGTGTATCTTCATAATTGGAATAGGCCTAATGGCAACTCTCCTTAAGGAATGGGATCACCCCCTGAGTTTGGAGAGGTGGTGCTGGGAGTTGGGGTTAGGAGGGGGGAGGGGGGATAAAAATATGAAATGACAAAAGAAATTAATCTACAGAGCTGAGAGGGGAGGGGCCAGGCTGGGTGCTGCAAATGAGGCTCTTGAAATCACCTTCATAATTAATTGCTCGAATTTGATTCTATTAAATAAAAATAACACTTATTGAGGAACTCAATTAGCATTAATTAAGCTTGATGTCCTAATTTGGAAAACGTGTTGAGGAAAACAAGCAGGCGTTTTTTTTCTTCTCCTTCCTAGTATTTTTTTAAACCCTGGTGTTGTTGAATATCAGCTCTAGCTGCCTTTGGGCTGCTTTACTCTCCTTTGAGAGTTGAAAATGAGAAATGGAGATGGAATATCAGGAGGTGCTAAATTAGCTGCCTGATCTGCACTTATTGCTGCACACACACCCCCATTTACTTTGCTGTTCTCTCTCTCTCTCTCTCTCTCTCTCTCTCTCTCTCTCTCTCTCTCTCTCTCTCTCTCTCTCTCTTAACATTCCAGGCATGGCGCGGCGTCGAGATAGCAGATTTATCAAATGGGAAAATGAATGCATGATGATCAGTTAAATTGAAAATCAGCGCCTGCATGACAGCCCGACCTGACACCTCCGTAATTAGAAAGAAAAATGATGGCGTCCGATGCATAATAGAGCAAAAACAATTTACACTCCCCCCATAATGATCCGGCGTTCAAATTGAAAATTTCTCCGGGTAGAAATTGAATTCATAAAGTGTGATTCATGGAGGACACATCTCCTGGAGGCCTGCGCGCGGGGCCCTATCGATTGATAGTTTGTCTTGAATCATACAGCAGGCTGCTTTCAGGCAAAAGCTTAACTACTTAAGCAAATCGCTAATTTCACCTTAAGGCCACCAGTGTGCAGCCAGCGATACTCCCATTCAGACTGCAAAATGAATTAAACATGAACACCCCCCACCAGTAGGCCTGCTCTGAAGGGGGGCGGGGGGTGGGGGGTAGTGGGGGGCTAGGGGTACAGAAAGAGCAGTAAATTGAAGGACACCTCCAGACTGCTCACGTTTTACCAAACACTTGCTGTTTCTCTCTCTCTCTTTTCCCTCTTTCTGTCGAACCTAAAACGCAATTCATTGACTGAAATGAATATATTCCTCTCTCCACTCTGAGATCGGCGATGAGATGACGGCTGCTCGGTAATTGCTTAATCAGAACCACATAGGAGGGAATGAATTATTCACTTTATTGTCTCGGCCTTGTAGTGGTTGGGACACTAAACGATTATTGTTATTGATTCCCTCTGTCTTGGCATTTGGGTCCATGTTTTGTTGTTGTTATTGTTGTTGCTTTTGGTTGTTTTGCTTTTATTATTATGCAACCCAAATGTAGTCTGTAGGCTATAAGTAGGCTCTACCTATGCATCCTGCTCCAAAGCCTCCAACCACAGTGGTCTGACCAAGCGTATGCACATATATCCAAGATCTGGTTTGGGTAAGGTAAATAATAATAATAATAATAATAATAATAATAATAACACATTAATATAGGTATAGAACGTGACGCCATATTGACCAGAACTGTACACCTGAAAGCGACCAGATCTAGCTCTATTTTTATCATTTTAGAAAGGGTGATGATACAGAAGAAAAAGGAGAAGAAGAAGAGATGAGGGGGACTATCTCCTCTCCTCTCTCCTAGCTCCCTCGCTCGCTCGCTGGTCAGCCTGGCTAATATTGCCAAGGCGCAGATGTGCGGGAGCCCCCACAGCGCCCCTCGGGAGCCGCAGCCCCTATTAGAACAAATGCGCTCTGCTATTGTAAATAGGCGCGTCCCATTCCGGGCGACGCGTGATCAATAGGCTGATAACGCAGGAACATCAATATAAGCGACAGAACAATGAGGGATATCATCGAACATCTATCTTAATATAGCCGGCTACAAGGGGCCCTGACAAAGTGAAAAGCTCATGAAAATTCCGCCCCACGAATTCCCATCTCCTCTCCAATATGCGCAAACACACTCCCAGCTGCCGGGGCTATTATTTTCCTATTTCAATTTGACACCCCAGCCTTTCATGCTAATTCTATTATTCTTGGAAGTTTATGTGATTTCCTATCACTAGAAATCGGTAATGTATTATAACCCTCCGGGCTAAAATAAACTGAATCCCTGCAGTAGCCACCGGGAAAATAATTACTTTCATATCAAAACTCTGCAGGAGTCGAACGGGTCTTTTCGCCTCCGGCTCCTAACCTCATTTCAGCGGGGCTTATAGATGAATAAATTTGTTAAAGCAATACACCAAATACAACACGGCGCGGGCTTTAGGAGAAAAGGGGGCTACCTACGCCCACAATGGAGGAAAAAACAGGCCCGCTT
Organism: Prochilodus magdalenae; assembly: GCA_024036415.1. NCBI lineage: Eukaryota > Metazoa > Chordata > Actinopteri > Characiformes > Prochilodontidae > Prochilodus > Prochilodus magdalenae. Next base: position 53,728 of record JAMWET010001993.1, on the reverse strand, counting down.
TTGTTTTAGGATGGGACACGCGGGGAGCTCGTTGTATACAATCGGTTTATTTATGAAAAAGCCTTACATATATAAATATCTCAATACTTTTTACAGCGTCTGAGGTTTGGTTTTGTTCTCTTTACAGGTTCTTATACAGGGAGCTGCTGCTGCTGCTAGTGTGTTCTTCTTCATCTTCATCTTCTTCTTTTTTCTTTCTTTCTTTTTTTTCAATAGACATTTAGCCCACCACACACATACACAGAGTGTTCACACAGATAGTTTTCCCCTAATCAGAATTCCAACCAAACAAAAAATAATAAAGTAATAGGAGAGCACAGGGAGAGCACTATTGGTGCGTCATGTAAATATGAATTATGTCCCCTGAAAAAACAAGGAAAGAAAGGAAACATAAATCTTACTGATATGTCATATAGAAATATGTCCGCTCCCACAAGAAAAAAAAAAGAAATAAAGACGTGAAAAGAATAAAATAGACGTGTATGTCATATAAAAATATGTTTAAGAACAAAATAAAAATAAAATAAAGGAGGAAGGCCCTTTTGATATGTCATATATATAAATAATATGTACGGAAAAAAATAACATTAAGAATTATATTAATAATAAAAAGAGACGCGTTGATATGTCTTCGTGTTTTTCCTCTTCGGTTAAGCTTTGAACGAGTGAAAGAGTGTCGGCCAATATAGCCACTTTCTTCCGTTTCTCTATTATTTCTACTCATTGTTTTGTTTGTTTGTTTGTTTGTTTGTTGTTTATCCCATATCGACCTGGACCGAGTCTTTGTCGGTGTCCGTGTTGGCCGCTGTTTGCGCGCTGTGATAATCGAACAGGCTAGCCGACTCTTTCCGCTCGGGCTGCTGCGGACATGGAGACACGGGTCTGCCCAGCTCTGCCTCTTTCTCCTGCGCGCTCGGGACGCCGCACTGTCCCGGTGAGTGACCATTCACCGCGCGCGCCGGACTGCGCTGAGGCGAGCGGGCTGTTCTGACCGCCTCCGCGTTCTGGCTTTTCGGGCTCGCACTGCCGCTGGACTCTCTACTGCTCCTGTGTCCATGGCCGTCAACGCAGTCGGCGACCGGAGCTTTTTGGCCGTGCTCTTCGTCCTCCGTCGCCGCCGACGCCGCCGCGCTTTTGAGGGCAGTCTGTGGAACGATGAAGCCGAGGGGCTGCGTGATGGGGTAGAGCAAAAAGTGGCCCTTGCCTATCAAAGGCCGTGCGGGGGACACCGGAAAGTCCACACAGGGCTTCCGCCTGGGCCTCGAGTCCGCCAGCAAGCTCTCCACACTAAACGGGTTGAGTTTTTGCAGAGCCGACGACTTGGTGCCGTGACCCAGACCGGCCTGGCGGCCGCTGTCAACCGAGTCCAGCTCGGCTGTGCCAGCGTCACTTTGGTCCTGCAATTTGGGCGCCGCGGACTCGCAGGCCGGCCGCGCGTGGCTTCGGCTCGAGTCGCAAGGTAGCGCGCTTTGCTCGCCGTCCGTGATCTGCGACACGCCGCTGTCACTGTCCGAGCCGGGCGTGTGGAAGAGGTCGGCCGGCACCAACTTGCCCTGCGCGCGGAGCAGTCGCCGCTCCTGCTTGCGCTTCTTTTTCTCTAGCCTCTCGCGCTCGCGCCGCGCGATCTCCTCCGCGTCCATGGGCTCGCCGCTGCACGTGGTAGGGTGGGAGTTGTGCGCCGGCCGCCCTGGGCCTTTCTTCGTGTTCTCTTTCTTGCGCCATTTTGCCCTGCGGTTCTGGAACCAAACCTGCAGCAGAGCACGACAGGGGCTTCAGTGGTCAGGGTTTTAAACAAATCACTGGTTCATATTGGCTAGATTATATATTTCATATATTCCAGTTAATATGCTGCAAGTTATCTGTACAGTGTAATATGTAGTGTGTAGTGTAAAAATGGCAGCTATTTATTTCGCAAAAAAGTAAATAAATAAAAAAATTACCATATAAATATTATATTATTATTAGCAAAATAATTATAATCAGAAAGCTAATAAATATATACATTATAATGCAATGTAGCCAAACGCCCAATTACCCTTAACATGTTAAAATAAGCAATCAAATAATAATTAAAAAATTCTGATATGCATGATTATTTTATTTCATGACTATTAATAATTGTATTTATATTTGAAGTAGCCAGATGGTTTATTTTGGGCCTTCCAAATTCAAAATACAGCACATCAATCATTTGCAAAAGCTCTTGATATAGCCCTCGCTAATGCAGTTTAGCCAGCAGGTCGGGCTACCTCGGGCTAAAACAAATCTTGTATTTTTATAATATATATCAAGATTTTTTGAGCTGATATCTGGCCTGTCTTACTCCCCAACATCAGCACCAGTCCAAATCTTATCAGGATCTGACACAGCAAAACAAAAACACCTTGTTGGAAGAGTTTCTGTATATAAGATCAGAGCTGATAACGTTGCACCAATACACATATAAAACATTCTGAATTAATACCAGGCTGGAAGTTAGCGTAGGCCCCAAACAGTGTCACCGCCACAACCGTAAACAGACAACAGAGTCGTGATTAAGCAACGCAGCTGAAGAACTCTAAATCTGAACATACTCCAGTCTGAGCCGGTGTTTTGGTTTCTAGACGCCAAATGAACAATAACCACTTTAAAACACACCACTTGTGTGTTTTTGCTGCATTAAGTTGTCGCTGTTATTGACAGTCTGTGCTCAGACATGCTTGGGCATTGTTGTCTGTTAGCCATTTGGGCCTAGTACATATGACAGACATGCAGCAGGATGGATCTATCTGATAGTTTATGTTTATGTTTGTTTCCTTACATGGTTCAGCTTTTACTGTGCTATCAATTTCCAAGCCATTTCCCTCATAACAAACCCAGAGCGTTGTGTTGTTTACAGTAATGTGGCGCTGACAGTAAAACGCTGCTGCTTGCATTTGCAAATGTACAACCTGTAACAATGTCACTGTAACGTCATTTCCAACAGGGTGAATGAAAGCGTTTACCTGCACTCTGGATTCTATCAGGTCCAGCCTCAGAGCCAGAGCCTCCCTCATGAACACATCTGGATAGTGACTTTCATTAAAAGCCTTCTCTAATTCCTCCAGCTGCCAGCCTGTGAAATTTGTGCGCGTTCTTCTTCTCTTACAGCCTGGACTGTCCTTCTCTGGATCTCCGGAATCTGAGGAGAACACAGGACAGGTCAGAAGGGGTAAGCACACAGGGACAGGCCTGAATTGAGGACGGACACCTCGCTGCACTATGTTAATGAGACAATCTATAACTAAACCAGCAATAATAACAACAACAGCAGCAGTCTAATAACAATAATAATAATAACAATAATATTAATAATAATATTAGTAATGATAATAACAACAATAGCTTTCTAACTAGAAGAAAATGCTCGGAATAAAGGACTAATAAACATCATAATCAGTTATTGGTCCTTTTAAGCCGTAATCAGACATTAGCCCATTTTCCTGCATTTAGCTGCTGCTAATAAATAGACTACAGATCAGAATATCTCTCCACAGGGTCTCCAGCAAGGAAACAATCTCTCTTGATGGCAGTAAACAAATTATAGTGAAGGAAGCGCTTCTTTGTTTCCTCCAGGCTAAACCGTGTCGCTATACGAACCGCCTTTGTGAAGAGAAGACAAGCAAAGAGAACGAGGAGGAGAAGAAAGCTGCAGCACCCAGCAATAGAGCCCTACCTGTCAGCTTGTACTGCTGGCTCTCTCCATTCATCCCGCAGCCAGTGGACAGCAGCGGGTTGGAGTTGACTACGGATGCCGTGCACGAGCCGTTGAGTAATCCGTCTATGGAGAAAGGGACGGCGGCGGCCGCCGACTGCAGCTGATGGCCGGTCAGCTCGTAGACGGGATGGTGGCTCAGGTGGTACGGGAAGCTCACCATCCCGCCGAGGGAGCCTCCGAACTGCGCGTGAGGTGGGTCCAGTATCCTGCTGTCCATCATCTCCCGGCCAAAGAGGAAACGACGTGTGGAGGCTGGTGATGGGAATTTAAAAAGCACGCGGCGAGCGTGGCCGGCGAGGAGGGGACATGGTGTGGGGAGAGGGGTGGTGGTGGTGGCTGTTGTGTTAGTGTTTGGTGTTGGTGGTGATGATGGTGATGGTGGTGGTGGTGGGGGGGCTGTGGGCTGGGGATGAGGTCTACTTTATCAGCGCGAGCCTTCCAATAATTAGCTCGGGCTCCGGGAATTGGGGACCAATGAGAGGCGCTAATCGGCGGTGACGTCACAGGCGCGGCGTGGAAAAGCGCTTTCCGTATCGATTGCTAATTAAAGCTGACACCCACCTCAATAAACAATATCAGAGCTGTCACAACAAGACGGGAGGGGGGGTGTGGTGGGGAGGGGAGGGGGAGGGGGGTTGATAAGAACTACATCAGGACCACACGGGGGGTCTTTAGGAAGAGAGCGATCAGGTTTGATGCCCCGTTTAAAAACGCTAAAGAGAGGCTGAAATCTCCCAAAGATGGGCTGCGATGCATCAGCGCTCGTATGGAGTCACTCTAACTCTCTCTTTCTCTTCCTCTCTCTCTCTGTCTCTCTCCGGCCGTGACAAAGACGCGCGCGCGTAAACACGCGCGCAACAAACGCGATAAACGTCGCTGTAAGAGCAACGCACAGAGATAAGAAGAGCGGAGCCCCCTCAAAAAGCACGCTGTTGACAAAGTGACAGCGTTTGACTGGATGCTGATACTTCGCTCGGACTAGTCGAGCATGTGGTCGAGGAAAGGCATTTATCACAGGGCTGTCAAATTTAATTCCCAACTACAAACCAGAGCCGCGCAGCAAGCGGAGATGGATTAACACAATGCTTAAACGTGTGGATGGGGCTGAACTTTCGATTCTGCACGAGACACGAATGAACCTATTAATTACACGAGCCACTAATTAAAAGAGAGAGAGAGAGAGCGAGAGAGAGAGAGAGAGAGAGAGAGAGAGAAAGAGAGAAATTGAACATGGCCTAATGAGAGGTATTTCCCCTGACTTTGCCTACATGTGTAATTAATGTAATTCAAAAAAAACGGACAGCAGTTTCTTCCTAGAGCATCCTATACACCTACCACGTGACTGCTCATTTATACAGGCAAAAATCCACCAGTGCTTTAGAATAAACGTAGTTAATGATTATGCAATACTTGCATATTGGCGCATATGTTATGTGTGTTTCTGTGTGTGTGTGACATACCACATAGGTGGTATGACTTAAATATGTTTTACAAAAGTTATAAAACATGTATACATATAGTTATACATATATAACATGCAAGTATATCTATCTATATGTACATATATACACACACATATATACACACACATATATATACACACGGTGGGAGAAGCATATGTATATATATATATACATATATATCTCTTGCTTTCTACTTTTCAGATTGTACTACTTTAAAGACATTCTGATTTCTGACATCTACGAGGACACATTCATTTTGGCGGCACATTTATGCTCCTCGCTCATGGCCTAGTATCTCCTCTTCTCCTCTCCGGGTCCATTCTGGGTCACTCTCCAACTTTCTATAGCTGACTTTATGTTTCATGTTGGCCCTCCTCACGAAGCCCATCACAGACGCTCGTTTCCATTCCATTTAGGCGAGGGAGCCGTGTTTGTGAATAGAGAATGATCATCAGTCCCTCCACTTTAAGCAGATTCCGTCTCCCCCTCTCATTACAGGGAATTAATTCGACTTTATTTAGCCAATGTCTGGAGCTGTCACAATGTTAATCTGAGCTGAAATTTCGCTCCCCACTCACTCCCTGACCCTTGGCACCCGGATTGGCGTGTTGTAATAACCCGAATCCTTCAACAGAGGCCCTGATAATTGTTACCTTATTAGCATGCAAATTGTTTAATTAATATTATTATGAGGAAGTATATAATCCGTTCGTCTCTTGACCTCCAGCCCAAATAGCAACCCCTCTGCATTTCAATGTGTACATTTTAATGAACCCTTTAAAAATGGCTCTCGATCCCGCTTCTTTTTACACTCCCCCCCTCCGCTCTCTCTCTTTCTCTCTCGCTCTCTCTCTTCCTCTCTTCTCCTCTACAGAAACTGCCTTCAGTAGTCAGAGAGATCTTTTTAAATCGGCCTCCTTTTGTGCCTTGAAACTTATTTTATCTTAATGCAGCCTACACAACGATGAATCAGTCCATTTATTCATATGCCCTCTCTTCTCTCTCTCATTCTCTCCTGTTTTTTTTCCTTTCTTTTCTTTTTTTTTTTTTTTTTGAACATCAAAATTCAATAATTGCTCGTCGACGGTCCCGAGCTCACGCACAGCCCTTGACACACGCTCCCGGGAGACGCCGCGTTTAAATCCGTTTTTCTACAACCGAGTGACATTGTCAGATCCTGGCTTTAATTAACCCGATAATAAGACGAACAAGGCTCGCATTCAGGGCCGTTGTAGGCGCGTCTTGTTTGGCTCCTGTTTGAATTCTTGAGGTTTTTTTATCTACAGTCCTGTACAATGGAACCAACAGTTCACCAACAACGAACTGCATGCATGTTTTTTTAACAGTAAAGTGACGGTGCAGTGCAGTAGCTCCACTCTTTTGGCTTTACCTCCACTCTTAGAACTCCACACAAGAACCATGTCTGGTGTCTTAAAGAATCTTTCTGGTTCTGGATGGCTCTTTGTGGATTCTCTCATTTCTGTTAATGAGATGTGTGAGTATGAAGAGCCAGTTTTCAATGTCTCACGAATCTTGCACACATGCAAAGCTTCTTGGAAAAACCCTCAGACTTGCAAAAGGTTCCTTATACTCTCTAAAAGGCTTTGTTGGTGAAAACAAAGTTCTCGGGTAACCCCCTTTAGGGTTAACACTCTTACAAACTAGGGTTTCTTATTCTTCACTGCTTGAACAGGGCTGGGGAGGCAATCTTATCAGTCTATAAACTTTATATCATATGTAGGTTCCGAAAAAAGGGATCTACTGAGATGGTACTAGTATTGGAAACGCCTTAAGGGAAACCAAAGGTGGTTCTATACTGCCATATGGCCATGAACTCAAATGAACCCCGTACTTTTATCATGTATCTCTCTTTTGTTAAGATATATAGATCTGCTTGGGCCTCCACAGCCAAGACAGTCCAAATCCAGAGTCCACAGCTTTATTACACATGCTTCCCGGGAGATGAGGGGTAGGGCTGGACACCCCTCCTCCAAAATCCCACTCAGTGCTCATCTTCTTCTTAGTCGCATTATGCGACATTGTGCTACCTGGCTTTAAAGCTGATGCTCGCCCACCCTGCATGGACTCCCCCCTCTCATCTCCAAACCTCCCAACGAGCATTGCTCAGGCAAGCGGACATTCCTGACCCCATTAACAGCAGGTGTTCAGGTGTCCCACCCAAGCAAACAAACTAATCAAAAGCGCCCATGCAACACTGATGCCCACATTACCAACATTTATACACACACACACACACACACACACACACACACACACACACACACACACACACACACACACACTTACACACACACACACACACACACACACACACACACACACACACACACAGAAAAATCAAATTCATTTTTAATTAGGCTAGCAAATTAATAGGCAGCAGTTGAGGAGTTTAATTACTCAATTAACTTCACGCGCGTTAATTTTTAACCATCTAAATTAAGTTGCACGTTATTCGATTTGATGATAATTATAGAATTAAATCCAAATTAATTGTTGCGAACGATGTACGAGATGCGCCGCCAATTAAAGAGCTGCAGTCTGGAGCCACCAAAAAATCCTTTGATTCGATTTCGAGCAGGCGAGAAACTCTCGCAGTTTTTTTCTTCCTTTCATTGCTCCCTCCCATCCTGCCTTCCTTCCTTCTTTCCTTCCTTCCTTCCTCCTCTTCTCTGATCCTGAAAAAATTCTCTCCCCCCTTCTTAATCCCCACAATTAAAAGTTTCCTCCATCTAATTATCTGTAATTGTGCCGCTGTCAAAGTAGAATGGAGAAGTGAAGGCGATTGATTTGGACTTTTAATTCACTTCAGTTCTGATAGAAGGGAAAGTAATTCCCTTCAAATTACCTCATTCAATCCTGACACCCTAATGCCCTTCAAAATCTTTCTTTTTTTACTCACCGCGTTTATGTATTAAAAAAAGGGGGGAATCTAAAATGAGTGCTGCCTCCTAATAATAATAACCAAACTTCCATTAGAATAATAATTTCATTTCAATTAAAACTGACTTATCACCTTTTGCTAAAACGTGCTTAATATGCCGAAAATTATCAATGCTTGAAGGAGCGCAAACTGGGGAGGCGAATTGTAATCAGCAAATCGGAGGTGCTCGTCTCCGCCGCGCGCCTCCGAAATAGAACTAATTTACTCAACTCCCGCGGGAAATCCGCTCAACAGATTAACATTTTCAAAATATAGTAATGATATAATTTGAGAAATGGTGACGCCAATTTGTGAGAAGCCTTTTGTGCGGAATCATTTGCATTTTTTTTTTCTCTAACCGCCTGTGCTTTTTTCACCCTGTTAATTACAGCTGTGCGGATGAAGGGTGCGCGGTTTGGACGCGTTGCTTATTATTCAACTTCAGCGTGTTAATGGAACACAACGGAGAGGAGAGAAGAGCAGAGGAGTAAAGTAGAGGAGTGCAGAAGTAGAGCAAGAGTAGAGGTGTGAAAGAGCAGAGGAGGAGTAGAGGAGTAAAGTAGAGGAGTAGAGAAGTAAAACAGGGGTGGAGGCATGAAGGAGTGGAGGAGTTAATGAGTAGAAAAGAAATGGAAAAGTAGAGTAGGACTAGAGGAGTAGAGAAGTGGAGCAGGGATATATATATATATCATATTTTACTCCACTTCTAATCATAGGTGTGGAGGAGGAGACTCCGCTGCTCCTCCACACCTATGTATAGAAGTGGAGTAAAATATGAGAAGTAGAGGACTAATAAAGTAGCAGAGAAGTAAAATGGAGGAATAGAGGAGCAGAGGAGTCAAGTAGACATGTACATTAATGGAGAAGAAGTACAGGTGTTAGGAAAGAGAAAAGTGGACAAGCAAAGAAGGAGTAGATGAATAAAACTGGAGTAAGATGAAGAGCAGAGGAGTTGTTTAGTAAGAAATTGGAGGAGGAGTAAAGTATAGGAGTGGACGAGTATAGCAGTACAGAAGGAGTAGGAATTAGAGGAGTAGATGAAGAACAGGGGACTGAAGCAAATGAATGGTGGAGTAAAGAAGTGGAGGTGAAGAGGAGTAAAGTATAGGAGCAGCATACAAGTGGAGGAGTACAGGAGATGTAGATGAATAAAGCACAGGAGTAGATGAAGACCAGAGAAGTAAAGCAGGGGAGTGAGGAGTAGAGAAGTGTTGGAGTAAAGAAATGGAAGAGAAGAAGAGTACGGTATGGGAGTGGAGGAGTAAAATGGGAGTGGAGGAGTGGAGGCGTACAGAAGGAGTAGATGAAGAACAGGGGTGTAAAGCAGGGGAGTGAGGAGTACAGACGTGTTGGAGTACAGAAATGGAGTAAACAGTATGGGAGTGGAGGAGTAAAAGAGGAGTAGAGGAGTGTTGGAGAATGTAAATAGTAAGCATGAGTGGAAGAAGAGTATATGTATACATATGCATCCCTCCATTCTCCAACTGCCCGTCTCAGATTAACCTGCTCTGATCCGCTCTGTATAAAGGCTCCTGGAGTTGATATGAAGTGAGCTGGGGAGCCAGTTTCCCCCCAAAGGTCCCTCATAAACCTCACCATACACAGGCCTTCTTCACTACACTGGTGCAGTGGGTCTTCTGAAAGGAAAGCGTATCAGGGAGGCCCATCCTGTCCGGAGAACATGCACACAGCCAGCGGGGATCAGCAATACTTAAACAGCCCTTTTGTGAGTATAGCTGGCCGTCCGTTAATCTCTCCTCAGGTCGGATGTAGGGATGATGTGGAAGAGGGAGAGAGAGAGAGAGCGAGAGAGAGAGTGTTAACTATGATCCACAGCCAGGCCATCTGCTGCTGTAGACATTTCAAAACCCAGGAGATCTGCTTATATCCACATCATCAACGAGGAAAGATGTTTTAATTAAGAGAAATCAGGTTAACTTAGCGCTAATTAGCAAACCATCCTCCTAATGAATTATACGCGCTGATCTTTCCTCGGCAGGTAAATTGGACGTGTTTCACGTTGGGGCTTTTATATCATCAGCAAGTGTTGTTCTTGATCTAGCCGGTTATCACGGCTGTACAGTTGTTTAAAAACGCGGTATAATCTTTAATCAGCGGTTGATGAACTGAATTAGCAAGCCGGTAAGTGAGGTCTGCGCATGCGCTTTTCTCCATATATAAGGCTTTGTAAGTTATTTCCGTTGTAGCGTCTTCAGTGCTGACATTTCATAGGACATCAGCTCGAAGTTGAGTACATGGGCGCCATCACGTGGTCGTTTGTGCGCATAGTTGTGTTTTCCGCTCTCAGTCCTCGTGTTCTTGGGAATTCTTTAGGACCGTCTCCAAGAGCTGGGGAAGAGTTGTTAGCCTCTCACGGCCTTGCTAGAGCATGACACGTCTGGCTTTTATCCTTCAGACGTTCCTTAAGTGACACCAAGACTGTTCTCAGATCTCGAAACACGCTGCCACCGCGTCTGTGTCGTTGGGTTCTCCTTACTCAGTCCTTGGTTTTAGCTCTTGGTCGAGTCCGGAAGTATGAAGGCCATGTGTGTGTGTGTGTGTCCCTCTCTGTGTGGTGAGTCGCCTCCTCTTCTGGTCCTTTAACTCACTGAGGCAAGGTGGTCGATGCTGGGATCTGACTGCTAAGGAGCTGAATCTGCGCCTGCACGGTTATATGTCAGTTTGTTGGCGAGGAAGCAGTTAAGAGCTTTTACACGTGAGCCGTACAAAGCCATGTGTCGTGTGTAAATAGCTCTATACACAAGTTCGAAATGAACTATTCAGATATTTACAAGGATTTTGCTGCCTACCTACTGAAACCCAAAGCGTTCATTAAGATGGTAATAATAAATAATAATAAATCATAAATAATAAATCATCATTTACAGGGTATTTTCCATAGATAAAGGATTTAGATTTATTATTTAGATTTATTATTGGTTTAATTGTAAACAAAAAAAAAGTTGTCTCATGTTTTCATGTCAAAGTCTTTTAGTCCATAGACTGAGCCTTATTTTACCCACGCCCATTTCGCCGCAGGAAGTAAGACTGCATCCATGTCACTCATGGCATCATGATGATTAGTAGTTAGTTAGATCCCACTGAATGGTCACTACCCAAACACATATGTTCTACAAGTAAGCAATTTACGGTCTTTTGATGTTTTATTGTGTGTGTGTGTCTGTATATATATATATATATATATATATATCACGTTTGTTTTTGAGTTATGCTCAAGTTTAGTTATGTTTGTCACTACTGAATCAATTATTTAAAGTTTAATATGTTTTGAACTTGTTTTTTAAAAGTCATCCATGTGGTTTTGAACATCTGTAAAAGTCTCTACTCCTATAACCAAAACCATTGATTCTTGAAAACCATTAGTCTGGACGGTGGTTTGGGCTAAAATACAATAGCATTTAATATTAGAATTAACAGCAGTAATTTAGTGAAACACTGGTTGATACCTAACCAGGTATTCAGTAATGACTACAAAAAGAATGGGGTTGCTGGAAGAGAGGTCTGGAAATGGTTAAACACAAAAGTGGCATACCTAACATTAACAATATTTGTGTTGGAGTTGCTTGTGCTTGTTGCAGTGTTAGTGTTTTCTGCCTAAATGCTGTTAAACAATTCTATACAGTTTTCTTAGTTGCTAAAGAATTTGGTTCTATGTTGTATGCCATCAGTGCTAAAAATAACTAAGTGTGTATGAATAATGCTTATTAATGCATTACCACACATACACAGATAAACATATATATAAACACAAACATATACACACATCCAGCAAGTCAATACTGTAATAATTCTTTATTAATCTCTTAATGAAGCCTCACATATCCCTTCACATGTGAGCATCTATTTTGAAAAATAGTGTTTATTTTCATGTCTTGCTTTGAATAAGAATTACTGATATGACCAATCACAAAAGCATATCAAGCCTTCAGATGCAATGGTTTATTAGGTACAATTATCATGCACCCAGCCTATCAAAATTCAATCATGCATAAAGGGATTATTAACCAAGAATAATACTATCTCATAATAGAAAATAAGTTGGATTTCTTCCCTCCAATTTGTCGTGATGGCAATTACCATCCAGTTCAGACAACACTGTCTGTCTTACATTTCTGGTTCCGCCTAGCTGAATGTAAAGACAGAACAAACAAAGAAGCAAAATTACTGCTGAAGTCAGGGTGGCCAGGATGCTGCTGGAGTCTCTGTGAATTGGTCACTGTAATGCATGCCGGGGACTGATAATGCAAACTGTTGAGAAATGTCTGAATATTCTTCTTTTTATTACTGATTAATTATCCATTATGTATTACTACTGAAATAAACGCAAACTGTATTTAATTTTTTTTCTATTAAACTGCGTATCAAAGACACAGAAAAAAGCAAATAATGTTGATTATATTGTAACAATGGTGATTGCCAGTGTCTGGGATATATTAAACAAATAGGTTCTTGTAGTCAACGTATTGGATGTGGGAAAAACAGGCAGGCAGAAAGACCTGAACGACTTAGACAAGGGCTGAATCATTTGTGCCAGACAACTGGGCAGAGCATCTCCTAAAAAGCAAGGGTTATGGGGTGCTCCCAGACAGCAGCAGTGAGTGTCTATCAACAGTGGTCCACAAACTGGTGAGAGACTATCATGTCTTGTCTGAGCTAACAGAAGCAGAAGTACTATGTCATAACACAGAGTGCATCACACCCTGCTGCACAGCCACAGACCGGTCAGAGTGCCCATGCAGAGTGCCGTGTTTTTGGCACATGTCATATTGACACATGTCAAACATGAAAGCCCAGATGCAGTGTTTTACCGAGAGCATCACACCCCTTCAACTGACCTCTCTTTATCTCACAGGTGGCAAAGTGCAAAGCACTGGCATTCTCCACCAATGCTAAATCATGTCCACCATTGAAAGTATCTACAGTGGACATTTAATCGCTAGAACTGGAGCTTGAAGGAGTGGAAAGTGGCCTGGGTCTTGTTTTCTTTCACACCATGTTGATAGTCGGGTACATATGCACTGTTAACCTGGGGACATGATGGCACCAGGATGCACTGTGGTAAGAAGTGCAGTTGTGCACTCCATGAGTCATCCTGTTAGTGCCAGCACCATTTGCCACTATTGACGGCTACACAACGCAGCACTACATGGACCCTCCAAAGGCTGCAGTGGTGTCTTGCCAGACTGTCATGAAGTGACTCAAAATGGCAGTGGAGTCTTCAATGACGAGCTCAACTTTTGTCTTGGTGGAGCCAATACAATTAGGAATCGCTACAACTCCATGCCAAGACATCTGGCATGTTGTGTTGTCAATGTGTTGCCCTGGCTGCCAGATTGCATAGATCTTAATAGTTATGCATCCAAAGGATTAAGTTGAATAATTTGTGGCAACTTCACTCCCTTACAGGAGTGATGCTAATGATGCTAATGATGCTAACCTGCAGTCAGGTTGAAAACAGCAGAGTATTACTGTAAACTATTTGTCAATACCTTTACCTTATCCAGTGCTTTCCATCTCTACAGGAGGCCAGAAAAAGCTATTGCTAGCACCAAAGTCTCTCTCTCTACATGCTTCCCTGAAGCACTGCATATTCCACACCTAAGAGTGCATGAGAATTCACAGCGGTGCGTGTTGATCTGAGTCAAAGTGTGCTTACTATTCAGTGGCAAACCCCTGTAGTTTAGAAGGTGTGAAGTGAATGTACATTTGTTTTGCACACATGTCACAATAGAAAAAAAGAGTACATGGAAGTACGTGGAAAAACAGTGGTCGCCTAGGGAAGCCAAGTCTCCGCTGGTGAAGTGAGAAATGGCGATGAGTGGCCTCTAAACAACAGCAAAGGGCTTCCTGACACTGTTTGACAGACACTGCTACAAAGCAGAGAAACAGAGTGGCTGAGGCATAGACATATTGGCACAAAGCCACAGCAAATTTGTAGGCGTAAATGTTTGCTTTGACGGCACTGGTGGTGTGTGCGGCATGGGGGGGTGGGGGCGGGAGTGTAATGGGGGATATGAAATTATTACAATCATTTTACTATTCAAGCAGTGTGAGCGAGGTAAAGGAATTCCAATGATGAAGCAGGTGTTCAGTGAGAGGTGCCATCTGGCAGCAGAATTAGCAGCTTATGAGCCAGGTGCTCCTGAAGCAGACAGGAATCAGAGATGAACTCTAATGTGATCTCTCCCCCCGCGGCCCCCGCCAGCATGACTCGGCACTGTTACACACCACCCGACGTTCTGCAACATTCTGAATCATTTTTAGCTTTTTTACACCATGTGTCTGGGAGTCTGTGTAAGTGTGTGCAACGTAGTAAAATGCCAACATTTCTATGTGTATGTATTTGTGTGTAAGTGTGTGTATACATTTTAACTACAGACCTGTGCAAAAGTCAGAGACCACTGGCAGTCAATTTACAGGCAGTAACAGCCAGGTGAGTAAGTCCAGGTGAGCATCTTGAATAAATGGTGTCTACCTTTGCGTTTATTGCAGCCTCCATTCTTTTTGAAAGTCTTTGCTGTGAGACTTTTTTTATTTTTTAGCTTCCCATGATCCATGTAATCTTAAACACATTCAGTATGTTGAAGTCTGGACTCTAGTTATTTAAGAATATCAAAGAGAGAAGTTTGATGGTAGGTGAAACAGCTAAACAATGGGCTTTCCCTGAATTTGTATTTGAGCACCTACAACACAATGTCATTACAGAGAAGGGAGACATGGCACAAATCTAAAATCGCAGTATTCGAAATAAAATTAATTCAATATGCCGCATACACTATTGCACTTAATTAAAGAAACCAACAAGAATGAAACTTGGTGGGAAGGTTTGAAAATGAGAGACATGAGAACGATCCAAATTCGGCCGTGCATGTGATATAAGCATAGACAGGCCTTATCACTGTATATGACTGAGGTCATCCTGTTGCATGCTTTCCATTCTGGCTGTTACAACGACTGCCCTTAACACCATGTTAACAACGCCAAAGACTGCAATGGTGTTGTGCCCGACTGTCATGGAGGGACTCAGAAAGGCAGGGGGTCATCTTTAGTGACAGGTCTAGTTTTTGTCTTGGCAGAGCCAAACAAACAAATTCATGTGTGGAGGCACCAGAACGAATGGTTTGTTCATGTGTCACAGTTCCTAAAGGTTTGCTGTCACTCCTTCTCCATCCCTACCACGAAATCTGCAGGAACAGTGTGAGAATATTCAAGCTCTATGGGATGGATTATCGCTGAACAACATTTAGAGCAACTAGCAAACATGGCGGCCCGACGCCGTACTGGGAGACACTACTTCTGCATATGTAGCTGAATAAATATTAGCTATTATAGCATATCCGTCAAAATTTATCATCATGCCTGATGATCTTCCTTCCAAATAGCATTGCATTGCCAACAGTTCCTTCTGAGTGCAACTATGTTTTTTTGATGATGAGTGTATATAAAGAAATCTCGTATCCCTACTGGTGCTCTACAGCAGAGCCCATTTTTTGTCCCCAGTCCTGTAGTGCTGGAGCTACAGGCGTGCATTTATTTGGTTCCAGCTATTTCTGAGCTTTTTCCAGGGTAAATGTACTCTACACAAACTAAAGCATATCATGCAATGACGATGATGATGGTCATGATGATGCCAAATAATCAAGCTTCCCCTTATTTGACAGGGTCAGTAAAAATGTGTTACCTTCAGGGTAAATGTAGCATGACTCAAAATGGCACATTCCTGTATTACTAAAACTGATATCTTTCTGGAATACATCTTGGTTGGTCCTAGACTTTATCAGATAATAATGACTTCAGGAAGTTCAGAAACACTTTTGCTGCCATCTAGTGGTGGAAACAACATTGTGCATGTAGCTTAAATACTGAATGTCCTGGGCCAGAACACTTAAGTAAAAGGTTTCAGGGTATAAGGAAAGGCTTAATAGAGTTTAGTTCATTTTTTAAGGCAACTTAAACTATAAAAGTGAATCATTTTAAAATGATCTACAGCAATATCCCTTTTTAGCAGATATCATAGATTGCTAAGGAATTTTGTACACAGCAGGCAATCTTTCTTCTTATTTCTTCATTTTTTTCACCCATGTTTCCTTACAGAATACTGATAAGTGTGATATTCCTGGGCACCTGGCACGCATCACAGTTTAAGATCTACCTACAGGTTTTCAGTCATGTATACATTCCTGTTGTTTCAGCTACAGGTTCTTGAATGGCTATGTCACATTAGCTTCCAGAATGTCCTGAGATTTAATGGTATCCATGCATCAATCTACGCGTACAGTGTTTTATATGCCATGAGCTACCTCACAACCCCAAATCATAGCTGATCCACTCTAATGTTTATCACTTGACAAGGTATTTTTTCACCTAGTGCTGCTCCTTTTATCTCCAGACATGCTTTTAGTGATTGAGGTTGAACAGATCAATTTTTACTTCATCAGTTCACAGCATATCCAAAATGTCTGGCTTATCTATATGTATCTTAGCATACTTCAGACTTTTGTAATGAGGTCACAGACAAGGTTTCCTTTTGACCCCTTCCATGCACTCCACAGCACTCCTGTTCAGCCCAAGTTTCTTTCTCAGTGGCATTGTGGACAGTGGAAATACCAAGCTGGAAGCACTGTGGTATGTTTTTGTAGTATTCCCTTGCTTTGTAGGCATTAATAAGCTAACGTTTGTCTTTACTACCAGTTTCTTCCATTTATTCTTAGGGGCTTAGAGGTTATTGGACAAACTAACATAATTAAAAATTAAATTGTCCATTTTAATATTTAGTTGTGAATCATTTGCAGTCAGAAACTGCTTGTCTGAAACCCACAAACTGCCCAAGATGCTAGGTTTCTTAACTAGTGATGCTTTTTCTGGCTTTTACTGCAGCTGTCTTCAATTCCTGCTTGTTCTTGTAGCATTTTACCTTCAGTTTTACCTTCAATCAGTGAAATCCATGCCCAGGTTGATTGATGTCAGGCAAGTGATTTGGCCTTCTATGCCCTACAGAAGTCTTGGGTTGCTTTCACAGTATACTTCAGCTTATTGTCCATCTGCACTTTGAGGCACTGCTAAAGTATTTGGTTGAATCTAAGCTAATAACATACTCATAATGATTCATCAAAAAAAAAAAGCACTTCTTATATCCAAAAAAGTAATGGAGAATTTTGGTGTAATAAATGAAATGGTTGGATAAATAAATTAAAGGGCTATGGACAGCTAGACATGGGGTCTGATATGCTAGTTGATTTTTGGTTATGCTGGAATTAGCTTGCTAAATATCCCTGACTCTAAAACGTTTTATGTGGGTAAGACTTCTTTTTGATTGGTTAAGAAATGCTTATGTAAGCATCACCCAAGATCAGGACCACCTAGTTTACATCAAAAGGAGAGAAATATAGTAAGTATGTAACTTTATTCAAAGGGCTTATCTAGTACATGTTTACTGTGTGACCACAAGCACAAGATTAACTTATTTAGAAAGAAAACACTGATTTAGATTCCAATAGTATACATGGGCTTTAGGTCTAAGTCAGCCATCAGGTTTAGGTCAAATTTTAAGAGCAGAAGTTTAAAGTAGAAAGAGAAGAAATAAATGATAAAATAAAATCCTAAATGTTATGGGAGAATTTAAGGCGTGTTTCCTTGTTATGAAGTCAAACAACAAAAAGTGCTGCATCACTGCCTCATGTGGTATCTTCTGGAACCCTCCAGCTTTAACGTGATGACGTTAGACGGCGTGACTCAGAGATGTTTTTCAGGCGGGGCCTCAGTGTTGAGCTATGAGGTGGTACGGTAAAGAACCCAGACAATATGAAAAAGAAAATTGTCTGCCGGACGGTTTTCAACCTAAAAGTCCTGGACCGACTCATATTATACAAAATAGAAATATCAAACAGACCTTCATTAATACATTAAAGTTTCATAGCAGAGGTTTATGCAGAAGTTAGAAATGGCAAATTGAACAATGTTTGATTTCAGGAATTATCATATATATAATGAAAGCCGGTTTCGCCACTTTTTAATGTGTATTGTATTTGCAATTATAGTACAGTCCAGATTTCACATGTTTAATAAAACTGATAAAATATTTAACATTCTCTTATTATTAATCTACTTTTATCAACATGGATATATTTTTAATGCTATATCTGACATGAGTTTGTAAAATTTCATGAAGGGCCGGTCAATCTTAGGAGGACATCCATATTAAAAAATAAGTTATTGATATTAGTATCACTATAAATAACTAAATCTTTAAACTCTGCCATTAGTGTAGGATTCTGTAAAATATGAAATACAGTGTGTTTAATTAAATAGTAAGTATAGATAAACATGTTTCTTGTTGCTTAGATTAATTTGCTTTGATTTATAAACAAGATCTTGTATTCACTGTCTGCCTCCAGACGGCCCAATAACCAATTATTACCACTTTTCTGTGGTTTTCAAACAAACACAGTTTTTAGGTGGGTTTCACTGATGTGTTTACTCTTCAGTTATAAAGTTTAATTAAAATGGGAAAGGCAATGAACATCCCAGTAAGTCAACATTTGTTATTACCTGCTTTATTTTATTGCCCCATTGGGGAAAACTGATTTGCAGTTCAGACAACTTTGAATTCTACACAATATGTAAAGCCCTCACTACACATAATCACACCAGATGCCCCCCTGATCCCCAGATTACCACACAGTCATGGGATTAGGGACACATGGGATTGTTAACAATGACAAAATGAAGAGGTAAAGTGTCAAAACTGTAAAAGTGAACAAATACAGTGAATAGCGTGGATTGTGGTTTAGGCACTAACATCCCAAAAAGTTTTGTTATTCCACAGATATGGATATGAATAATTGCAACTGCCTTAACCCAATTATTGTATCATATCAAATATCACACTACATATCATAATATGCTTGAACGTGTGGCAGAGCAGTTTGGGCATTGCTAATTGTGGACAATACTTGTAGACCTTAGCAATAAACAGACTGTTTAGTGAAGCTTTTAAAATGTGTGTTAGTTATAGAATGAAGTTCCGTATATGTAGAATATCCTATTCATCAGCATCTTCAACACCAAAATCCCGTATAAAAACTCGCACCTTTTTACCTCCTCTTGGCCAACGAGGACTTTTATTTTGAAATCTACACCCACAGTAACCGTATGTCTGTGTGGGTGTCAGCTTCACAGCGCTCAGATGACGTCTTGAGGAAAAAAAACTGCAGACGCCTGAATAAATCCGTCCGCCTCTCGGGCCGCGGAGCTTTTCAGTTTGTTCGAGATAACCGTCGGAGAGGGGACCAACCTTAAAGATTTCATCTACCACAACGGTAAGGAACACGTCATTCATACTTCTGTCAAAAATGTAATTTTAGAGAATCGTTTACTGACATGTTGAATCTAACAGCCGATAGATGGCTAGATGTGCTTCCTGGCTAACGTTACTGTTCTCAGCAGCTGCTACAGTGTAGTTTCCTCTGTTTACTAACTGCTGCTAGGCAGTTGAAGCTGTTCACCGTTTGACCGTGTCTCTCTGAGTGAACTCCGCTATCTGTAGTTTTGGTGGAATATGTTTATGTCTGTATTTTGTGGCACACCGTGTTTTATGGTCGTGTTTCGCTGTTTGTCCCTCACTGGCAGGTAGCTTGCACCCCAGCTAAGCTAGTGTCTAAGCAGAAAGCTAATAATAACAGCTACACAAACGGAGCTCTTCTCGGAACAGGTCATGTCGGGCGTTGACACCATAAATAATGGCTAGTTAGGCATGTTGTGTGTTATAATGACTGTATAAAGCTGAGGCGCTATAGACATTAAATATTAATAGGCAATTTCAGATGCAATCTGGTGTGCTTCCTTTATGTGCTGTGCTTAGCTGGCTAATCAATTCCCCTGCATGATTCAGCATTAGCTGCCAGACCTGTCAGTTGCTAAGTCATTTAGTGGGTTGTGTGTGTATATCTGATAAATGTTTCACGAGTTGATCTCGTATTGGGTGACCGTGTGTTCTGAAAAAGATTAAACGACTGAAATATGTTTTCATTTATAAAGGTCTTCAGAAGTTGGTCAGTACTGAATAACTTAAGCATCATATTTTACAATTATATGTCATGATATTTAGGTGCATTCTAATGAATGGTATTGAATTTTGGATTTTCTATGCTAGAATCATTTCTCATAAGTGTGATATAGCCTGTTTTGATTGGAGGGCTGGTTATACAGATAAAATTTGAGGGTTAGGGTTACATTTGACTATAATAGATTTTCATATATGCATTTATAAAGTTATTGATGAACCTGGGATATTGTACTCAACCCTTAAAGAATTCCAACTATTTTATGAATATTTTAAATAATATTCTATAACAATTCAATAATAATAAATATTTACAATTAACAATAAAATAATAAGCAACAAAACAATCTATAAAATAAAAATGAACAAAAAACAAATTACAATTTTAAAAAAACAATAAAGGTGATTTTATTTTTTTTTTCATCTGTTTTCTACTTTTTTGTAGCTTAATTTCATTGTTTCATTTTTGTGCATGTACTATATGAGAACAAATATCATGTTTGGGGGAAAATAAAGTATGTAAATCTATTCTAATAGACTCCAAAAATTAAATAATGAAGATTGTAAATTAACATTTTAGGTCCCCTTTAATCAGTCAGACACCACAGTTTCAGAAGGGACTTTGAAGATATTATTATATTATATAATGTAAATTCTGACTCTTCATTTTTTGATAACTATTTAAAAGAACCCCTCAAAAGACGTGTCCAGTTAACTGCCAGGTCCTGAGTTAAAAGCGAAGTGCTTTGAATCATTAATTGCCATTGTATCTTGAATATAGTGCTCGTTATCTTTCTGTTATGTAACAATAACGAAAACATTAGCATTAAATTATAACCTTATAGAAGGTACATCACCCAGACCTTTTATTATTGAACTGTTATGTTCTAAGAACATGTACACATAACTGTACCCTACACATAAACCACTTTTTCACAAAGGAAACTTGCTCTTGATATAGTGTGCATAAACAGTTCTATGTAGTGTACATAAACATAAACAGTTCCTTAAAGGCAGTCTGAAGAAGTTGTCATGGATGTCATGGTTATCAAAACCACCAAGATTTCAGATGTACAGTATTAAACAATACTTAGTAGCATCGACTTGCTACTGTAGTCCTATATAATTCTCTAATGTGCAGGTTTTCACTTATGTAACAGTGAAAGTTTTTAGCTGAGAAGTGTTGACTTGAGGTTTTCTGGTTGTAGTGTGAAAGCGGACACTTTTCACCACAGTGCCATGGAGTTTCCAGACCTTGGGGAGCATTGCTCAGAGAAGTCCTGTAAGCGGCTGGGTAAGTTGAGTGATTGGAGTACTGACCGTTTTCTCTCTCGGTAAATAATAAACACACATAATTTTAAACCATACCTAGCAGAGGTGCTGGAATAGAGGAGCACATTCAGCTGTTCTGTGTTTATTTGCATGTCTACCTGTTTCATTCCTTATGCAATTTTAATTGTTAAACAGATTTTCTGCCCATGAGATGTGATGCATGTGAAGGAATTTTCTGCAAAGACCACATAACATATGCAAATCACAAGTGTACTTCCTCATATAAAAAGGTATGTACATTTAATTTACAAATATTCACCTTACCTTTTTAAAAACTGCCTAGTTGCATAAGGGAAGGTTTCTTGTCACTCAGGATTTTTTTTTTTTTTTGGTTTTTACTCAGGATGTCCAGGTCCCAGTATGTCCACTGTGTAACACCCCCATACCAATTAAAAGAGGAGAAATGCCAGATATCAAAGTTGGGGAGCACATAGACCGTGACTGCAAATCAGATCCTGCACAGAGGAAAAGAAAAGTAATAATAATTCAATCAGAAACACGCATACATTATGGACTTGGTTACTTAAATTGCTAACTAACCAAATCTCCTCTTTCTTTAAAGATTTTTACGAACAAGTGCTCCAAGGGAGGCTGCAAGCAGAAGGAGATGATTCGTGTGACATGTGACCAGTGCCACTTGAACTACTGTCTCAAACACAGACATCCACTTGACCATGACTGTAAGACTGACAGCAAACCAGTCTCCAAGTCTGGGTACGTGTTTTCTGTTAAGTCTGACCCTGACGTGCGAAGCCCAGTAGTACAGACTTGTGGTGTTGTGTGGTATGTTCATTTTGTTTTGTTTTTCATTTTATTTTAGACATGCTGCTTTAATGAGGGCTCAGGGTGCTTCCAGCAGTAACACTACAGCCTCGTCCAGTAGAGGGAGCTCCAGAAATCTCTCCAATGGCCTGGGTGGGAATGTTCGCGCTCAGAGCAGTAGGTGAGTGTCATTTGAGCAAACAGTATTCAGAGTGGACTGAATTAGGAGCTTATTGATTCAATACATTGTTAACTAATAATCGATTGTGTCTTTGGCCTAAGTTTGAAGCATAATGTTCCCACTTTATAGTGCTCAAAGGACCCCCGCCCCCTCTGTGGTTTCACCCCCAGCACAGAATGTAATACGACCATCAGCGTCCTATCAGGCTGGACTGGTAGGATATCCATTTTGACCTAAATATTTATTATGTAGTAATTATGAAATGTCGGCAGTGGAACTAAAATTGGCCATAAATAATAAAGTGTGTTTGTCCTTTCCTGGCCACAGACAGAGGAGCAGGCACTCCAGCGAGCGTTAGAGATGTCCCTGGCTGAATCGTCAAGGAACACCCAGCCTGCCCCCAGGTAGCTTAGCCGCTAGACCTTATAGTCCAAGTTCTATAGTAAACACTCATATGCTTTTCAGTATCACATTCACAGGTGCCAAGTTTGTGCACATTCATACTTTGAGTGTATTCACGATTTGTTCAGTTGTTGAGTATTGTCTTCATTGATGCATAATTGGTCTGAAGCCAGATGATTAAGATATGTCCGTTAAGGACACAAACAATATATTAAATATTTTGGGTATTATTAAGGTATTGTAAGACTCTTGTTATAGAAAACCCGCAGGCACACTATGCACTGCACCCCACTTCTGTGATTTGTTTTTAAGTGCTACTGACATTTCCAACCACAAAGCAACTGCAGCTTAAATGCCAGTCAATTATATAGGCCTATTTTATTATTCGAATATGAATGAATCCCTATGATACTATAATGACAATCAATTGTATTTTCAGTCCACCAGATGGTGCCAAGCACAAAACAGTACCTCTATAAAAAGGTTAATACATTCCCAACTTAATAAATACAGTAAATGATCCTGGAAATGTGTTCCTTCTTCACTAAATGAGTTTCCCACAGATTTTTTTAAACAATGGTGTGTCGACCTTGCTTGGGGATTGGGGCATACTAGCATGTTTTCCTAATATGACACTTGCAATATTTTAGTGTTATATAAGATAATAAGCACTATATTCATGATACAGTGGCAAATAATGATGCCAGGCACTTTGCTTTTAGCTCAGGGCCTGACAGGTAACTGAACGCATGTCTTTTAATGAGTTATCAAAGTTCTTAATTTAGTTTTTAAAAAATGGAGAGTCAAAAGGTATATACATCAATTTAGTGCATGTTGAGAGAAATGTTGATAGATCTATAAAGAACTATGTTTTTATACAGATTTAGTGATTTAATCATAAACTCTTTGGTTGTATAATATATGGTAAGGACACAACACAAAGGAAGTTTAAAGTGTAGTCTTTTTTTGGACTACATGTATAATGTTAAACTTCCTTTGTGTTGTGTCCTTACCATTTAAGGAAGAAGCGTCTTCAGCTTCTCCTGCTCTCTCTTCTGCTACAAATGAACTAGTAACTGTAATTCAAAATTCCACTGTACCTTCAGTTTTCACTCATCATTAAAAAAGTAGTTTTATCCAGAACGAAGTGTCAAGTTGCATTTCTATTCAGGTGAAGGTCAGCAGGAACAATTTTATGAGAAAGAAAAAGACAAAACTATTATGAAAAAATTTGACCTATTTGGGCAATATTTCTGGGTGATACAATTTTATTATATTATTATAATTTATTTATTTATTTTTGGATGTGTAATGTTTTTTTCCATAAATATTTATTTGCCTACTGACCTGTAATTAAAGTAACTATATTGGCTATCCCAGCTATCTAGCTCTTCAGGTGATTCTGCCTGTTGGTGGGTTTCACTAACTCTTTTTGAAATATTTAAAATGGTTCATGATCTGAAAACCAAGGCCACAAACATTTCACCAAAACAGTAGCAGAAACTTATAACTAATAACAAAAGAGTGTTTGTTCTAGTGGATACTGTAAAGGTAGCGCATGTTAGCTAGTCAAACAGAGTAGTCTGCTTAAAATACTGTGTGTCTCGGATACTGGCAGGGGACATGAGCATGTACGTCTACAGTAGGAGAGGAAAAAGGGGGTGGGTGGTAATGAGGGATGCTTTGCCAAAGCAAAAGGGCAAAACATGTCATTTGTGTCATTATGAGATGTGGAAAGATGTTTTTGGCTCATTATGAATCTCTGATGGGAGAAATCAGGCTGTTGCCAGTGAAACGGTCTGAAGTAATTAATGGGAAACATTGTGTGGAGTGTAAAATTAACTTGGGCTTTTTTTTATTATTCTTATTGATGCCTTTCTGTGGTGTTGTCTATTTACTATTGTTGCTCATCATCTTCATTGTGCAAGATGTGTCCTCTCCTGCGAAGGAGCCTTTGAATAGATAAGAAATTAACATTACAGTTGGGCTTTTCTGTGCCATCTGGTGAAGTGGGGATGGTTTTTCAGCACAAACCCATAAAGCTCATCTGCATATTAAAATGTACTTTTAATTAACTCTAATGAACTTTCTATAGTTGCTTTGAAAATTTAGGTGTGTGTGTATCTAATCGACTCTAAAGCTCAGGAGCTGCTTACATCTGGAAAACCTTGATTTCAGCCGTTTGAAAATTATACATACTGGCCTTTAAGTAGCTTTTTAATCTTCCAAGAATATTTCTTGTATAAAGCTTTCCTTTTGAGAAACCAAACATAAAATGTAACTGTTGTTGCTTTGGACAAGTTTAGTGTGAAGAGTCATATCACATGCCCTGTGTGGAGGTTTCAGTGATTAGGCTATTTGCATGTCTCCCTCAGTGCATATGACCAATCGATTCTAAATCTGACCGGAGTGTGATGCTTGCTCGCTGCTCATCAGCTCACTTACTAATGCACGCTTTTTGAAGGGCAGCATTGTTAGTCTTGGGAGTGCGGTATAAGAGTTTTCTGATAAGATTTTGTTTGTGGTTTAGTCCTCAGGAGCAGGAGGATCTGGCCTTGGCTCAGGCCCTCGCTGCTAGTGAAGAAGAGTATCGACGGCAGCAACAGAGACAACAGGTATCCCGAACCCTTAGCAGTCAGTAGCATGCTATGCTAGCAGGACCCCAATTAGGTACTTGGCCTCAACGGCAACCTTATCTTCTCTATTGGGTGCATGTGGACATGGACTAATTGTATCATGGTTGGTACAGTGGCTGTTTGTTTGAAGTGTGAATAATATGAAGAACATTATTATGGGATGCGTCAAACATCTGTCTTTGGAGGTGGGCAGTGTTTTTGGTCGTTGTTGTGATATTTTTGTGTAAACCATCAAAAACAGGCACTCTGATCACAGTAAAGTGGGTGGCTAGGGGGGAAGGGCTTATGCTGTCCAAACTAAGTGTTCCCTTTGCCTGCCTAGATGCAGATTTCATAAATATGCTGAATTATTAATATTATTGTTAAAGGCTGACTTGTGTCTTATTTTTTTTTCTGATTTTGTTCCACAGGGGAGGGATTCCAAGCAGTCCAACTGCCTCCTGTCTTAATGGTGACCTGGTTCAATCTGCCTCAAGTCTGCACAGACCATTTCTCGGTCCAGCATACCTGTTCCTGAATTACTGAATGAACGCAGCTATTTTAGATTTCACTGTTTTTGTGTGCTTCTTGTAAGCAAAATGGACAGTCAGTGCTGTCGTTTTCTTATTTAGGAGCGTACATTTATGTACATATTTTGTATAGTCATGTTAATCATGTTAATCAATATTCAATATAGATCTTTCCAAGAATAAATTATTTTAAACATAATAATCGTCCTGCTAAATATTCATTCCTCTGATTTTTTTTTGTCTCTGTTACAAAGAGAATATGATAATGACATCCTACTTCAAGAATGTTTCATATGTTTCTGTGTTTAATGTTTAGGTAAAAGTTTTAGAAGTTTTACGGGGTTTGTTGAGTTTATGAGGGAAAAAAATGGCAAGAATGTGTTTATATTAATTGTTCTAGACGCCAGGCAAGGACTCTGACCAGGCATAAAAAAAAATACCTAAGCAGTTAAAACCCCTGGTATGAGGAAGTTTTACTATCAACAGATGAGATGGATGCTTATGAGGTAGCAGGTCATGTTTGGAGTACTGAAAATGGCACAGAATGTCTTGGCACATGACCAAGCAAGATTTGTAAGAGTTTTGAAGAGTCTGCACCAGCTGACCACTAGATGACAGTCTTGATCCATGTGAAAATAATGCAAACATGAACTCCCTGTACACGAACACTTCAGCAGAGTTGGTGGATTTATTATGCATTCTGAATCTATTATATAGCCGTATATTAAAGCAACCTGGGTCATAGCCTCCCCAAGGCTTTGCTAAAGTTTTGTGTTGAAACATTAATACTTTTACAGGACAGCCATGGCAGACAACCATCATTTGGCTCTTTCTTTAGCTGAACTCTAAGCCCCTGTTTCAGTGACTTATCTTTTATGGCAATAATGAAATGCACAATGAATTTGCTTTTGCAAGGGGTAGAGCTGAAGTTCATGGTTGGTGCTCTAGTTTGGGGGCTTGTTCTCCATCTACTACACTGTAAAGGAAAAAGTAATGTGCTACACCTGTAAGTGCCATGTTATCCCTTTTCAGTTGAGCACTGTAGCTGAGGTGCCGAAGTCCATGATTATTTCCTCTCACCTGTTAATATATGCATATTGCAAATTTGTTCAGAATGAGAGCTGTGCTCATTAGCATAAATGTACTCCATTAGCTGCTGTACTCGTTTATCATTTCCAGTAGACTGCACATAATTATCATGGTGCCCTGGTGAAGAAGAAAAAAACACAGAATTCGAGCCTAAATTAGCTAGTTTATTCTGATGATCATCCAGCATGCCAGCATCCTAAACATCTTTATTGTAGCAGGGTTGATTGCCAAATACAGGTTTGTAAAAATGCAGACTCGGGTAAAGGTCAAATTGTTCCAGGTTTGTACATCAGGGCACTGAAAAATTAGGCTGACTAAGTGCACATTGAAGTTAATGGTTGCCTTATTAGTATCTAGAAGCCAACTAATAGTATTGAGACTGCTAACCCACCTTTTCTATTGATGCAGGGATTTCAGCTGCATGACTTGACTACAGGCCCTTAGCTAGTCACAGTCTCTATTGAACTAGCAGCTAATTAGTTGACAAAGAATGTGGCAAAAATTCACCAACTTTTTACCATGTGGCCATACGGGAATTTGTTAGGATGTACAACTGTTCAGATCCAGTTGTAATTCTACACAGCTGACTCCCAATATCTAGATTAGTGGTCACCAGCCGTCATGTCAGTGATTTGTTTTTTCTGCAGTGTTTAGTCTCAGCCTGAATTTAACATGCTACTCCTCTCTTACCCAGCTCTGATCCAGCCAGTCGTGGACTTAGATCAGAGTTAATAGATCTCCAGGACCAGGGTTGTTGTCAAAAGCCTGGTTGGCTAAATCATAGTTGGTTTAGCAGTACATGCTTTGTGTTCTGGAAAAATAGCTGTGAAGTCTAAAATATCTATTTGTTAATTAAATAAATCCAGATGGAGTTGTGTAATCTCCTGGAGCATATTCAATGTTTTATTGCCTTGTGTAAACAAAATTAGCTGGTGTTAAGTTGCTGTAAATTACTAAATGAATGTCTAGCATTTGCTTGCCTTACATTTTGGTTGTGCTGTATCCTTTATTTGTAACATCACATTCATTCTTGCAAATCCTGCAGCTGCCCTCAAACCACCTCTTTGATTTTGTCAGGACATGCTGTATTGCTAACCTTTACTTACCACATGATGGAGTCGCTGAGCAAGAAAAAATTCTCTTGTGCTTACTGATCCCTGAGGCTGGACGCAGAGAATGTGGTGTAGCAGTCAGAAGCAATTATTAGGGGCGTATTGGTGGAGCGGAATGGCCAAAACTCCCTTGAATAACAAAAAGAAAAAATGGAAGCGATGTAGAATTATTGGGTGGAAGTAAACAACAGCATATAAGCTGTTTTTATTTTTGTATTTCTCAATTCTTTAGGTGTTGTCCTTTATACTTTAGCCTGCCTCAAACCCTCTGTCATCTGTGAGCATAGGAAGAATGTTATTTGAAATGCAAGTACATCACCATCACTCCTTTAGTTCCTAACTTCCTAAAGTTTTCACTTGTTTTACCCCTTTGACCCCAGTGACAAAACAGTCTCTAACAAGAGAAGGAGATAGTTTCCAAAAGTGCCTCTATGTACATCACACATACACAACAAGCAGTCACTTTTAGTAGTGCAGCTCTACTGCACGCTGTACACTTTACCTGCACTAACCAAACCCACACCCTGACCTAAAACACAAATAATACCTACATACATTTATACTAACAGAACATCACCAGTAGCCCAGTAGCACCCCCCCCACACACACACACACACACACACCAGCACCACCCCCACCAAGGTTGAGGGTAAGTCATCCTAGCAACCTACATAGTCCAATCCATGTCCCATGGGGGAAGGAAATAAGACCACTACTCTCTCCTTGTGAGCTCAGCAGGACTCTTCACAGCTCTCCTTACTATACTACGGTGGAACCTCACTGCAACACCTCCGTCTTTCACTAGACTTTGCCCACTTCACAGTCGCCCTTGGAAATGTGGGTTTAAATCCCACTTTTGACACCAAATAGAGCATCTTGGATGAAGAAAGAGACACAAGAGAAGCCATTATTTATGCTAGGAGTCCATTAGCAGAGAAGATCGCTTTTAGCTTTGCAAATATTTAACCCGCACTAGCTAAACTCACAACACATGACACAATACAACACATGCACATCTTAGATTAGCAGAACGATAACATTAATAGTGACTGGGACCACAGTACAAGAAAAATAGAAGCTACTGTTGATTTTCTTGACCTCGAGGTCAATGTGACGCTTTGGCAAAGGTGCACTGAATGGCAAGTGTTTTCGTTTTGAACGGCAGTTTTTATTCAGTGTGCTTCTATTGTGCATTGACCATATTTACTACTATCACTAATGTTGTTTCTGTTTGTTTCAAGGTCAAGACAGCATGTTTTCTTTGGATATATTTAAATATATCCAAAGAAAACTGTATTTTATTTATACAAAATATAGTCCTGGTAAAATACCCCAAACCTACATTCCACTATTTAAGTACTTTGCACCCAAGAGAGCACGAGAGAGGCTCAGAAGAAGTAATTCTGCCTTTCATTTGATTTATATGTCCATATCATAGTAGTAGAGCAGATTAACCAATAGATCAGACCCTTCCCTTTACCTCACAATGACATTACAGCAACGTAGCACCGATAAGATTGCTGCACATGTGTATATCACTGAAATGAAGTTATAGCCACTATCTTCCAGCCCAGACCTTGGGCTCAGACCCAACATTATGATTGTCTAGTGCTGGAATAATGGAAGTAATTTCATTTAAAGACAGTTTCACTCCACTGATGTTCCTATGCATGCCCTCCCTGACACCATACAGCACAGATTCATGACACTACACTTGGCCAATTAAGCTTCCAACATTCTGCTTCTAAAAGAATGGCTTCAGGGCTTTGTTCATGGGATAGTCAAAAGAAATACACAGTTAAGGACATATTCCATATGGTGGTTTTCCAAATGTCCTTCTTAGGAAGACATATAATACATCTGGAGATCCCCAGTTGTGTAGATGAATCATCCTTCCACTATATAGAACCAAGTCTAATATCTTTTTTTCCTTAATGAGAGCATGTACAATCTTTTACACAAAGAAGAATTCAGGCAACCATCTACATTTTCACCTGTGGGAGCACAGACATCTCTCCATCTCCAAGAGTAAGGTGATCTTATTCCACTAATAAGCACAAACAACCTTTATTTCTACCAATGAGAGCAGTCAGCCATCCCATTCACCAATGACAACACAGTTGGATCTATCTTTAACACAGATGATAGCACAGTCGTCTGTCTTTTTCTACTAATGAGAGCACAGATAGTCTTTCTTTACACCAGTGAAAGCACAGTCAGTCACAGAGCAGCTTACATATATTGTACAGTTGCACAAGCTTTATGCATTGTTAGTGAGTAGATTAGCCAAAGGCCACTTAAATACAATCAAATAAAATAAATGCAGTCCAAATACAGGCCAAGTAGACTTAACTAGTGTTTACACTGCAGTCCTACAGGCCACTTAGCATGCAATGAAAGTGATTTAGCTGGTCAGGCATTAAGAAGGACAGCTTGGTGAAATGCAGGCCTTGAATTTCAGGAGATGTTGTAATTGAATGTATGTTTACTGGTTTAAAATCTCAGTGATGTAGAAGTACAGAACATTCTCAGCGAGAAACACTGCAACAAGTAACACAAACATCTGAAATCCTGCAGTTATTGGAACCATTTACAGTCAACCTTTAAGTACAGCCTTCATAGTGGCCATTATTTTGTTTATCGTGCCCTTTTTAAATGAATGACACTTCATGGCTCCTTTTTAGTGTACATAATCACAACTATTATGAAACCAAAGCATTTAAACAATGATGTAACAGAAATGCATTAACTTTGGAGGGCTAAGTAGGTTACTCTCAGTAAAGTGCTTTGCCTCCACGAATTGGGTCATTTAACAATTATGCCAGACCTCAGCAAGATAATTAAGTGTAATTATCCTGATACATATGAGCTGAAGAGCTGCTGTTTCAGTTTTTCGCTCGGTTGTGTCATGGAAGAATTCCCGCATTATTAGCGTATCATGTGCCAACACTGTAGGCAGTAAACATGTTGTTTTAATTCCTAGTTTCCTTTGTGTGTTGCCACACATTCTACATCGAATCTGATGTTAAACAGACTTGCAAATGTTTGAATGCTCAGGCACCAGCAGCTTATTTTTATCAGTTACAGATTAGCCTATACGTGCTGGAGAGCATGCTGGCAATTTGATTAGAAGCCGGCTCCTGATCATGCTGGGAATAGACCTCCAGCCATGTATGACTTAAACCCATCTCATCCTAGTCGGCGATGACAGGTGTGGAAAGGGGTCACTGGGGTTGCAGATTGACGTCTGGTTGATTGGGCTGTTGGTGTGGAGAAGCTGTGAGACTCAGGTGGGTTTGAGCTAAAGGTGATGCTTTCCTCTGCACAGAACATGGATTCAGGCCTGCTCAGATGCATGTAGTCGTTCCTCACAGTGACAGGACGTGCACCCGTGCCATAGCCCTATGTCTGAAGAACTCTCCATCACAAAGCCTGCGAGGCATACACAGGCAAACACAAAGAGTTTGCAGAAGAGAGGCTGATGTGTTTAGTCGCGGCTTACATGTCTCGCCTATCAGTGACAAGAAAAGCTGCTGTCACTGTCTTCAACTAAATTGGTTTCCTAGTCAATCATCTGTAAAGAGCATAGAGTTTTGTGTCAGATATTAAGTGGAGGACTTTCAGGGCCACTGTGGCCATAAAGAAAAGCCCAGTAATTTTAATTTTAATAAATATTAAAATCCAAAGGGTCAAACATGCAATAGAAAATTGTGTTTTATAGTAACAGGGTAGAAGCAGGCAAGCAAACACTCCCATTGATTGGAAGTCCTCAAGTTTCAGATTAAACACTAATGTAATCATGACCACAAGTAGCAATGTTTTGTTATTCTCAATGGTTGGCACCAAAACATCACTTCAGGCCATTTGGAGGCCCTAGATATGTCACCAACTGTAAATACGAAAGGTAGCCTGACCAATGCATTTCAGTCAGTTGTTAGAAATAGAAAACTCAGTGCAATAGCTTGTTACTGTACTGCTACAGAGTGAAATAGTGATATGTTAATGTGCCTATTACAAGCTTCAGAAAAACAGTAAAAAACTGAGAAAGTTTCAGATGTATAACTTTTTAATCAAGAATCGCCAAAACAAATTTAATGTAAATAGCTATTAGTGCTAACGTGCAGGAGAAATTAACATTATTGCATGTGTATGTTTTTCTTTTTTTAGCTAGTGGTTTAGAGTATGGTGTGTATTAAAGACCTAGTTCTAACTGTCATGGTTCACCACTGCAAATATTATACTTATGTATTTACAAACGTACCCAGGGCTGCCATGTAACAGAATACAAGTGTTCAAACATGTATGCTGAATACAGAAATGAAATATCTGTATTCAGTCCATGGTACATTTTGAAAAGGAATGATTCAGGATAAAAATGCTTTATTGCAGTTTAGAATAACATTAAGAATTGTAACCCTCTAAACAAAAAAAAATCATACAACCTGCAAAAACAAACATCATCATTGTTTATTTTAAAATCAGCACATGGCATGTAATGAACATGCTCATGAGACGTGTTCTAAATACTCAGCTCAAAAATGTAAGGCTTCATTGTCCCTGCTAAAGTCTAAGTAGGCTGATAAATCCTTGTGGTGAGGTGGTTATCCATTTCAGCATTACTGAGCTCTTTTAAAGGATGAACTAAACAGTTGTAAACTGAATTGGGCATGTTTGCATGTGATTACCCAAACACTGGTGTTGTATTCTATTAAACCTTTTTAAGACAGCCATTCTGTTTAGGGGATAGTAGGGGAAGCAGCAGACTAAGGCAGGGTTAAGTTCCTTTGAGGTCTATTCATAATATTTCTGTGGTTGTATGTACCAAAATTTAATATACTTATTTTTACACGACCATTAACAGGCTGTTTTCTGTTCCTGTGTCTTTATTACTGATGTGAAACATTCTACCTTATTAGTTTAAAATGCAGCCCCAAAGCTGGAAAAAGAAATAAAAAACAATTATGTATTCAGATCTTTTATAAAACATATTATCTATTAAAACCAAAATGATCTAAGATCATTTACAGCTAATATTTATATTGCATTGTCTATTGAGAGGTGGGTGATTGATGTCCTACCCTCTAAATGTTGACTTATTTTTAGATTTGGTTTTAGATTTTTTTTAAGTTGAAGTTAAGAAGTCAAGAACTTTTTCATGATTTTCTTTTTTTAAATATAAAAAATGCTATCGTGTGTTCATGTCAATATCAAACCATAAAGACTAAGACTGTATCCCTGTCCTTCATGCCCACATGGTGCACAGCATACTTTACTCCATAGTAAAGTTGTTCCCAGGTAAATTTGTCCCAAAGTCTAAAAATCAGTTAGTACTAAAACATACTACACATGGTTTTCTGAAATTAGGTAAACTCTTCTTGTGTATTAATGAACAATGTTATGTTTTTATGTGAGTTGGACTGTTCAAGCTTGTGTTTTAAATGCAGTCTATGTTTTCTATTACTATAGACATAGCAGTAACAAATCCAACTAAAATATGATCATATACTGTTTAACTGTAACGAGTAAGTTCTTAATAACTGTAAGCTTAGCACAATTAAGTTATGCAGTGCAGGCTGATATACACTGATCTCTGGTTCTTGTGACATTTTTGCTACACTCTCTGACCACATGAGTGACAGCTTTATGACACAAATGTGTTGTAAAACTGTGATTCATAGAGTCTATTTTTGTGTAGAGCATTTAAAAAGGGTTTGTGGCTCAGCATTTCTCAATATTTGCATAACTGCAGAAACTGGAGTGGGAAGGGTAAAGGGAATATGGTGGTTGGTGTAGCTCAGCGGATAACACCAATACCTGCCAAGTAGCCACCACCACACGTGGGAAACTGGGGTTTGAATCCTGGGCTGAGTGACTAAGCTGTGCTACACCAATAAGAGTCCTTGGGCAAGACTCCTAACACTACATTGGCCTACCTGTAATATGATTAACCCTGTAAGTCGCTCTGAATAAGAGCGTCAGCTAAATGCCGTAAATGTAAATGAATAGCATCTTGTCAGCTTCAGAAAACCTGGCAGTGTGCAGACGGACGTTTATATGTATAACATCCATCAGGATGGGAGAGCCCATTTCACATTGTAGTTAAATCAATTGTCCCGACGTGTGTGCAAGCAGGACTATAAATGAGATTGTTCTTTATATGCCTCATGTTAATGTCTTGGCTTGTTTAAGACTAAGCAAGAACTTAAGGCCAGAGTGCAGTGACAAACACAAGCAAGCACAAATATCTGATTGGTGTGCCCTTCCTATGTTTGACTGAAGAATCTAGGATGTTCTTTCTCCATTCACTCTGCTTTATTTGGTCTGGTGGTTCTTTTTCTGGATATAATAAGATGCAGCTGCAGACATTGTTCAGTGTTTGTGTGTGTCCAGTCCATGTACTGTTATGTGGCTAATGTTGCATGTAGAGAATGTATAACTATAGATTTTGTAAAGTCGACAGTTATGTGATAAAAGTCTAGTTGATGTCATGAATAAGACCACAGGAGACGGGAATGCTGTGCAAATTTGTATACGCCATAGGTGGCCCTGCTGAGATGCTCAAGAGAAATTTAGAGAGCTGTAACTCTGTCATGAGAATAACCAACTCCAAACTTTACAGGATTGTAGAGCATTACACCCCCTCTCCAATAACACACAGCTTTACAGATAACAAGATTCAATATCTAATCTTTGAAGCACTGAATGTCAGCATAGAAATGTTAGCAGAAAGCCAAACTTCAAAATACAGTGAGTGGAGAGTGAGAGGAATTAATTATAATTAATTAATATGAATTAAATAAAAGTGATAAAGTGATAAAGAACAGGGATAAAGAACCATTACTGAGATTCAGAAATGCACAGGGGCAAAAAAATGCAATAGCAAAAAAATGTTTTCTTTGCAAAATGCCTTTTTTGGTTTAAAGAATTATTTTTGTCAATTGAACGTCTATTCGCAAAGAAACTTTTAAGTTTGAAAACCTTCCAAATAATCAATGTCTAGGAAACAAAGAATTACATTTTGAAGGACCATGACATATGTGAAGGCTCTTGAAACACCTCCTACGCTTTCTCACAAGCCTTCTTCTTGAAACAAATAGAGAAAATAAATTTGTTTATTGAATTTTAGAAACAATTATAATATACAAATAATATCGTGTTAATATATTATAATTGAAATTCTAAAATGCATATTAATATAATGAAATGATTAAAAATAATACTATCTATATTATTATTATATTTATAATAATCAATGTTATGTTTAATGGAATAATTATATTGTAAATAATAATATTTTTCTAAAAACAAATAAAATTCCCTCAATTCTCACAACTTTATTAAGTTATAGATCTTTTGGATTTATGTTATTAAAGCTTATAAATATATTTATGGATATTGTTTAAATGATTTTTTTGCTATATTCCAGTAATAATATTATTAAATGATATATCACCTTCTATCTTAACTCTGTCATGAGAATAACCAACTCCAAACTTTACAGGATTGTAGAGCATTACACCCCCTCTCCAATAACACACAGCTTTACAGATAACAAGATTCAATATCTAATCTTTGAAGCACTGAATGTCAGCATAGAAATGTTAGCAGAAAGCCAAACTTCAAAATACAGTGAGTGGAGAGTGAGAGGAATTAATTATAATTAATTAATATGAATTAAATAAAAGTGATAAAGTGATAAAGAACAGGGATAAAGAACCATTACTGAGATTCAGAAATGCACAGGGGCAAAAAAATGCAATAGCAAAAAAATGTTTTCTTTGCAAAATGCCTTTTTTGGTTTAAAGAATTATTTTTGTCAATTGAACGTCTATTCGCAAAGAAACTTTTAAGTTTGAAAACCTTCCAAATAATCAAATGTTCTAGGAAACAAAAGAATTACATTTGTGAAGGACCATGACATTATGTGAAGGCTCTTGAAACCTTCTACGGCTTTCTCACAAGCCTCTTCTTGAAAAAATGGTTCTTAACATAATTGAAAGTGGTTTACTGAAGCATCACTCAAATAACCCTTTCTGTTGAGTGTCAGTGTTGCCTGAAAAAATACATCCATGGCAAAATGAAGTGAATGGAAAGGAAGTGCCACCCAGTCATATTCAAGTTCTGCATTTAAAGTTTCATCTGTTTTTTTATGTTGCAGTGAAACAGCAGTATTCAATATTGCCCCCTATGCTTCCTGTAGTTTACTGCAGTCTGTCAGAATGCCCATGTGCATCATGTTGACATTATAGTGTTTTTGTTTTTAAGTGAACCGCAAACAGACGCATCGACTTTGTTCTACTGTCTGTGTTATCGACTACAAATCAACTTTATCGCTGCAGCTTCAGCAGAACGTCCAGAACCAAGACCACTCACCCCCCACTTATATTCTAATCTATAGCTTCAACTCCCCGCAGTGCACCTCATGCATGTTAAGAGTGTCTCTGGAAATAGACAGTGCGAGACCTTTGCTTTCTGTGGCCTGTAGGCTCTTGTTCACATTGCTACATTATTCAGCCAGGCAGCTTTCTCGAAGCATTGACCGCTGTGCTGTTTGAAGAGGGCCTCCATTTCCCCTGGCTTAATGAGGGGGATGGCAGGGGCCAGTGTACAGAGGCTCACTCCAACACGCTGCTCTGTTGTTCTGCCCATGATGAGGCCACGACTCTCCAGAGGAAAACAATGTGTGGGCAGCCTGTTTTGTCCAATTTCACGTCAGTGATATTAATATTTTACGCCATTCGCGCAGAGCGTTTTCACGCAGGGCATTGAGACCATTGTGTTCTATTGTCTTTTTTTCAGGTAATCCAGTCTTCTGTACTGTTGCAAAACATGTTTTCTATGTTGGAAAATCAGAGTGTAGTATCTCATTCCCCACCTGCTTCTAGGGACTTCAGTTCTTCAGTTCTCATAAAAGGGAGCAGCCTTGCAAAATGGGTGATTTACTGACCGTGTAACCTCTTCACAGCAGCTGCAGTGTGGATTTTTGCTTTGGGCTGATTTGATGGAGTGATTCTTCACAAGGAAGTCAAGTCAACTATAAAGTCAATGTTGCAAGGCCGAATTCCAGGTTTGGTACTGGGCTTTATACTAGTGAATAAAATACAGCATATTACGAATATTGTGCACGCGTAAGGTGCTGATGGCTTTCAGTTTCATTAGAAGAAGAAATCAGACACAGTTTTTCTATGAAAACTGAAAATGCAGATGAAGTCAAATGCTAATGCATTCCAGTCAGCATGTGCGACCCCCAGTACACATTCTGGGCCCACTTATATCATCACTGACGCATGTGGCCCATTCTGAATGAGTGTGTAGAGGCTCATCTGGCTGTGTTGTCACTATGTGCAAACAGCCACTACATCAGTGAGGCATGACTCATACATAAATACAGCCATTAAAAACATGTCGACATTCTTTATTTCATACCCATCAAATTACAATGATATCCTATGCTAATTACATCATAAATTATCTTAGAAATTACAAAACTGTTCATTTTGAGCACATAAACGGTTAACCGAACATGGCAATCAGCACTAGAGATGAAATGGTAGCAAAATATAGTATTAAGATTATAGTGAGGATCTGAAATGAATTGGTGGACTGATGCCCAGGGTGCCCAATGAGTGTTCGGATAGACTTCAGCACCCGCCCATGGCCCAGAAGGTTAAGCGGCGTGGTAGATATAGATAAATAATGAATTATTATAGTGAGCAAAATCATTATGGCTTTTGGTTATTAGTATTATCATCATTATTGTCAAAATGAGCTGAACATATTTAAAAAGTACTGATCCAGATATCATATCATCAAGTTTTATATTCATTCATCTAAGCCATTGCAGGGCAGACATACAGCTCAAGGGGCAACTGAGGATCTCAAATTTGCCTATACAAATATGCAATATTGCATATACAATTTTTGGACCGAGGAAGGAAACCTACACACTGCGACTCCACAGTGAAAGGAACCTGTTCGCCTGAACATGGAATTAAACCCAGGCCCTTCCCGCTGCACTTGCATGCTGCCTTCATGCTACCAAATCTTATACTAAAATCCACAAATAATGCTTTCAAATGTTTTATTGGGTTTTTAATGTTGATTCAGCACAAATTAAGCTTAATATGACTACTACCCCCTCCAATGAACTTATTTAGTACATCAAAATATCCCAATTAGTATTTTAATGCTGATCACATTATCTAATACAGACATTTAGATTAGAAAACTATCCTACAGCTTTAATACCAGGCTGAAGTAGTGTTAAATACTGTTTGTAGTGTTAATGCTGGGCAGGCTTTTTTGATTAAGGGTTATTCAAACGCATACTCTGCCTAGAGTTTTGTATACAGAGCTACCTATAAATTTGCACTACAGAAAGACATTTCAACAAGGAAGTTCGATTTGTCAGATGAATATTAAGACTTGAAGGTTTCCCCCCATTCACAGTGATTCTCTTTCTGCATGTTCTACAAAGAGAAAGATTAATCTTTGATCTTTAATCAAATTTTACCTGGCAGGCAAATTAAAAACTTTTCAGACTTACTCTTCTTAGACAGCTGAAAAATCTTTCAGGTGCTGTAACCAGCTTCTGCCATGTTGATACGGACACATAAACAAATCCATGTTGAATGTTGCACCAGCCTGCCTACATCTGGAACACTGTTATTGAATTTGGTTGATGCTGGAAAGTATTTCATGTATATTTCTTTTTTCAAAGAGTGATAATCAACAACGATGATAACTTAAACCTGACACAGTAATGCTGACCATCAGAAATTTGACCATGGGTTACTGTGAAAACACAGTGACTGCTTCATCACTAATCAGCACAATGTGTGAGCTCATTAGGCCCTACACATAGCACAGCCCTGAGAGAAATTAACCAATTATCTGATTTTATGAACTTGACAGTAAGAGATGACAGATGGTAACGCAAGCCTGGCAACAGTGAGGTGCCCAATTGATTTGGCCATTGATTCCACAACAGTTGCATCATTATGTAATCACGTCTTTTTTTATTACTTATTATTGTATAGGGATGCGGTTGAATGTGTTACTGTCATTGAGCAGATCAGCAGATATTTGATATTATTATGTAATGGTGTCTATCACAGGCCTTTGTTGATAGGCTAAATATAAGGCAACATAACATGTTAGTCCCTGCTCTAATCTCCAATCTATGCTGGACAGCCCAGAGCCACAGCCAAGCTACTTAATTAAACCAGTCAATTCCCGTCCCAAGGTAAGGCAGACTAATTGGCCTGTTAGCCATTGCCATTTTCTCCAAAGCCAAAATGGCAGTGTTGTGTCGTCTTATTATCTGTGCCTTGACAGCTGAAGTCCAAGTTATGAAGGTGAAAGCATAGTGACACTTAGGCAGGCTGCGTATGTGTGTTTCTTGGCTTATAGAAAATTGTCTTTGTAGTTAATTAGTTCAATCTCACACTGAAATATGAGAGAAATCTAACCTTTAGGAAGTGCATATAATAGAAAACTGAATATCTCTCACTTCTATGAAATAAAAGAGTTTGATGATGTTTGCAAACATTGTTAAAGTTCCAAAATGGAGTGTTTACTGTACATAAAGTCCTTACAGTACATATTTGGAAACTAAACTGCAAAAATTACTTGTTTTGAATGCATAGTCTTTGTGATGTCACAATAAACAATACATTTGCATATATATCATCCTATCCAGCCTACAGAAGTTTAGTTCTTTGCCATGAAGTCATG
Organism: Prochilodus magdalenae; assembly: GCA_024036415.1. NCBI lineage: Eukaryota > Metazoa > Chordata > Actinopteri > Characiformes > Prochilodontidae > Prochilodus > Prochilodus magdalenae. The sequence continues at coordinate 13,747 of JAMWET010001993.1, read as the reverse complement.
TACCTGAACTGTTTTTTTTTTTCTAATGAGGCACAATACAGGACAGTTAATCAAACCAGAAGTCAATTTCATACAGTCGCATATAAAAGTTTAGAAGTTGCATGTTTTATGGATGTAAAAAACAAGTTACAAGTAAAAAAAAGTTAAAAAGTGTATTATTTTTAAATTCAACAAATTGGGCAAACAGCACATAAAATGTGACATGCGTTTATATAGATAATAACCGTGCATTACAGTTTCGCTTTAGATAATTGTGTATTTATTTTCACTTAAATTGTTCTATGATCTATGAGATAAGGAAATGTTTAAAAATGGTCAAACATTAAATAAGTTGGCTTGAATAGGTAAACTTACTGTTCTTCATAATCTTCCTGATAATTTAAGATGGTAATTTTAGAGGTAGCATGGGATTTTAAGTAGCAATGAATTTAAAAGAGAAATTGATCTAGGATGACACTAAACTTATAAACAGTAAATTTTAGGAAAGCAACAAACTTAATGTGTCACTGGTTTTAAGAAAACAGTACATTTATGGTAGCAGTAAATTTAATGTAATGTGTTGCATTAAGAGTAACAGTGAATTTAAAATGGCAGGTGATTTATTGCAATAGGGGATTTTAGGTAGCAGTGTATGTAAAGTGACAATGGATTTAAAGCAGCAGTGAATTTAAGGTGTCATTGTTTTTAGAATAGCAGGGTAAGATAGCAGCAGCAATACATTTAAGGAAGGAGGTATTGGATTTAAGGTGACATTGCATTCAAGGTGGCAGTAAAATATTTGGATTTAAGGTAACTGAATTAAACGTGGTGGTGAATAAAATATAGTAGGAGATTTAAGGTAGCAGTAAAATGATGTTAGCTCTGAAATGAAGGTCTTAGTGGTGTCAAGATAGAAAGGGATTTAAGGTATCAATGGATTAAAGGTTGCTCTGGATTTAAGGTGTCGGTGTAGTAAAGATATCAGGTGATTTAATCTACAAGTGCATTTAAGATGTCAGTAGATTTGGAGCAGCTGGATATTAAAGGTGGAAGTGGATTTAAGATAGCTCTAGATTTAGAGTTATGGTATGGCCATTAAGCAGCAAGCTTTTTTAAGCCAACTTAAAGTTAACTTTCCCTTATGTTATGCTTGTTTTTGGATGAACCCACACAAGCACCATAAATAAACCTCAAGAGAAATTAGTACTACAACCTATTAGTATTATAGTCTATAGAAGGAACCTCTGCATTTTAAATATCTACATGCGTTAAAAAATTGTTAACATGCATGGCTGTGTGTCAGAAATATTTCACAATAGCTTGGGACAAAGCTCAGACAGGGTTTTGTAATCTATAACTGATATTTTAATTTCTTAATTGATGAATTTGTGGCCATCCATGACTAATGATGGTCAGTTATTGATTAAAAAAATGTGGCTTTATGGCCAAAAATATGTGGAAACCACTCCTAACTATTGATTTCAGGTGTTTCAGGCAGAACCGTTGCAAGGCAAATCAAGCACATAGCCATGTAATCCTCATTAACAAACACTGGCAGTAGTCAGTGCCTTTAAATGTAGGTCACAGGATGTCAGAAGTCAGTTCATGACATTTATGCCCTGCTATGTTTGCTTAATTATAAGTGCTATTGTTGTGAAATAAAAGCAAAAACAAAAAGAAACAAGCTAGAAGCAACAGCTCAGTCATGTAGCGATAGACCACACAAACTCACAGAGCAGGGCTGCCAAAAGCTGAAGCACAAAGCAAATAAAAACCACATGTATTCTCTTGTATCACTCGCTACAAAGTTTGATGGAGGAGTAATGATCTGTAATGGTCTGGGGCTGTTTGCATGGTTGTCCAAGTTCATATAGGTGTGATATACACCTATGGTACCTCCAAGTTCATATAGGTGTCAGGTGTCCACGTTTGACCAATGTACTGGTAATCTCTCAACCTCAACAACCTCATAGGGCTGTTTTGGTAATGTACATAACAGTGTTTCCTCTTTCCAAAACAGAAACAGTTTCCTTGGATACTTGTTAACTGAGGTTGAACTGAGGCTTAGACATACACAACTACATAGCATTACTAGTTTAAGAGAAAGCCATGCTTTCTTTTAACCATTGCTAAGCTTTATATAGACAATTCATATTCAATTATGAATTGAAGATTAAATTAAATCAGCCATTAAGATCTTCATTGTCTTCATCATCATCTTGTAACCAGGCATACAGGTTGTCCTTCATTCATAGTTGCAGAGTACAATAGATTGTAGGCGTAACTTTTCCTGCAGTAGTTAACACCAGGGGTGTAGCATCTGCCAGGATGAGTGTGTGGCTGGACTCCTGCTCAGGTGTGTAATAGGATACACAGCAAGGATGGTCACATCTTCGTCACACACTAACACAAGCAGACAGTCTTCTTTTCATTTCCTCTAAAGCCATCTAGAGCAAAGAAAGAGATCTGAGTAGTGCCTCTGCCAAAGTCAACAGGCTCGCCTTTGAAGGTGGAACTGAACAAGAATCATTTTGGCATGTTAGAACCAGTTATAATCAATTGTAATCATACAAAGTAAAGAATTCAAATGTTTTTGCCAAAATAAATCTCTATTCATTTGTAAGGAAAGGCATGATATACTTTTATTGCCTTTATCCAGGGTTAAATCATACAGTGCAATGTAATTTGTTATTGGGTTACCGCCTTACAAGCCGGGATTCTTATACCCTCCACATCTTTCCTAAATGTCTATGTCATCACAGCTTTTTAGATATTCAGAAGATGTTCCTGATCTAATATTTTGCCATCCTCGTTGGCGGTGATCTATAAACTGTAATTAGAGGAAAGATATAAATACATGAATGAACAAATAAATAAATAAATAGACATTTACATGCTCACTGAGACAATAAGCTTAGACTAGGCCCTGCGTTTTTAGGTTTGCTGCAGTGAGACATTAATTTCATTTTTGTGCATTGGAGTAAATGTGTTACTCTTGAGGAGCAGGTGCAGGCTTTATTGGAAAATGTTGGTTATACCCCATTGGTCATTGGGTTTATATTAACCTCTGCTCTCATTTAAGTGTGTGTAATCTTGCTATTATGTTGGTTCTGTCTGTAGTGGTGGCCCAGACAGAGCTGTGGTTAGTATGCCATCATCACGGTGCTGCGTAGGCTTTGCGTCACCTGGTGTTATACTAAAATATCAACAATCACCCAAAAAAGGTTACCGAGTTGGGGACCACCAAATATATTTACCCAGGGGCTGATAACCTGATGATCCAGGCCTGTCTATGTCCCATCACTATTAAGTTAAAGGTACCTAAAGGGGAAAGAAGATTGTTTGTAGAATAGCACCTGTAACTTTCCAATGCTTTCTTATGGGATAAAAACAAATATCTTGACTAACAGCAGAAATGCATGCAGATAATTTATGCGCTCAGCCATCTTGTTTGTTCTCTTTACAACTGTTGTGCAACACCCAACAATACGTTGATGACATATCCTTTGACATTCTTTGGTTCCAATAAAAACAAACTGGCTCCCTGAATATAATCAAGGTTCTACAAAGCCTGAATGGAACCAGTTCAGGAACATTGGTACATTTGGTTGAAAATGACTATGACATGACCAGTGGCAAACACAGCTCTCAGGCCCCGTTATAACCCGCTTTCCTCATTGCCCACAGGTGTAGCAAGTTATAACGAACAAACCCCATGCACTGGCTTTACAATACCCCCAACTGGCCAGAAGCGGGAACAAAGGGGCATCACAATACCAATAAAAGCTTTTATTTTTAAACTAGTACATCCAAGCCAAGAACCATTTAAGAACCTTTATTTGAAAGTGTGCATGTAAATACGTCCTCCAGTAGTGTTACTAGTTGCTAGTTCGCTTACCAACAAAGCACAATGTACATAGTGTTGGGTCACTCGGACTGGGAATGGGAAAATGTATGTTACACTATGTCCTCTATTTGTATGGAGGATTTATATCTCTATTGCTAAGCTCACAGCCAGGCATGTTCACAACTTAAGCCCTTGGCCTTTTGCTCTTAGACTGTACCCTTTTAGTTGGCATGTATAATAATGTTATATTGCCTCTGCCATTGTCCAAGATCTTTTTTGGCTTAGCGCAATGTCCCTTGGGAACAGCATTTGTGCGTCGGCTTAGGCTCCAAAAGCTTCACTACCCTTGAGCGCCCCATGCAGATTTCACCTCAGTTAACTCTTATCTGTGATGGATGCTTGATTTATAGAATGCAATATCAGATTTCCAGTGAAATTAGGAGCAAGTAGGGTTGCGATTACTGGCATGTCGTTCCTTAATTTACAATTATAATCATTCCTTTCATAACACAACACAATCCTGTAAAAATAACACTGACAGCACTTTTCTCCACTACATGTGCTTACTGCTGTTGTAGGAGTACACAAGGAGGCAAAAGACGTCAGACTGGCAGATTTAACTGGCATTGTGCATATAACAAATCTCTCTTTTTCCTGCAGCAAATTTAATGTTTCACAAATTCCCGGTAGCTCGTAATAAACAAAGTGAAGGATAATCTAACATCATATCCATTAGACAGTTTCACTTGGTTTGGATCTTTAATATGTATAACCAGTCAGTAATGACTGGCTTCTACCAAGGACACAGATGAAAATGCTATAGCATTAAAAAGATTCTTGTGTGCTAAAAACTGCCACATTAACTATAATCATGCCCCACGTTTTGTCATGGGGTAGCACTGTTACCACCAAGTTTCAGCCCAATGATGGCAGTAAGGGACTTACAACAACAACAACAACAACAACAAAAATAACAACAACAAAAACAATAATAATAATAATAAAAATGTTAAACCAAGTGCTTTGTTATTGCCAAGAACACTGATCTAAGATCTCATGAGACAAGTTATATTTGTGCTTGTTAATGGCCTTAGAACCAAGGGTGATGAAAACAGGGTTTCCATAATATTCTTATGAGGCCCCTTGAAATTGGATCAGCCTTTCTGGAACTGTTCTTATAGCTGTTCTTATTGAGAGACCACAGCTTGTTTAAACCTTTGCAAGCTGTGGTTTTAGCATCATTAACTGGATGTCTGTCTCACTTATAATCAATTTAAAAATACCTTTACTAGCTCATAAATTGCTTAATGGATTAACACCTACATTTGTCTCTGAATGCCTGACAGAATATGAAGCGCTGCTTTACTAAATGCTTCCAGAAGAAAGCTCAAAAGGATTGATAAAGCAGTGTGCTGATATTATGCACCAGAAGTCTTGAACTCTTTACCAATTTACCAATCAGGCATCTTCTGTGACTAGCGTTAAAAACAGCTGAGACGTTTTTAATTAGCTTAGTGTTCCGGTTCCATCATGATTCTGTCCTCAAAAGTGTTTTTGGTGTTTTTGCTGTTTTATATGCATAGTATGCATGTGTTAATTGTGAAGCACTTATATATATATATATATATATATATATATATATATATATATATATATATATATATATATATATACACACATATTACATGCATTTTTATTATTATTATTATTATTATTATTATTATTATTATTATTATTATTATTATATATACTATTGTGGTATAACTATTGTATTGTTGCAGGATTGGTCTTTATGCTGGCAGAAAGACATTCATATCACCTTGTAAAAGCGTTATTTTCAGACAGCCTATAAGACCGTGACTTTACACCTGACATCCCCTAAAACGTAATTACACTTTCCCACTAGACGATATTCCACTGCCTATGCTACAAATAAAATTTTACTCCATTCACAAATAGGCTCCAAGTTTAAGAGGCCGTTTTGCCATCTGTGTTTTGCATTCTTCTCAGAAGATGCAAGAATCACTGTCCATCTACGAAACCTGCCTTCGATTGCAGGGATTCCACACATATACCTGTTTCAATACCGTGTTGTGCTTCTGTACCCGCCTTTCATCAAACCATGTTTCAAGGTTTTTATCAGCCAGCAAGCACACAAATCCCCACATACACAGCAAGGCCATGGAGACCTCACTCCCACTCAGATGAACAGCATTGACTCAAAATGCTCTTGAAAATGAAGTCAAGATGTGAAGTGTGCTAAGGCTGCCTATTATGAGCACAGAGATGCAACTCTTTGGGATTGCACAAGATGCAAAATTCTGATTAAATCTCCTAAATAAACCCTCCCGTGATTGAGGAGCTCTTTTCTGATAGCTTCTGAAGAACGTATTATGTTTCGACTGCACTGTGACCGTATTTCAGTGTGTTTGTTTTTAAAATGTTATTCAGCAGCTAAACAGAGTTAAACTGAGGAATCAAATCTGAGTGGTAAATTGAGTACATAGCTTTTAATCACAGTGCTTGTTTAACAAATCTATATATGCTTTTACAAATTACATTTATAATTATACATTTAATAAAGATTTTTTCTGTCATGTGAACATTTGCACATGCGTGTCACACCGACGAGAATTATATCATATCTCTCTAGCCATTCTTCACTGTGTAGATTTTTCATTCTGGTCATGATGCGGCTTTGTTGCCTGTGACCTTCCAGTTAATGGATAACCCTTTTTAAACCTGTTTCTTTCCCAACACCTTTCAGTGTAGTATTGAAATGCTTTGACAGATGGGTTTTCAGGCAGCATTTAAGTTCCTTAGCCCTGAGGAAGCCATGCCTAAAATATAAAATGAGTCATAGGCATACAAACAGGGTTATACAGCCAGCGTCAAAAGAATAGTTGCGGAAAATCAATGCACTCAGAAGAAATCAGCCAACAGGAATGAAAATTTATGGGTAGGTTTGTGTTGTGAGACATGCGAATGACTCAGGTTTCACGCCTGGCCGTGCATGTGATGCAACAAAGGACGGGCCTTATTGGTGTACCTGGCTGACCCAACAGCCACAATTGCAGACATTCAACAAGCGGTTATGGCATCCGTGAGTCATCATGTCAGTGCCAGACTGCCATGGCATGACTCTAAGTAACAATGGGTCATTCTTAGTGAAGAGCCCAGCTTTTGTCATGGTGGAGAAGACGAATCCAGGATTGTAGCACATCACATCCAAGAGGCTTGTTGTTACTCCGACTCCACACCTACCCCAAAATCTGTGTGGGAAGTGTGTAAGAGTATTCAAGATGCATGGGACAGACTCTCGCAGGACACCATTAGGAACCTCAACGACTCCATGCCGAGACGTCTGGCATGTTGTATTAGGCAGCATGGCCCCATACTGAGAAGACACTGGTTCTGTATGTACAGCTTAATAAATATTGCCCCTATCTTTCTGGGTGCAACTATTCTGTTGATGATGAGTGTATGTCTGTACCTCAAGTTTACAGGGGACCTAGCATGCTTTTCCATTTCATTTTCTTTCCTATATTGTTTATGTAGCTTTTTGTGCATATAAACATTCTTCACAATTATACAGTACAATAAACACAACAGATGGAGAAACACTCTACCACTTTTCTCCACTGACTGAAATATCTTGTTGGAAGACCCGTCCTTTTTGCTGTTGCAAGCTGATGTCATCTCGTAACACAACCCTTATTCCTTGTCTACAGAAAAGCTTGGCACACTCTCGCACAACACAGAGCTAATGCAGTAAACCTGACTACTCTGAAACATCATCCTCCAGTCTAGCTTGTGCCTGGGTCTACCAACTTGTTCTTTCTGACTTACAGGATTGAACTCTTTTAAAGAGGTCAATTCTGAGGGTAAATACTAAAAAATATAAAGCTTTGAGAGAACTGAAGCATCTAAATCTGTCATAGTAGACCAAAATATGATTATGAAAATTGAAATTGACCATAAAGGGTTTCCTTTGAGATCCTGGTACAGAACTTCGCATATCAATATATTACTCTCTTGCTACAGTCTTGGATACAGTAATTACTGCCATTTTGCCTTTTACTTGAAATGCTTGTGTTTTTGTGACGTTTTTGGGCATGTCTTATGTGGTCTTTGAAAGCTTTTTAAAAGAGCTCTTATTGTTAAACAGTGACAAATAGCCAGAGGGTGCACTCTCTGAAAGAACATACTAAAGAGTTACCAGGGTGGTCCCCTCACAGTGCATCTTAAGTACCTTTAAGTCAAGTCAAGTAGTTTTTATTGTCATTTCAACCATATACAGTGGTGTACAGTACACAGTGAAACGAAACAACATTACTCCAGGCCCAAGGCGCTATGTAGAACAATAATACAATAAATACACAAGACAATTTACAATATAGGAAACAACAAACAATAAATACAGGGAGGGGACAGTACAGATAGCCCACTGGTAGTGGGAGAAGTAAAGTGTGGTTGTGTCCATTTTTTAAAGATGCAGTAGTAGCAGCAGTTATATCCATATTTGGTATAAATGTAAACATTGTACTCTTTAAGTTTTATGTGTAGACAGATTTAAAAGATGAGACTGTGTGTGTGTTCAGTCCAGTCACTGAATGTGTGCAGTTATTCAGACCAGACTCTGGTTGTTAAGGAGTTTGATGGCTTGTGGAAAGAAGATGTTGCACAGTCTGGATGTGAGGGCCCTTTAGTTAGTGATAATTCATCTGCATCATCCTCTAAGATACTTTAGCTTCTGGGTCGCATGAGCCTACCCCAGCGCTCATTGGGCAAAAGGCAGGAAACACCCTGGACAGGCTGCCAGCCCATCGCAGGGCAGAAAGACACATTCACTCACACCTGGGGTCAATTTAGCATCTACTATTCACCTGACAGTCACCTGTCTTTGGACTGCAGGAGGAACCCACACATGGGGAGAACTGCGAACACTACACAAAAAGAACCCGGACCCAACAGCCAGGAATCAAACCCAGGCCCTTTTTGCTGTGGGGTGACAGCTCTGAAAAAATTTAATAGACCGCCTCAAAATAATCAGTTTCTCTAGTTTTACAGTTTATGGGTTTGTGTTTGACCAATATCAGCAGTTTTGTTTTATTCTATACACTACTGGAAATATGTCTCTGTATCTGTATCTGCCAGTAAAGCTAGAACCAAACCTTGTGTTCCTCACTAAGAATCTGTTGAATTTGTTGTACTAAACCTTAAAACCATTGTGGTACCTTTGAGGGTTCTTGTAGATTGTTTGTACCTGGATAAACCTACTATGTACCTGTAATCACGTACAGTAACTTCTGTGATGATTATAGAGAATGAGATGTATAGCGTTCTTTGTGACTGAGCTAGGGTTTGGATTGTGAGTGTGAATAATTTTTGTGAGAAATTTTGTGAGGTATGCAGAAACGCATGCTACTTGCCCCACATTTAGCTAGTTTCGTTGCCATGACAACTGGGAGGCAGAATTTTTTTTTCTATAAGAACGCAGATGGCTTTCTTTTAAAGTCCGATTTAAATGTAAGGAGCGAAGATTACGAAGGAACAGCAGAATATGTGGGTTAAATGACATGAAATTGTAACCAGGCTGCTGGTCCATCACAAAGATCAGGGACTGGAAGGTAGCTGTTTGCATATAAGCTGTTGAGTTGCTGGAGAAAAAGAGAGAGAGAAAGAGAGAGAGAGAGAGAAAGAGAGAGATAGAGAGAGAGAGAGAGAGAGAGAGAGAGACAGAGAGAGAGAGAGAGAATAGAACTAACAATTACATAAAAAAATATCATGGCAGACAGAGTTCAAGGAGCTTCAGCTAACCTGCACTTGACTCACACCAAAAATCCTTCTAAGCTGCCATCTCAGGAGCGTAGGCGTGAACTCAGAAAGCCAAATGATATATGTGTGGTTCCAGCAGGTCCCTGAAATGCTCAATATTTTATCCATATATTCTTTCGTTTCACTATAAAAAGCACTGCAGATGTAACATCTCACTGATGATATTTGTTCATTCAGCCACTTATGAAAACAAATTCTCATTATATTGCATTGCTGCTAAAAAGATTACCATTCTAACTCATTATTCCTGTATGCATGTTTTTAAATTGTGCTCACACAGAATTGCTCATATCAACCCTGATGTTTGTTGTTTTTGGTGTGTTTATCCAGTCTGCCCACTGAAAAGTGCCACTGAATGAAATTGTTCTATGGTGTCTATATAGAAGGTATGTGACTTTGGATGAAGAGGAAAATGCACAGATGCAGTTTAACATGCTCATTTACAACCGTAGCCCAAGGATCAAACTAGCTAGTGTACCGTTTTTGGTAAGATCATGAATTATATGAGGATCGCTGCTCTGATTTGCTGGTTTATAAAGAGGCACTATAAAGATCACACAGGATTAACATGTTAAACCAGGTTATCATACTATATTGTTAGCTACATTAACATTCACTACTTGAGGCTTGCTAGTAACTACTTGCTTTCGATTTTTAAACTGTTCAGTTTAATATTATCTGATTTTAATCATCAAATAGTGGATGGTTTTACTTTCTTTTTTAATCAGTGCGAGATTTTGATTTGTAAGAAGAGACCAGTGTGTGAGAATAGTGTGAGGTTCACTGGGTTCTAGTTCTTTGTACCAAACTCTACTTATTCAACTATGCCAATGCAAATAGAGTTTTTCATTCTATGAGGTAAAAACAACAACAAATGGTAAATATTCCCCCCTAAGAAACATATGGTAAAACAGTGTAAAGACTGATGAACAATACACTGTAAATACAAATACAAAGAGAAATTAAACAAACTGGAGAAGAGCCCATGTTTACCTTGCGCAAAGTCAATCATCAGCTAGAGGGGTGTAAGAATGGGGTAGTCTTTGTGATCCAGAGTTAATCATCAGAGACTAACAATCTTGTGGCTGAATGCAATCAAGTCCTCACAGCAATGTTACAGTACCTAGGATAAAACCATTCCAGATGGGTAAAGACTGCTAATGCAGCAAAGAAATGACAAACTCCGTATTAACGTCCTTCATTTTGAAAGAAATATCAGATGAGCTGTCTGCAAACTATTGGTCTGTCTGCTTGTCTCACAGTCTAAAATCTCCATCATATAATCTCTCCATAATTCATACCTCATAAGCATTGAATGTGCATGTTCTATTCGTTCATACTTATATCTATTCTGAGGGCAAAAGGTTGACTTTTCAGTTTAGGGGAGAAAACTGAGCTGTGACAGTCTTAGGACCCTCAAGGCTGGGAGATACAGTACAGACAGCCAAGCTGAGGGGGGGGAAACTGGGTGACCAGGGAGAAATAAGTGTCAAGCTTATTGTCCAGAGGGCCATCACATTTGCGTTCCCTTATATTCTCTTACTCTCTCCCCCCCTTTTCTCTTCCAGGCTATCCTCACCTGGCTCCAAATAGATACAGTCGTTTGTACACACCAGCCAAGCGGTGCATTTACGCTTCCCTAAACCTGTTTAACGAAAACAAGCTACCTGAGATGAGATACTGAAAGCCAGTGTTTGTTTCTGTATTCACTCCACACACTCGGCATTGCTGGAAGGAATCCAGTTTTGCATTGCCCCCCTCAGCCCCCCTCATTAAAACGGTCATATCCCACAGTGACCCCAGAGCATCTCTCTTCCCAGGCCTTTCAGTGTAGCTATTCAGAGCTCGTAGAAAACGACCAGAGATGTGGGGAATAATTATGGGACAGAGTTGTCATAAGGAGATGGTGAAATGTGCAATCAAATGGCAGACAAAGGGATAAATGGAGTGCAAGGATGAATTTGCGCTTTGATATGTTGCCTCTGTATTGTCACTGATTGTTCTTGTGTAGAACGCTGAGCAATTTACATGCTGATGTCACCTACAGAAAGAGAGCTGTAGCGAATGTGGGCAGGCACATTTGGTTGAAATCACAGCTTGCAAACATTTCTTTCAGCCAGCTATTTTGGTTTAAATTTAGAAATTTAGCCCTTTTGTTCTTGAAGAATGCAGAATATTTCAGACATTTTTGCATGCAGCTTTAATATTTCAGATTCTGTAGTCAAGGGAACTAGATGACTGTTCTAAAAGATAATTCCTTTAAAGGTCTGTTTAGTTAAATTTCAATTTTGGAATATTGTTTTGGATAGTTTTGTAATATGTAACCTCCCTTCTTGAATTTTCAAGTTCAAGTTCACGTTTCAGGTTATTTTCATTTGCACAACATGTCAGGACATTTATGCATTGAAATGCTTGTGGTGAGGCTCAGGTTGATACCAGGCAAATCCCACTGTAGGTCCTTCTCAGTGAAGTAGGGTTTTGCTTTACACATCTGACCAAAACAATTTTAATGATTTACATTTCACACCATGACAATTACAAGCAGAAAATGTTTTGACATCTTTTATAGGCTTATCTTTATATACGCTATGTAAGACCTATATTTTTAGATCCTCAGTCGGCAACTTAAATATGCATATTGCTATTGAGTGGAGGCGCAGCAATGTCAAGGGTCACCTAGCTCATTACTCTGTGTATTGTATGTGTTTGCCTATAACAACTTGCTGAGGATGTTGGAATGATGTTCATACATGCTCAGTGACTTATCAGGTTACCACCTACAAGTGATGGGGCTTAAATTCAGCAGATTAAAACCAAATTCCTTCTGCTACATCATTGATCTGTTGTTGCTGTGAGTCTGTCAAATGTTTGATCACTCTAATAAAGTATCTCTGAAATTACTAATGGAAGAAATAAACATGTAATCCAAAAATAAAAGCAGAAAGCTGTCCTGGTACAGAACAGCCTGAATCTCTCACACTGCTCTGTGTTTTCAGTCAGGAATATTCTACTAGCTAAACTGTGGCTATGAGTGAGGTCTTTATTTTAGTCTCAAGAGCTTTGCTATGGTTTATGATTCTTTTTCAATTACCATGCACTGCAGTCAGTGCTGTCATCCACTGAATTGTCCCTGTAACTCATTAGAACAGTCTAATTGTTCCAATTAAAAAATAACAAATAAACAACCCCCGGATGGGCTTGCTTGGACAAGAGCTGGATAGATTTCACAACCTTTTCGAGAATAAACATTCGCATATCAACCATGTCAAGCGTTTGAATAATTTTATACCCGTAAGGAGATTTTACAGTTAGCAATTCAGTGTTGGGGATAACACCAAGTGCAGACAGACTCATTACTCTTCCACTGTCAGAAGTCTTAGGTACAGTATTTTAAAGCATGGGCGTCGCTAGGGTTTAACGGTATTTAGCCCCACTTTCCAAATGAATGTACATTGCTTGCTTACATTTTCAGTAGGGCAATAACGTGGTGCAACCTGGCGGAGGCGCTGCTGCTCTATCCCAGCTCTGCCCCCGAGGCAACGTGGAAAGTAGAAACGCTGGCTCGTCCAATCATATCAGACTTCCTTAGTTGCAAACCAATTATATGAAACCTGGGGGAGGGCCTCGTTGTTTGGCAGTTACCGCTGCTGTGGCAAGATTTTGACAAAAAGCTCCACTAAAACAACAGCAGACCTTCCTCAAAAAGTAGGAAGTGAGTAGTTACAGAGGTCATATATATACCTACAATACAGGTTGCTGGTATATTGTGGTCAGTATATCTACTTTAACTCCTTGTTAGCTAGCTAACTTTCTCACAGTCTCCGCGTCTCCATATGCAGCTGTGAACAGTATGGTTATCGGAACTTCAATAACTCCGAGTTTCAGCCTCCCTCGAAAATGTTAACTGGGCTTCAGCAGACCATGGAAACTTTTGCAGCATTAGTAAACGCCTTGTAGATGTATTCTTCACTGCCTGACACTTCCCATTATACTCTGTATCAGCGCCGATTCAATAGCGCGGAGGAAGCTGGCTTCTGAGGAGACAGTGTAGACAACAAGGCATTGAGCCTGTTGCCTCCAGTT